>KK500139.1:120142-203939 GCA_000688715.1 Glossina pallidipes | reverse complement strand
TTCTCTTTAAGCTTTTCAAACCAGGTTCACTAGTAGTATTTTTCAAAGCCATCTAAGCATGCGATGCTAATATTTCCGTAACAAAATAGCATAGCAAGGTCAGACCTTTTCCTGCATCCCTTATATAATTTTATTTTGGAATATTCGAATCATCATCTACGATAGGTTTTTAAAAATCCTTTGGAGAATTAAAATGAAGAATTTAGGCAGTCAAATAGCGACAGCTAAAAACCGTTCTTAGAATAATAAAATATTTGTTCTGCTAAAATGCATTATCAATGCAAGAAAGCGAATGTCTACCGACCACAGTTGTGCTTCAGATCTCCTCAATCTTCTCAATCTTTTTTAAAATATTCTCGATGACGATGAATGATTCATTTATGAAAATCAGTTGAAAGCTGTTTTTTCCAAAGTCCTTTGAACGAATTCAGCTGCAAAGCTTTGATGTCATCGTCTGAAATTTATCTGTTTAACGAATCAAAAAATGCTCATTATCCATTCTTATGTGCTTTAAATGCTTAAACGCCTTGTCATCAGTTCTCTTTTTATGTAATAACTGAAAACAAATGTCACGAACGATTAATGAGATATTTACCTACAAAATCGAAATACTTTGGTCAATACATTGTCATTTAAGAGACTGATGTTGATCGTATCGCGTTAAATTTAAAATTAATCGTCAAAGTTGAAAAACAAAAATTGTTCTTTGAGGCAAAAAAAAGTTGATCTTCGAGACAAAAGTAATTTTGAAAATATTCATAACGTGTGTAAAAAATAAATAAATTTCTATATACGAGTTGTATGAAAAACTTGTAGAACTTAATGAAATATTAAGGAGCGAGAAAGTATTCGAAATATTCTTGAAATTATATTTAAAATCAGTCGGTAGTAGTTGGTCCAACTGAAACTATAAATTTGATATAAATTTGTCGGCATTCGATGTAAATTTGTCGTCACTTTACAAGTGTGATAGTTAAAAAAAAAAACAAGAAATCGATTAAAAACGTTATAGTCAAGCAAATCTAGCCGTTAAATACATACCTTACATCACGGCGTCTTACACAATTCTTCATTTGTTTTCGTAAGTAACTTCCAAAAATTTATATTTCTCTATATATAGGGATACGTTCCATCTGAGCTAATACCAATTTGATTACCAAAGACCTTCTTATTCCTCAATTATATATATAATTAGGTGCTAAAAACTTGCCGCATACGGTTTACATTTCATGATAATCTTTATATGAGGTGGGCCTGAAATCGTGGATGTATGTAGTCCATATTTATTACAACTACAGTTATTATTTATGTCAAATTTGACATAACGTAAAACATAAACGATTAACAATTATTGCGTAGGAACAATTAATTCGGCCCATTCGACCCAAATTTTTCACACCAAAAAAAAAACCCCACATTTGTTAGAGTTACGGTTATTATTTAGGTCAAAATTCGCTTATTCATCACAAATTTTAAAAATTGTTGCATTGTTCCGGCTCATGCGAGCTAAACTTTTCACATCAACCTGGAATGCTGCAATGCCAATAATCAGTGATCTTTATTATGGACTTTTCAAGTGTTTTTCATCCAAGGAGTTTTCAAAATAATTCGTTATAAATGCACGAGTACTCGAGTAGGCAAGAATTGCGACTACTAACTAACTAAGCGTTGGTGGGTTCAAATCTTAATACGGTAGAGTTTAATTTGGCCGTAGTGTTGTCTTAAATATAATCGTGGTATAGATACAACAGTTACCGGTTATGCACATATCCACCAGTCCTCGGATGTCTCCATATTGCACATGTTACGTCTGTACAGGGCAACATTGCTTGATTGATTGGTCAAAGCGAAAAAAAATGTATATATGTATAAGGAGAGGTGATAAGAGGAAGAGAAGAAGAATAATCCACTGCATTTTCAATGGAGTTCGTTTGTCCATTTAAGCGCCTCCGAGCATTAAGAATATGTCAAAAGGCAGACAGACAGTCGGGCCTACAGGCACGGATATGTCGATTTGAAGATCAATTGTTACAATAAAAGCTAGATCTCCTTCCTGTTACGTCCTGTATGTTGCGTACACCAAAACGAACTTAGTATAGCCTGTACCAGGAGGGGCATAAAGCATAACAAACATAGTGCAGCCACTAGCGTTTTAGCAAACTTACATTGTTGTCAGTTTTCCCCTTAGCAGCTTATGAAATCGGTAGACTACTATTTCCTTCATATTAGCACGAAGAGTTGATTGCGTTGACTCATCCTTTTAATATTTCTCTTAATTGAAATTCTATTTATTAATAGCGTGCTCTGTTCACGTGAATGCATGCAAAGATGCTCAAAGACTACATAGCCTTGTAATTGCCATGAATAATTCCACTTAGTTTTTTGTTAACACAAACTTGTCCTTAGTTTGTGGTTAACACAAACTTGTCCTTATTATCATCAGGAATGTTTCCGTCATTATTCTGCAGACTATTCCAAAGTTGAATTTCTTTACGCTAACACACCGGCTAGACTGAGACCTTTGAAATGAAAGTATTGTACTTCATTCTCATGTTTACAAACCTACCTACAAAAAGCTCTCACTCGTGATGTCTGCCAAACGAATATCAAACCACGTACCTTATTATCTTCAATTTTCGAACTTAAATTTTATGTTGGATGCATTCACTCTTAATAACTTTTTTCAATATGACTAATGCAGTGTAAACGCCACATGAATACTGTGCATAAATATAAATTAACAAAAGAGTATGAAATAATTGCATTTGTTTTGATAGTTACCAGCATAGTTAAATGACAGTGAAAGGAGTCGGAGAATCAAATATCATTTGTTTTTATGCAACAAGTTTTCAATGAATTTCTTTTCTTTCTTTCCTTCCAGGATAATAACTGATTGACGGTCAAAAATTGTAAATCTTCATATCTTATCTAAAATGTAAGTAATTTGTTATAATTCAATTCTTTGTTTTTTTTTAGATATATGTTCGAAGCAAACTGAGAAATACTTTTCATAAATTCTATCTAATGACATGTTTTAGTTAAGTCAAAACCAGATTAGAATGGATTTAAGGTTAAAAGTTTTTAATTAAAAATTGCTTATTCATTTATATGACGTAGAATGTATGAAAATACAAGCTCTTGATTAGCCTGAGTGTCGGGAATGAGGGTCTTGCCATTAGCTGGCATAGAAAAGTTCATTTAGTTAAAACAGCTTTGCAGCTTACACTCAAAGATCAGCTTGAGCGGTCCAAAATTACCAAAAACATTTTTCCTAAATAATTGTCTTAAAGTTTTAACCCTTAAAGTTAATTATTTGAAATTAACAAAATCTGCTTTTAAGTTTTAAAAGTCAGCAGATCACATATGGAAGAATAGTTTGCAGTAAACGTAATTTTCATTTTGTAGAAGTAACAAGGAAGAAAATTATATTCAATCGTAACCGAATCTCTTATACCCGTCATCGTGATTGTAAAAAAAAGGAAGAGAACTAGATTGTCATACTCTACATTAGAGGGTTGGCACGGCTGGTGTCTTCTATTTTCAGAATAAAAGTGGAAATTTATATGTTGTATGTATGTTGTACTTGTGTACTTGTATGAGTGGGTAGCAAAGAAGAGAGAAAGCAACGGTTTCCTTACATAGACGTGAGACGAGCATTGCAAACGCGTTCTTTGAAAACCTTGGGTCATTTTCAAACTCTTTTGCAAGTTTGTAGGCAATATCTATATTTTTGCGAAAGGGAGAATGTGTTCCACAGATACTAAACAGTTGCGCAGATGGACAGATGGACTATTGAACGGATGCACATGCTTAAGTGCATTCCAAATTTCAAACTGGTCAAGAAATTATAAATGAAATTATCACACACTATAAGCTTAACTAGGCGTGGGCGATTTTTCCATTTTTATAGAGGTACTACAGCATCGCCCATAAAATATAGCTTCCAATTTTTGCGGGTTCATATGTACTGTAGTTTATGAGTAATAAGTAGAGAATCAATTTTTTATTTGTTTTAAACAGCGGAGGTGCCTTGACTTACCGTACTACTGTAGGCGTGTGCTTCGACCGATTTGACACATTTATAATACCAATCTGCGTGTAAGTAGTTGCAATGTTTTTGCCAAATTTAAGGCCTATAGCTTCTTTTTTGCGGCCAAGAAAATGTTTACAATAGACATCACGTTGACGGACAGATGGACAACCCAGCAGACGGACATGCTTAAATCGATTCAGAATTTGATGCTGCTCAATAATATATATATATGAAGCTTCTTTCTATGCATTGCGAACGTTTGGACAAAATGAATATACCTCTCATCGTTCGCTGATAGGTATAAAAAGCAGACCACTTAACCATATATTTTTCGTAAAAACGATTATAACGAAAGTAGTTAAAAAATTCTTCGGCCAAAACATACCAGTGCAGCAAATTTCAACAAAATATCTTAAAATTTACGGCCTGTAGGTTGAACGCAAGAAAACCAGACGAACAGACAAGCTGAGATCAATGCAGAAAGTGATTGTGAGTCCATCGGTATAATAAAAAGTGCGTCTATCCATCCGCACAAACCTGATATACTTTGACAGGTTAGGATATTTAAGGTGGGTGTAGGGTATAATATTTACCTAGGAAGTGCTGCCATATGTATACGATTTTTGTAGTGTGTTTGCCGCGCTCTTTCTAGAAATCGGATAAATAAATCAATGAAAACGATGTAGTCTTCATGTAAGATTAGCATTTTTTTCTTGGCTTCGCTTTCATAACAAACATATGTTTTTTGTTTACGGTTAGCATGGTTGACTTTATCCATAAACCACAAACTTGGCATCATTTACATAGCTATAGAGAATTGAATTAATTCTATTATTATATAGAATTGCATTTGTACTGAGGGAATTCAATAAAGAATTCTCTGCCTTGCAATTAAATATCGTTTTAGGGCTTAGTGAAGAACATTAAAAATGTTCATCCTAATTACATACATAATTTCTTTTTAATTGAAACTAATTTTCCAAATTTATTAAAATCTTTTACATATCTTTTGTGATTATATCCTGCATGAATTTATCTAATAAATATTTAATTATTTATAAAATAATTAATATTCTTAGAGTATTTTTAAACGTATATTACATTTTATGACACATTTTTTGTTTGTATATATATTTACTTATTGAAAATGTTCGTAATGTAATGTTCGTATGTAAAGGTAATAATATAAAAAGCATGAAATAAATTAATATATTCATTGATTCACACGCGAGGTAAATAAAAAAAAAAAACAATTTTCATGTGCACAAAAAGACAATATATAATAATTCTCTTACATCAACATACATATATTATATATAGTTAACATATGCATTTTAACAAATGCTGAATATGCATAATAATTAAAACTGTGTCTCGTACTCTACCGTATCTTCTTTTCGACGGCATTTATAATGGAACCATTTTGTTCATCCATCCGTGGGCATTACGATGAAAAGCCAAAAAAAAAAAAAAAAATTTTTATTTAACCAAATTGTTGCTGTTTGTTGTTGTTTTTGTGGCTGTCTATATAGAAGACCTAGCACAAATTCAGTTCTTTGTAGACCTGAAAGAGGTCTGTCCAACTTATCCAGAATTTGTGAACGATATCCAGTTTTTCCTTTACAAATGTTCTTTTATTGTCGTAACGGTTACATTTACTTACCCTATAATATTTTAATATAGGAGGATACTTCTTATATACATTTTCTCTTATCGATATAATCTTATGCGCTTTTCATGATTTTCTTGTTCCATTAACAGTTGCTAGGTTGCGTTTTATCGGATGATCAGTTCTTAAGTTCTTTCGTTTTTGATCTTTTACCACGGTCCCAATTCATTAAATCGCGGCTATTTACAGTCGGATCACGTTCGTTACTACTGTGATATTCTCGAGTAATATCGATTTAATTTATTTCATTTTTTTTGTGGCACAAGTGCATTTCTTAGTTGCAATTATTAATCGATGTTTATATATTTATATTATTAGGTAAAGCGACAGCGCTAGCAGTGATTGGAAGGAAAAACCAAACAAGAGAGAGCAAGAGCTCATTATTTTAGCATTGCCATTACCTTCGTCTTTACAACAGACTCGTTTTATTGCTTCAGGCTAAAAATCGGGTCAACCGCAACGAGATCACGATTTTCAATCTTTTACCGCGACTAATGAAGTTGGCCCTGCCAGTTAATAAAAATCACATTCGAAATCAGCCATTGTATTTTCGAATTTGTCCACGTAAAAATGACCATCAAGCAAGGTTTACCTTAAAAAAACGAATTTGAGGCTAAAACGAACCAGTGATTTTGGGCCTTACAGTATTTATGTTGCAAACTAGGCACGCATGTCTTAGTTTCAATAATTACCTACACAATCTGCCAAAATACTATGAAAATAATATTTAAAGTACCTACGATGTGCGATTTGTAAGTTGCGATATGTGATCTACATAAAGAGAATGTTACTTCCATGTTTTACCGAAGTATTGCGTAGAAGCCAATAAGGATAGGTATCAAAAAGGTCGACAAAAGGCAAACTCAACTTCTTCATTGTTTAAGGGTCTCTCCCTCTCTCTCTCTCTCACTCTCATTCTCTCTCTCTCTCTCTCTCTCTCTCTCTCTCTCTCTCTCTCTCTTTCTTTCTTTCTTTCTTTCTTTCTTTCCTTCTTTCTTTCTTTCTTCTAGAACCAATTACGTGTGCCTTCAAAGAATTCCTTTAAGTACTACTTAAATTTTAATGGTAGATATCCGCCTCAGTAGCCGAGTAGGTAAGAGCCGCGATTATTAAGTCAATGCGCGCGGATTCAAAGCTCAAGCAGAGTTGAGGTTTCTTTGATCGTAGGTATAATAGTGAGCGTACAGTTGATGATGACATGAAGATACTTATCGATTGAGCACTTATCCCCTGGGCTTGGGTCCAGCTGCTTTCCATCTCCATCTCCTTCTCGTTATATCTTCCCGCTTGTCGTCACCGCGCTACTCGAATAGTGGACATTATCTGAGTGATAAACGTATTCAAAAAAATATTATCAAGAATCATTTTTGGCAAGTTTTTGAGTCCTCTTTTAACCGATTGATATTTTAAGGAGAACAATAAAAGCATTATCAAGTATATATGGAAAACTTGAATTAGTCACTTTACACCACATCTTTTCACTTTCACTTGTATTGGACTTTTAAAAAAATCTGCGCAGAAATAGGGACACGTGATGTACCACAATTTGAGGACATCTTCCTTAAGAACTAAGTAGCCTTTGCAAAAAGAAAAGAACGGAACACAAGCGTATTTGTATACGTTACACATAGTGGAACACAAATTAATGTGCTCTTGCCCTTCGAAGATATTTTAAATCTATTTAAAACAAGTGATGATTCAAGTTTTTTAAAACTTTATTTGATTTGTATTCTTCTCCTAAGAAAGAAAAATTTTTAAATTTTTTTATTTCAACTTCACTTTCGTTTTAATATAGTTTTCTCATCTCACTATTTCGCATTTTTTCTTTCCTCAGGTATGCTGAGTGCACATATATATGCGTACATATATATTTTCATTCTCCCCTAAAAGTATGCCAATAGTATACATCATTATGATGATAGCTCAATTCCTAAACATCAGGTTTTTCTTCATACAACAACTACATAAGCATTCCTGAATCTATTTGTACGTCGTGCTTACTTTTAATGTGAGCATAACTGTGTAATTTCTTTTATTGTTATTGCACTGCTACACTACTGCTGTTGTTGTTTATTATATTGTGTGTGCATTATTGTAAAATAAAGTTCAATTACATTTTTATCTTGTCACGTTTTCATATAACGACGTTGTGTTGACATTAATGTAAAGTGTGCATATTTGTGTTTTACGTTATTTATACACATTTACTTAACTACCAGACTGACTGATATATAGGTTTCTGGGTTGCAGTAAAAGAATATATACAGTGTTCAACCAAAGACATATTATAGATTTCCATAGAAGAAAGAAGCAAGCTGCAGAAAGAAGTTATATTCATTGATTTGTTTTCTTGAAAACATTATTATAAACGTCTCAATGTTTTTTGTACGTAAAATTTTTGAAGTTTTATTATCTCTATCATAATTTGCTTATTACAGGAAGAATGAATGGGCGCTAGATTTAATTCGAAATAAATGCCTTAAAGCTCGGATGTAATGAATATATTTGTGATACATGCACAATTTCGACCATCCATCCGTGGCTACCGGCACGCCGCTAGTACACTTACATTTTGATCCTCCTTCGTTATCTCTTTTGCGTATAGATGTATACGCAACTTTAGGGGGATTAAATTTAAAACAGCTATCTATGTTCCGGCGACGAGCACGTTGCTGATAAGCACTAAAGTGCAGTTGGCGATCTATCTAGCAGTTATCGATTTAAAAGTTGCGACCAGCCTAGTAATACTTCTGCAAATAGTAATAAACTTTCAAATTTTTATATTCAAAGTGTACAGTAAAGTATACAAACACACACGCACATACACACATACAATATACATATAGTATGCATGCGATATATATATAGTATAGATACGATATTTATATATATACGGTCTTGATCATCATCAAATTTGCGCCAAATTAATCGTATTTGTCTGTCACACGGTCCATCACTGCATGTTTATTTCGCTTTTATTTCACGATTACTGTTTGGTAATCAATTTTCTTCTTCTAAAAAAAAAATCATAGCCATTTATGTAGAGTTTTGAACAGTAGGTTTGCAAAATCGTATCAAGTTCGTACCTGATAGTCGTAAATACCTAAGAATATTAGATGATTTTACCTACAACGATGAGTATCCACATTTCGTTACGAAGAGAATATAATTTTTCTACTGGTTTTTCTCTTCCTTCTTTTCCCATAAACAGATTACATATAAATACATAGAAGTGTTAAGATTTTATTGCATACTTCCAGTTTGTTGTTGACACGTCTTGCAATAGTTTTCCTCTACGTTGCTTGTGGTCCTTTTCATCTCTTTTTTCGTTTCGTTTTTTTTTTTTTTTTTTTTGCAATGAAAACAAAAAAGTATGTTTTTATAGACACAGACATGAAGATGAAAGGCAGGAAAGAAGCAGATTAAGGCCGAAACATGATTTTACATAATTTTCACTGTTTGCTTAATGAAAGTTGCCACTGCTTCTCTTCTATTTTTCTTCTCTATTTTTTTTTTTTTTTCTTTCGAAATGATAAGCACGTTTAGCTATCAACGAAACGAAATGCCATCGCTCGAGGTGTGCTTAATATGTTAAAATGTTTGCAAATTTCTTATGACAATTCAAAAAGTGTATCTTCGAAGATGGCCAAAACGAAAAGCAAATGATTCAATAATGCTTATAAAGTGCACCTTATAAATTCGTTGTCTAGTCTATATTTTTATTCTACTTCTTTGTCTTTTTGGCACATTTTTTCTTCACTTTTTCTACGTGCATTTATAACGTCTTGAAATAAATGATCGTTTATACTGTGCCAAGTACAACCAGCCATAATAGCATATAAGTTTGTTGCTAAAGTAAAATCTAAAGGAGAAGAAGAAGAAGGTAGGGGAAGAAGAAAGAAAAAAGGAAAAGAACGAAAGCAAGAAGAAGAAAAGTGCTTGGTATTTAGCAAGCGAAAGATAACTTTGAAAGCTTTATGGGCAGCTAAACGTTAATTGCTTGCATTTTATTACTCAGCAATAAACAGGACACGTTGTGAAGAAAACATTTATTTTTTCCCGTCTAATTTTGTTTTTTATTATTATAATTTTACAAAGTAAGCATATTTCCATTTTAAACATAAATACATTTACTTGCGTGAGAGATAGCTTGAACGGTTTAAACAACCTCACCAGATTAGTGTTCTGTCACGTTTGTAACAAGCAGAAGCGCTCATCAAAAATTCTTTAAAATATAGGGTGCCATTAAGAACGCCCTCAGTTGTTCTTTTGTTTTTATTTTTTTTTTTTTTTTAATTAATGGTTTTTCTTGCTTCCTGTACGGCCTTGTAAGAGAAGAAAATTCTTTATCATCGTTGCCTGGTAACTTTTTAACTTCATGGGTTGAAAACCAAGTGAAGCAACAAGCATGAATTGTTAAAAAATCTGTTTTTGGGATGAAATTTCTCTATATATAAAGCGACGGATTGTTGACTTAACTACGACAATGCTTGCCTAACGACAATACTAAGAAGAAAGAAAGATTTTGTTATCGACGTCCGGCAAGAGGTCAGAAGTCATCGCTAAGAACGATTTTTTAGTCAAACTCATCGATACCTTGCTTAACAAAGCTCAAGAGCCTCGCACGAATTGCAGATGCGTCTTATAATCATTTGCCGTCACTTTTTAAGCGAATGATATCTTATATCAATGCAAGGTTCAAATCTGTGTAAAACTTGTCTCTTGCAATAAACATAAAATAAGCGAAAACAAAATCGGGAGCCATGCACTGAAGGTGCGGGGTATAATTGATCCTCGCAAGCCGACGGCTTCACAAGACTTGCTCTATGAGATAAACGTAAAAACTACAAAAATTAAAATTAATGCCTTCAGTGTCCCCATTATGCACTGAGCTTTAACCGTCATTTCAACGATGGTTTAAGATTGTCGTCAACACCCTGTCTTATTGTACTTGTGCACCTATGTTTTATATGAAGTAACGATTCAACTGCTTTCATAAGGCGTTCAATTTCGCGCTCAACAAGACATTTGTAAAGTTTATAACATTACAACAGAGCCTGTAAAGAAACTAGAAAAGTTAACACATAACCAAACAAGGGGACATAAACTCCACAAGAAAAAAATATAGCAGAACTTTTTTTTTAAATATGACCAATCACTTAGAGGAGACCCCCAATCGGTACGTGGTAGGTACGTACTTAGTTACCGACTAAGTATTCGCTATAGGTACCTAGTATGTCCTACCTAACGTGGTAGTTGCAATTATTGTCTATTCGCCTACTCATGTGGATAACATCAGGAGAAAATAAATTGATTGCGAAAGAGAAACAAGAAAATCATTCGTGACATAATCTCAAAGAAAGCAAATTAATGCTATTAACCTCAAAAGAAGAAAAATAGACTTTCACAAATTGAAAAATCAAATTAACATAACCTTAAGAGCAGAGACATAGAATGCGAATTACTGAAGGAAATTAGATAAGTTAACATTACATAACCTCAAAAAAAAAAAAGTGGAATGCTGAGTAATTATCATTTGAATTGACCGTCCGGAATATATACGAAGAAAAATTTTGTCTGTTTTGTGTTTATTTATTCTTGTGGGTCAGGATTTCCAGCGAAGTTTTACATAAAAAAAAAAAAATCTAAAATGATTTTAATTCAAAATGAAAGGACAAAAATATGCCTATCCATAAATCCGACTCTCCGTCTCTCTCTCTGTCTCTCTCTCTCTCTCCCTCTCTGCATGTGCAGATGTCATTGTCGTGCAACGAATAAATAAAACTCTCTAAAGGATATAAATTCAAAAATTAGATAGACTATGCGAGTGAAATATTTCACAGAGTAAAGTTGTGTTATGTAGATTTATTTATAAAATCAAGTGCAAAGCAAAGAAAGTATAAAGAAACGAATCCATAAAAAGCAGTTGAATCTAACTTGAAAGATTTACTTGATGAAGAATTATGTTTTAAGGTTGTAATGAAAAAAGAAAGTGTCTTTTCCCTCTCTCTTTCTTTCTCTCTCTCTCTCAATTTTATCCTCTTCCTAATAATTAAGATTTCTTTCTTTTTCGTTTTTTTTTTTTTTTTTTTGAGCTCTTTGGGCATTCGCGGTCGGTCATTCAATTTTATTAGTTGACATCATATGGAAATAGTAACTATGCTAATGAATTAATTTAATAAGTTTGAAGAGTTCATTATTTCAGTTAATCCTACGTCGTCCTACGTTTAAATGTACGAAAAAACGTGCGGTGAATAGAAGTCAATTGCCAAGAGAGAACTCTGTTGATTAAAAATTAATGATACCGTGAATAGTGGTAAATAGGAGTGAAAAATGCTGGTGCATTTCATATAAAAATTTATTCAATTCATTCGTTATTTCAAAAAAAAAAAAAAAAAAATTCATTTTCAATTCTATTTCTTATTTCTTCATGTACTTGACCCAATTTATTTACTTATCATCTTTCGAGTTATTATTGCAATTTAAGTATTAGTTATACTCATACAATTTAAGCTCAATTATCCTTATCTTGTGTAAATATTAAAATTGGGTTCAGCCTAACTGAAATGCTTAAAGGAAAATTGACAGAAAAAAAAAAAAGAAAAAAATGAAGAAAAAGGAAGAACATTTTTTTTACATATTTACCTATACAAGCATTAATATAGTGAACTATAGTGAGTTAAGTTAAAAAGAATTTTTCACAGGAATTTCCATGATTACGTTTTGAATGCAATTGAAATGTAAGAATTTGAAGAGATCAAGACAAGGCACAAATTGAAAGAGGAATTAAATACGAAAAGGCAGAACAAAAAAAAAAATAAAAATAAAAAATGCATACAATGAAGAAATACCACTGGCTGAAAGGCTACTGAAATATTTGATTGAAGAATTAAAGAAAATTATATTGCACTTGGAAAAATTTTGATTTGAATAGAAAATTTTGAATCAAACTAATCTGACTGTGTGATCAAGTGTATACACACTTTGTCCCGGTTTGAAGCGAATCTTTGGAAATCTTTTGAAAACTTAACCACATAAAAAAGAGATAGACTAATGGAAACAGCTACCAGGCCCCTTCTCTGGAGAATAGAGAAGATTACTTAAAGGCTTACTCTAATAAAAAAATATGATTATTTTTTACCCAGTCTTCAAGAGTATTTTTGGGCTTTACGGAACCTTGAAATTTCCAACCAGTCGCGGTGTAATGAAGGAGTAGAGGGAGTGCTTTAAAATCACAGACGTTTTAAGAATCCATACATACATATAACACCGTAAAATACCTTACGTTCTCGTACAGTTATTCAGGTAATGCTCTTGAACACAAGGCGTTATATAGGAAGTGGGCAAAATAGTTGCCCGATCCGAAACATTTTCGATAGCGTTCGTTCTCAAGCTAAAGCACATCTGTGTACGCCATTTCATCAAAATGTTTTAAAAATTGCGCCCTGTAGATTAATCATAAGAAAATAACACGGACAAACGGACAGACAAGCCTAAATCAATTAAGAAATTGATTTCCGGTATATGAAATAATTTCGCGGTACAACGAACCTTTTCTCTATCTTCTAATAATTAACGCAGG
Organism: Glossina pallidipes; assembly: GCA_000688715.1. Lineage (NCBI taxonomy): Eukaryota > Metazoa > Arthropoda > Insecta > Diptera > Glossinidae > Glossina > Glossina pallidipes. The sequence continues at coordinate 190,655 of KK500139.1, read as the reverse complement.
TATATGTAAATTTTTAAATTATTTTTGTGATGAAAAAACGGAAAAGTCACGTGTGAATTGCTTCGAAAAACAAACCTTTCCTTTTAAAGGCAATGTATCAAACAAGTATCCTATGTGAGCTAAACACTTGTAGTACTGTGTCGTTTAGAAGTCATAGGTTTTATGAACTTAGTTGAAACTCCGAGAAGAAGGAGTCCAAGTGAGAGTCGGTAAGAACAGAAATATGTGGCATACGTTTTCTTGACGACGCCGAATATTCTACAAGCTATATAAGGTCTTTATGAATTTTTACATTTTGAATAGCAAATAAACGAGCTACAAAATGTAATAATATACACTACCATTGCAAGCATTCGATCAGCCAAAGCTTTCAACAATGGAAAGTTTAAAGGAGATATGCTTAGATATGCTTTTTTAATGCACTCACTTTTGAATATTGTCAATATTGTCAAAGCGTGGCTTACGGCTAGGGATAGCAGACATTGCATAGATAAAAAAACATGAATATATCGATCAATATTATTAGACATAAGATCAAAGCAAGCTGAAGTCTTTCTCAAGTCTCTGTAGTTTACCGTAAAAAACTGTTACGTTGTATCAGCACTGAAAAAGGTTTGAATGAGGTCATGTCCGTCCCTTTTTCTACAAATTGAAGGAAGCAAGGACCACGATAGTTCTCTGTTCTCACTGGAAAATTTCTCGTAGTCCGTTCCGAGTGCACTTTCTAGCGCGACAAAACAACAACATGCACAAGTTCGAGTATTGCAAACATATCGTGGGTACATACATGTTAATGAAACTGACTGTTGATTATTTCTGCTCGAAAATTTATCTTGATTCACCTTTAATGCCTCAATATGTCAGGGGTTCAGTCCTGGAAGGGGTTTAGTTATGGAAGAACTTCGTTACCAGCGAACAAAACAAACGAAGAATTTGATAATTTTATGCTTTCACGCGGAAACTTATTATACTAAGGGCTCCCTGCGAGCCCTTTTCCAGGAAATGGAAAATGATAGCGTGGATTCATTACAAGTATGCCAAATATGATGAAGTTGAAATGTAATGGACGTTAGTTAGATGCAATGTCCACGATCATATACTTTATCATGTACTTTAAAGACGTAGGCTTTAAGATCGTTACTCATGTTTTTTTTTTTTTTTATTTTTCAAAGTGTACAGTCAATGTGAAACCAACGCCCTTACAGGTACAACAAAACAAACAAGTCCTTTAAACATAGAAACGAAGAATACTTGAAAATATATGCTTAAGAATAATAGAAAAAAAAAAAAAAAATAAAAATAATAAAAAAAATAAGAATGAAAATAAATGTTCTTCAACATGTTTTCGATTTATTGTTAAATGGATTTTTATGTTCATGTACTTGTCGAAAATTGTACAGCCATACACCAGAGCTCAAAAGCGACGAATACAACAGAGGACGGAGAAGATAGAAAGCATTGTTTGATTTGAAAGCGATGTACAATGGCATGCTAGCACATAGCACACCAGTTGATTGGAATTACTATACGATTGTAAGCGATTAATGAGAAAATAATAATATGCAAGAAACATATATATATTAAAAGGAAATGGCTGCAAACTGATGATAAAATGCTAAAAAGTTAATTCCAGAAGAATAAAAGATTAAAAAACTTTCTTTTTTTTTGTACCGAGAATGTAGTACGAACTTTTTTGTTTATTTTTATGTTTTATTGACTCTGTGCGCTATTGATGTTTGATTTGCATTTTATTGTAGATTTTTTTCTGAAGAAAAAAATTGAAGCATTCGTAGTTTACTTCCTTATCCGTCCGTTAACATTTTTTTTTTTTTTGCGTTTGTATTTCATTTATTTTTTTATTTTTTTTTTGTTGATTCTACGAACTTTGACTTCCGTTGCGATAACATAGCATAGATATCATAGCTTATACACAAAACTCAATGGTCGATAATAATCCGGTCGGTTAGTCGATCTGTAGCAAAATTGCATTCGTATATAAATAAATAAATAAGTGCACTGCAAGCTTTGTTAGTTTTGCTGAATTTAGTGTCAGTTGCCTGGGTGTTGTTGTCAACCAGAAAATTGTTTTGGGAATAGATTGGAATAGATTAGAAATTAAAATATGGCTTGTACCATAGTTGTGGTTATGCTTGCGGCTCACTCAGATAGGCACGCTGTGCATAAAATATAATTAACAAAAATATTTTATGTACAAGATTCCTAAATAAATAAAAGAATTTTAAATTTCCAAAAAATATGCAAAACTTTTCATCCTCCATTGAAGAAAAGAACAACATTCTGTATGCAAAAGTTCCAAATGTATTTTACTCATGCAAATCCTCTAAAAAAGAAAAGCATTTAGATAGCAACGGAGGCACACTCGCCGAGCCAATAGTGTCCCATTAAACCGAAGCAAATATATAAAAGCTGGCCGTAGTAGATAGCATTAAACATATTCAGCTTAAATAGGGAGTTGTATGAAGCGTGAAAGATTACAAGTCAGCCTGTGTACGATGTTGGCAAGACCGGCATACTAAATGCAGTTGATTTAAGAGAATTTAAATTGTCCAGATATATGTCTGTGTGTTAACGTCTGCATCTGGCATGTGCCTTAATCATAAAGCTTGCCTACAACCATTGACAATCGAGACGTAAGTTGATTGAGGACCCCTCAGCGAGAGAGACAATCCCCATTGTAGGGGACCTCGCTACCCTGAGCTCCCGCAATAGAAAATGGGTGTGGCCAAATTCTCGTTTAGTGGTCTACGTCGAGGCCTATCTAAGCACCTCTTAAATAGCTCCCCGCGAAACTTTGGGGCAACCACAGCCACCACGAATAATACTCCCCGAAGGGCCGTACCCAGCAGTCAGGCAAGAAGGCATTTAAATTTTCCAATAATAAGATTAACATATAGATATCATTTAGAATTTTGCAAAAGACCCTAAAGGATGCGAATTTTTTGTAATTACATTTACATAAGCCACGTTTTATGGACGGAAGTTTGTAGAAGAACCGTCTCTTATTTCGAACCGAAGTTAGTTAAAGCTAGACGACAAGAACTGACCAGACGAACGACGAGCATTGGCGCACTATTATCCGAAAGAGCTGTTTATGGCTGAGGCCTGGTGATGTTGCCGATGCCAAGCACTAAATACCAAAAAGCGTTAATAAAATCCCATTTTCGTTTCTTCGGCGGTAGTAAAAACGATCGGTTATGTCACGGAGTTTGATTTTTCAAATAAAGAGTATAGGTAGTGTATGGGATATGGCGACTGTTTAGCTTCCTCAATCCCAGGCTAAGCATTGACACTGTATAAAACATAGAAGGCGGCGAGATACTTTACTCAAGTCTAATAAATTGTCCATCAAATAATAAAACAATCGTATTCGTCACTTTGGTCTGCATCGATATTTCGGTTTCGGTGATAACAGAATTCTATTTCAGCATCAGCGTATGGTAATCGGTTCTAATCAGTTTCTTTCAAGAAACACAGAAGTGCGGACAGCGGCCCACTTTTCAAAAAATTCTTCACGGAAAACTGAAGTTTATCTCATCTAATAAAACCCGCGACTCAATACCATCACTTATTAACTTAACCAGGAAGGAAGCATCTAACATAAAGCTATCTTTCTGTAGTGAAAACGCTGCTTAAAGTTTTAATAAAACGACAAAGATGATAGCGGATCGCAACTAAAGCGCAAAGATCACAATAATTTTTGAACTGAAGTTATTGAATCAATATAGCATTTGCCTGTATAGGTTAGCCCAGGAGAGCCATCCACATCGACACATGAGCAGAGTATTCATGTACATAACGTTTCGCTGCACATTTGGTGCGATTAGCAAGATGTAGTGTATTACGAGCTGCTAAAGCTGCTGAAAGAAACTATTACTGCAGAGTAAATAAACTGAATGATGTATTGCGCAAAAAACGAGCAGCAATAGCGGTTAGCAGATGCAAGGCCATCTTCTTGCAAGACAACATTCGGCGACAGGAGTTGTCAAGGATACACTCGTGCCGCTCGAATGGGACTCGCACCCAGCGTAGTCATCGGACATTACGCTTTCTGGTCACCCCTTGTTCAGATCGATGCAGCATAGCTTGGAAGAAGAGCGAAAACGGATCGATGGGTGTTAAACCAAAATTGTTCTTTGGTTCATGGTATTACCATGTTACCAGAAAGATGAGCAAAAGTTGTAGAAAATGATGGAAAATAATTTGATTAATATATATATGTTGTGCCAATTTTTCTTAACAAATACCTTCTTGCGGCTTTCTATTCGTGCTTTGTTTTCTTTTAGTTTTGAAGCTAGTGTGTGGCATGATACTGAATTTTTGATGCGAAAATATGCGATAATTGCCCTTCTGTGTCTTTGGACATTGTTTCTTTCTTTTCTTAAAAGCGGTGCCATTTAGCACTTATTGCTTCTCCACATAGTTTGCCATATGCTCGCCTCCCATTTTGGCCTAATTTGATCTCCCTTGTTTCATTATGTCCTCGTGCATTTGCAAAGTGTTTAATTTTTAAGCTTATGTGGATCGTTATTTTTGCTTTCAAATTCGTTTTTAATTGGTTTGCTTGCGACTAATGGTTTTGCTAGTATTGCAAGCCAGGATATTATTCTTTTCTTTTATTTGTGTTGTTGTTGTTGCTTATCTATATGGTGTTGGTTTTTATTTAACGTCATTCGTTAATTATCCCTTTTTTGGTAACTTACTAATGCTAATTTGCCCACTTTCAGCTGCAGCTTTTCAATCGTTCTCTTTTTTTGAGTTCTTAGAATATCTGTTGTACTTACAACGAGCTTTTTTTGTCTCTTATGAAATTTGAATTTTTTTCGTATCTCTGCAATGTCAGTTTTGAACGCTTCATAAGTCATTGGTTATGTGAACGATATAGCTGCTCGAAATGCCCTTTTACTGCCGGCAGAGCTGTGGGTGCAACCTTGAGTCATTTGAAGAGGTTACGTTGGCCGTAATGGAAGACAACGGAGATGTACTTTATATACGTACAAATGGGGATCTTTCAGAAATGGGGAAAGAGATCATGGCATTGTCCTGCAAACGTAAAAAATATAAGATTATAAGATGGTAAGACTCCAGAGCTTCGGCTTCTGGAGTAAGAACTACTAATATAGAATGCAGGTTATCGTCGTGCTTCTCCAGCTTCATTTAAGTCTCGTCACCCCTCGCCTTTTGATGGTCCCCTCAGATTACTTCCGATAGCAAGAGAAAGCAATAATCATGCTAAGACGTGCACCATGACTTGTATCATGTGACAACTTTAAAGTTTATTTTTCGGCAAAAATTCCCCCTGGTAACCTATTGAAAGTGAATTAGTAATCTCTACACATATATATATATATATATATGAATTTAACCCAGGGACAGACATAGTTGTAACATTTCAACAATTCTTTCATTTATAAAATTTTGAGGTATTCCTCAGCCCCATTCGTTGTTGTTCGTTTTAAATTAAAAAATATTTAAAATACTTAAAAAAAAATTAAAGATAAAAAAAAATCAGTTGAGAAACCCATTTTATTATATATTTCCGTAATCGGTAGGGCCCCGTTAGACATATCTTTACGCTTCGCCCCTAGACATATGTGACGAAAAAGGTGATGGCGCTGCGTTTCCTTAGTAAGCTTTCCGTTATCCTATGCAAAATATATTCATGTCTATCTCTTTGTTAGCAAGAGATACCTTCAAGGCATACTCACGGGTTATTCTGGAAAGTAGCTTACTACGTTATTGTGGCAAAACAGTAGTAAAGCAGAAAAAAAGTTTTTGAAAAAAAATCAAACAACTTTGGAAAATGCATTGAAAAAATATATTTTGATGGTACCTTTATGTGCTGGAACACCTTAAACAGACCATACTTTACCGAGCAATTTTTCATGACATTCAAGGATTAAGCAAAATTTCTTTTATCTTCGTCGATTCTCAATACTTTTAAGGGCGTGTAAAATTTATAGCAACATTATTTTTAAGCATATGTCATTAAATCGTAATAATTTAACATTACATTTTGTTATAAAAATTTCGTTACTAATATTTTTTTTTTTTTTCGGTTGTGTTATGAACATATGTATACATATAAATATATATGTGTGCATAAGTGGATTTTAATAGTGTCTGCATATACCGCAAACATCACGGTTTCCATGACGACGCGATCGAAAAATTTAATACTTTTTTATATATATTTTTGTTTAAAGGCTTGTGTTTGTTGCTGATAAAAATTTCCTAACAAAACATAGCAAAAAAAAAAAGGAAAAGGATATGTAATATCAATTTTTTTTTTAGCTTTATACTTCAAAAACTCACCAAAAAAAAATTGGTTCAACAGTCGCAGAAACTGTTTGTGTTGTGATATGTTGCTGTGACTGATTGACTGAATGTTGCAAATCATTCTTTCTGGTTTTTTTTCTCTCGATTGTGACATTTTATTTGCATGCAGACAGACATGTACAATAAACAAACACGCACACACACACACACACATCCCATACATATATACACATATAGATACAAGTATAAACTTCGCCTGTCAACTCTCGTAATGCTTTATAAATTACAAAATATTTGTGTCATGTTTCACAAAAGCGACTAAATGTTTGCTAAAAATAAAGCAAAAAAAAGCAGTAACAACAAAACAGAAAAAGAGAATAAAAACAAAATGCAAATAACAGTTGACAACAACAAATGGAAATGTTTAATTTTTTGTGTAACTCTAACATGTGTAAAAGGTTAATTTTTGCATTTTGTTATTGTTCAAGTGCATGGCGTACACGGTCAGTCAATCAAAATATGTGCAATTTTTCCAGTTTCCTCCTCTTGTTTCTCTCTCTCTCTCTCTCTCTCTCTCTCTCTCTCTCTCTGTCTCTCTATTAGTTCTTCTTCTCTCTTACTAGTTTGATATGTACATAAATGCTAATTGTATGTGAGTGGGTTTTATCAAGATTGTTGTGGTAGTTATTTGCTTTATGTATGCTTGCATGCACATGTACGTATGCATGTAAGCAAATAGGAGATAACATATATATATATATATATATATATATATATATAAAATATATATATTTATATGCCATTAAATATGCAATGTTTCTATTTGTAATTTGCATCCCAAAAATATGCAATCAATTTTCGTATATAATTTGTATATGCATTTTTCTCTCTTGTAAACACTTAAAATATACAATTGAAGTTCAAAATATGCTCACATATGCATAAATATATTTACGTTATCTAATATAATGTATGCGAATTGTTTAGTTTTTGGGTAAAAGTGTCTTATGACTTGTTAAATCTAAAGTATATGAATTCCCATTTTTGTAAAGATAATAAAAAATGTTTTAATTCTCAAGAATGCTTTCGACGATAAATTCTATGTCAGTCGATTTTGTTACTTTTGTTTTTCGTTTTTTTTTTTTTTTTAATACAGTAGTTTACATCGTTTGCTAATATACACGTCATCACCTTTGTTCGATATTATATTCATAGTAAAAGCTTATTTTTGAATTCTTTCACATTTTGTTTCACTATTTCTTAAGAGTACAAAGTTACTAAACAATCAAGATATGCACAATTTCTACTTATAACAGCCAATAGCGTTTTATTGTTTTTTGTTTCTGTATATATGCCGTCTTGTTAAACGTATGCATATAGTGATAATCTACTTCGTTTCCAGTGATTAACGCTAAGTTAATGTATCGATTCAATCGTTTTTGTATTTCAAAGGTGTAAAAGTCATTCACTTTGGACAGGTGATTATTGAATCATATGTCGCTAGGCAGTTTACCGTTGGAAACGCCTCTGACGCCTCCTGCGATATTTGCACAAGCATTACGGATTGCGTAAGCTTTTTCAGATCAATTTGTGTTAGGTGTTGGGTTCAAATGATTTAGGTATGAGTGACTTATGTATTCTCGATGAAGGCGTCTTCTACGCGTCCTGTTTTTATCGTTGTCACAGGCATTAAAGATTGTGTGAACTTTCTCAGCTCAATTGGCTTTCGGTGTCGGCATCAGATGACATACGTCAAGCCTCTGACAGTATATCAAAGTGTCTTCAGCCTTAGAGCACGTAGCGTATTTTTTATAAAACGCCACTTATTTTTCCCTCCAAAATCTCGAATGGTATTAGATGCGATAAAGTAATATCGGGTACACTTGCCCAGAGTTATGTTGGAAAAATCAGTAACATCAGTAGAGCAGCAAATGAGAGAACTTAGTGCTTTTAGTATAAGATCTTGTCTGACTTAATTTACGCAGAATAAGTTATTTACAGAAAATTTTTGTTTCCAAAATTAAATTACAAACTATAAAATTAGTAAAAACAAAAAATGGTTTGAATTATTTGTTAATCAAAAGCAGGAAAATCATATTTAAACAAAAAAAAAAAATGAGTTCAGCATGTAATGAATGAATATTTATGCTACTGTGCTATTTTTATGCCAAGGCTAATGTCAATGAAAGAATTATTTACGCCAGCACAAATTGGCGCTTTTGTTGACATGCGAGATTGTAAAATATACAAAAATCATGAATAAATAAAAACATAACTTTGATGTCAAAACGTGGATAGATTGATAGATAGATAGATAGATTGATGGATTGACGAGTATTTACATTTTGCACTCATTGCCAGGCTTTTAACTATACGGACAAATAGCCTAAAAGATAAGAAGTTCGTATGTCAAACCAAGCTTTCAATTCCCAGCGCCATAGACGGTATTTTAAAGATATAAAATTTACCAATCGGGCATAGGTCTCGCAGATTGCGACCAAATTTATATTTTACCTTTCCGACTTCTTCCTCTCCGATTTCCCCCCTCCAGAGGACATCCCCTGAGTAAATGGTTATTAAAAACAAAAAAAAAAAAAAAGAAGAAAATAGATAAAAGAAGTTAAAAAAAATTAGGTAAATGGTAACGCTATCTTGTCTCAAATAATGAATTCTCGATCTGAACGTATCACGATTAATGCAAGCATGGCCGAAACTCATTCTTTATTGACCCTAAGATTTATGTAAAAAAAAAAACCGTCAATACTCGGCACTGTAGCTGCGACTTTACCATCTGCTAAAGAAGAAAAACCAGCCGATTTTTCTTCATGTCTCACCTTAACGCTTGCCTAGGCAAACACACTACAACATTAAACAAACCTTTATCCTAATCACAAGATAGAGTAAAGTGATGTAGCAGTCGTATTTATGATAACCGTATATGCTTCGACTACAACCCACCAAACTTGGCTACTATCAAATATGCACTGTGAAGAGGCGCCATGAAGAAGTGTTTTCAAAAGACGCTACTCGGACAAACCGCATTCTGTCACCCGCATTAGTGTATATGGTGCTGCAGATTTTCGAGTGACCCAGGAGAAAATACCGGCACAATCTCTCAAGCCATATGAGAAGTCGAGTGTATAAGAATTGCAAGCAAGGAAGTGCTTACTCGCTAGAGACTTACACTTACCGATTGGGCGCAGACCCTCTAGGCTATGGCCACACCCTACCTCTTTCTCTTTTCTCACTTCGGTTTGACCGTCATTATGTTGCACGTATACACACCTAGATACCCCTAAGTGATTGGTCCAATTAAAAAAAAAAAGGTGAGTCGATATTTCCCTGTTTCAAAAACTTTCGTTGTAATACTAAGAATTAAAAAGCCTCTTCCGATAAATCGCTTCGACTTCTCTATGGTCCGCTGAACGAAAAGAACTACAACAAATGTCGGTCTGAAATAATACACCCAGTCTTTGTCGGTAACAGATAAATTTTATATAAGTGAAAGTACTTTGCACATTTGCAACTAATGCCTTCAGCATGCACTGTGTGTAATGTAACTCCAAGGGCAGTCTTCTCCCGAACACATTAGAATAGAAAAACTCAAATTGTTTGAAATAGTAGGTGCTTGCATGTGTCTTGATCAGCGAGATCTATTGGTAAAAATGTCAAGCTAATGCGAAGTATCAATGTGTACAACGATTAAGTTCGATAATTTTGAGCTTTTCCCACATAAAATGACAATTTGCTTATTTAGTATTATTGAACTATACAGTGTATACAGACGCATTACTTTTGTTGTTCGATTTGAAGAAATCTGCTATCGAGGCCTATCAAACACTCGTAGAGGCTTATGGTGATACTGCTCTGCTCCATCATATCCCAATTGTCGATTTAAAAGTGGTGACTTTAACATCAACGACAAACAAAGATGGAGCAAAAAACTTCAAAGACAAGGAATTTGCAAGACTTATTATATATAGAGGAAAAATCCAGCACAAACTCTCCAAAAAAATTCCGATCAGATTAGCAATTGATGAATCAACTGTTTCTAGATGGGAAAGATTCAAAAGCAGGGAAACTGGCTACCATACCAATTGACTGAAAATGCCATTTCGAACCCTTTCAACATCGCGGTCTCATTGCTTGGTAGGCAAAACAAGAAAGGTTTTCTTTGGCGTATTGTGGCTGGCGATCAAAAGCAGATCTATTACGGCAATCCCAAGCGCAAAATGTCGTGGGTCAGTCTAGAAGGACCATTTGCATCGACACCGAAACGGAATATTCATAAAGTTTTGCTGTGCATATGGTAGGATCAGCAAGCTTTAGTGTGTTACGAACTGCTATAACCAAGTGAACCTTTATCTGAAAGTGTCTGTCGACGTCAATTGAACGAAATTGAACGATGTATTGTGGCAAAAGAGGGGCAGCAATAGCGGTTAGCAGATGCAGAGCCATATTCTTGCAGGACAACATTCGGCGACACGTTGCAAGAGTTGTCAAGCATACACTATTGCAGCTCAAACGGGACGTTCAGTCGCACTCAGCGTACTCACGAGATGTTGGGCTTTCTGATCATCACTCGTTCAGATCGATGCAGCATTGCTTGCCTGTGGCTTGCCACGTGGAAATGTTGAAGAAGTATTGTACAATAAATGGCTTTTTCAAGTGAAAGTACATGCAAGTACCTAATGTACACTATTTTCTATACGCTTGGGTTGCCTTGGAATTGATATCTACTTATAAGCAACTTGGCGTGGAAAGTGTTAACAAACCACTGTATAATATGATAAGCATCTAAGGTTTGGCAGAAATAATCTCCTTACTTGTTTTTCTATTGATTCCTTGTCTTATGCCGATTAATAGGTTACTCAATGAATTACATGAGTACCTATCGAATAAAGTAAATCACTTTAAAACTTTAATATTCCCTGTAATGTTCCATTACCTTCCAAATGCTCTATTTTTTATATTTTTTTTTTCAAAACTTCAAAGCGTTTTCAAAGGATTTTAGAGGTTTCATTAAGTACCTTTCAAGCTCAAAGTCGTAAGTAATCTATGGTAAAGTCTCAACGACTTGAATTGTAACGTAAAACTCTATTTGTGTGCGTCTTTTCAATTACTTTTATATTTAAACATAAATCATTGAAATAATTTCCTTTCACTTAAACTGTAAAAACAATTCTGAGAATAATAACAAAAAAAAAAAAAGGAAGAAAGAACTCGAATAAAAAATATAATCAAGAGTAAAATACTCTCGATGTGAGGTCTATCCATAATCTGTGATGTACACACTACACACAACAGGATTTTTATTCTATGTACGTGCTTGCATTTATGATTAATCTGTAATCGATCAAAGGCACTTATACAATCCAATGCAACACCCATATGCGTTCTGAAAGCACAGATAAATCTATTAAGAGCAAAAGCTAGGATTAAAAAAAGAAAAACAGAAAAGAAAAACAAATGCAACCAGAACGAGAAAAGAGGTGCACATATATATAGGGAAAGAAGCTTTAGAAAAGATTTTTATGTGTGGTAATATAGGTGTGCGTTTTCATGTATGTCTACATGAATACATGCATATGTTTGAAATCATATCAGTAAGTAGTACCAGACTGCTATCCAAAGAGATCACGCAAGTAACTTAATGGTACATTCTTTTAATGGTACTAAGCACGAAAAAGAGTATAAAAGGGAGTTTAACAGGGGCGAGAGTGGATGCAAAAAGAGGGGAAATGGAACAGTATAAAGATAGATAGAAAATGGCAGGCAGAATGATGGTTAAGTAAGAGGAAGCTCATAGGTTAAAGTTACAAGGGCCACAGTAAAGGATTTGTATGTTTACCACAGTACACTACTGCTATACATAAGTACTACAAAATAAAAAAAAAAAACAAGCTAACGTGCTTAATAACTAAGATTTTAACACACACTACGTGGCAATTAAAAATAAACATTTGTACGTGGATCTAAAACTAAGCCACCGACGAGTACGTATATTATGAGAAATAAATTTATACATTTTTTTTTCTTCTATTTGCTTTTTAATTTTAATTTAATTTAAATATATTTTCATTTCTCAGCTTCGTTTTCATATTTCAGAAACATAAAAAGCAAACAGAAAAAAAAGAAGAGAAATTTTCACATAATTAACGCAACGCATAACTACCAATTACTTTAACACTATAGGGACTCTAGGATTGAATACATGGGTAACCACGAAGGTTTTGTCGCTGTATGTGTCACGTTATTGTATGCTTACATGCGTGCAAGTGTATAACGCTATAGCCATTTTACATACGTAATTCAATCAGAAATAATTTAATGTAATTTCATTGTGGTAAATATATTATTAATTGTATTAAACGTTTAATTACTTTTTTTTTTTGGCTCCATCAAATAAATGAATGATTTTTTCAAGTAGATATCGATACGGGCGGTGTAATAAGTTTAATAATTGGTTTTCAAATCAAGTCTACCTAAAACGAACATGCATTGTTTTCATTTTAAGCCATAGGCCACGAAGCGCATGCAGTTAAGAGAATATTAAGACTGTACACAAGAATGTTCGCAATCGTCTGAAATTGTCGATTACGCATGTTGTTTGAAATGCAGATCATGCTGGCCGTTCAATTTACGTAGCAAACTATATGTTTCTGATGTTGCCGCAAACAGCAATATAACCGACGAAATGATTGAACGAACTGTTGAAAGAAAGCTTTTGAAGGAGCCTTGCTCTTACAATAAACAGCACATAAGCACGCAAGCATCACGAGCTTACTTAAAAAATACAATATCTCACGATACTCACGACAATTTGCACCATAATAAGCTAATCGGTGATCCGTTTTCTCAGCAAAATTTTTGTATTACTGGAAGAAATCTGAAAAGAAGATTGTAATTAAGAAAGTTTCTTGAAGAGATTGCAGTTGACCATGAGGCAGCTCAAGCATTCTTATAATCTTCGTATTCCAGAGTCAGTTTGAATTCACTTCATTAACTTAACCGCAATTCCTGTTTACATACAGTGCTGCAAATAGCGAATAGGGGGAGCGTGAGCCAGCTTCTGTTTTTCCAAAATTTTTCCTCATTTTTCCATTATACTAAAAATTTTAAGAAAACAAGTTCTCTTAGTTTTTGTAGCGAACCACATAAGTTACCTTTTCTAATTTGTTGTGTACATTGCCTACGGTTGAACGGAATGAGCTTTCAAGGTTTAGATATTACTATGTTATCTAAAGCTATAAACCGAGTTGCCTTTAAAATATCATTCAAGTGCTACGAAAAAAATGCACCAGATGGCTGGGCTATTCTATAGTGCCCATAACCCGAAACGACTTGCGATGAGTTAGCCTTTGCTAGATCTGTATAGATCAGTTCCTGTAATCGAGGGAAAGCTCTTAAAAAGTCAAAGACGTGGCGCCGTTCATTGCCCCACGACTGGATTCACTGAATGTCTTTTAGTATACCTCACGTACACTTATCTCATTTCTAAGTAGTAGCATGTCGAGAGAGTCAATAGAGAGTTCCTTCATAAAAAGCTCTATAGCTTTGTTTGAACACTCCATAAACAATTGTTAGAGAGAGTATTGATTTCGTATTTAATATTTGAGACTTTCATTAAAATTTTCTCTTAATGAGAGAAAGAAGCAATAGAAGAGGAAGCTGTTCCTGTTTTGCTGTTAATTTTTCTCTCACTCTTTTCCAATTTTTCTTTTTATTTTTTACTCTTCTTGTTTGTTTTTCATTTACGTACCCATTTCACCTTATTCCTTCTTCACCTTCTTTATTTATGTCTCTCTCACTTTTGCTTTCGCCTTCCCCTTATTCTGATTGTAAGTGATAAGGAAAGAGAGAAAAAAAAGATATGAAAAAATTGCTCATTTCTGTTGCATTCTTTCACGTTTTCTGTGTTTCTAGGTCTTTGTCCCTTCATCTTTTTCTCTGTGCCACTTTCCGTTCAGCTCCTCGTCTCTTTCTCTGTTTCTGCTTTCATTCTTCTCCCCTTGCTTTCTACTGTCAAATCTTCGACTTTGTTAAATTTTGATTTGTAACTGTAGAGCTTTATAAACTTTGATTGGCTACAAGTGTGCTTATGCCTTTGCGTAAAAAATTTATTAACGACTTTACAATAGACGGAGGAGAGATCAAACTGAATCTTTTGAAGATCTTGTCGCAAAAATATGATGATAATGACGTGATCGGCTTATAGTTGTCGTTAATGGGTAAACTCGAAAACTGTAGTTTATTGCTTTACTGGTAGGAATTGTGACTTTACTGTTCATTACGGTCGATAAGATAGGCATTTTTTTCACTATTGAATGAACAATATTTTGATCGTAAACCGTTCTCTTAAGTAACACATTCAAGTTATAATCAAGCTTACACGATATTGGTCCCAGAATTTAATATTACAGTTTAACACGCTTTTTTCTTACCTACTTGTCCATTAGAAGTGGAAAGAGATTGCTAATAAGTGCAACGCAATTAGAAAAAAGTTTTAAAAAGTGATTGTAAGTCTAGAAAACGGAGTGCATTACTTTGAAAAGGTTATTTTAAATACAAGTGCAAGGGAGTTGGAAGCTTTAAAAAAGCTTTAAAAACCAAGTATAAGCATCGACAAGGAATTATTATAATTTTTTTATTTTTAAAATAAGATGAGCATTAGCAGGCAAGATAATCGGAAATCAATCCGTTAGAAACAAAATACTTTGTTTTTATATGTGTCGGCGCAAATTTAAAAGCAGTCTTTAACAGGACCCCAGTATAATTGGAAGTTGTGAAGAGTGCAAGTAGAAGGCAGTTAGAAGCTTAGAAAAAGATAAAAACCATACCAAAGGATGTTTGTAAATTTTCTAACATATATTTGTTGATCGTAGGTGAGATTACGCTTAATTCCATTTGAAATATTTTTAAGTTTAGAAGATGAAGCTTTTAAGAGATTGCCGATGAAAGAAAAAATGCTTCAAAAGCATACATTTTACATATCCGCAGTCAAGAGTTAGTATCGTAAGCGTAACATTCACCAAACAACTTATAGAACAATCTGACGCTTCCTTTTTGTTTTTGCAATTTTTTTTTTTAATCAGATATATACACATCTGTTATATATAGAATTGAGAATGACAAGCATTTCTCTGTTATATTAAAATTAAATTTAAAGACTTTATTGATCAAGGGGTCTCTACACTTTACCCTTTAGTATATCAGTAAAGGATTCATGGAATTCGTTGCAAGCCTAAAAGCAAATTATTGAAGTTAATTTTTTTTTTTCTTTTTTTTTTTGCCACATAACTAAAGGATGACATTAAGCTTACATAGCATGCATGACTGGGATATCTTTGATAAAAATTTATTAAAATGATTGTAGTCATGACATCAAGTATTCATATTTTTTCTGCTTACCAATATAATGCGCGGCAGCCACAACAAGAGTCATTATATCCTTGTAAAGAGCAAAATGTATATAATGTATGTATATATATATATATATATATATATGTATATATATGTATATATGGATGTAGTGATGATGATATCAATTCATCAAAAAAAAATTCTGTAATTTTCTCCATAATATAACTTTAGTAAGAGAAACGACAAATTAATTTTTTAAAACCGACACTCAGTTGCACACGCTCTCATATACGTGTATATGAGAAAATGTTAATAAGTCACTTGTGCATTATAAGTGTAATAAATTTAACAATTTCATTTGTATAAAATACAGTATATCATGCTTTGTAAATATTACGGTCGCTCTCTTTGTAATATTAAATGTAAAGCGTGCATATCGACGCTAAGTTCATTCATATATATATATATATATATATATATATATATATATGTAGTACGTTTTATTCATACGCTTGCAAGGCTAACAAAAGGCATGTGCGTGTTCTTCTTTGTACATTGATATATAAGTGTGTGTATGTTTGTATGGTTAATTTTTACAATGTACTATAAATTTTTATGCGCGTACATACATACCACGTATTGTTTGGCTTATATCTTATTGTTTCATTTATTCTACTGTCGGTAGAGTTTATTGCATAAAGAGCTCATCTATGTATAACATATGTGATAAGTGCATAATGAATTCCCATTTGCAAGTTTGATCCATTTCATTTAGGGCCTGTCTATCTGTCTGCCTGCTTGCCTGCCTGCCTGCATGTCTGCCTACATGCATAAATTTTGCAATTGTCTTAATTAATGCCAACTTTTTCCCAACAAGCTTTTGTTAAAATCCTCTTGTTTTAAATTTAAAATCATAAAGAACTGTGCACAGTTTAGGCCGAAGCTTTTGTTTTTCAAAACCGAGTTGAATCTTTCCTTCATTTCGGATTTGTGCTTCAATCGTTTTGCCAGACATTACGAAACATCTGCGATTATGTAACAGTTTCAGTTTTTCATTAAGGCCTTAATTGGTTTTGTAATAACTGAATTTTTTCGCCAGTTCACTAACATATTTTGAAGCCTTAACAGATTCCCTTGATAAAAAAAATCTTTCAAATTCTCCACGAATTGGTTGGAATCATGCGCAACTTCTCGAAAGTAGGATAATCGGCAAGACGTTCGCATCATTATGAGCAATCTTACGGGAAATTTCTCTTTACATCTTGGTCTTTGTGCATTAATCAATTCACGACATCACACCGCGGAACCATACTTCGCTACCAATATATGTTTCCAAAGTGTCCTTGCACTGGATTGTAATAAGTCACTGCCGTATAAAGCCGTCCCCCTCAGTCGGTGTAAACCAATAAGTGAACGCCCTGTGTAGGCGACACTAGCCGCTCTGTTTCACCAAGTGACCGCGACACAGCACTAGTCACGAAAAAGTTAACAGAAGACAATGTAAGGAAGCGCGTAGTAAAATCAATGTGAATTTGTACATAAAGTACTTAGTTATACGTTCGCTTGTCACGGCAAGTGCAATGATCGGTTGAAGTGCCCAACTTGAAGAATTTTAGTATAAACTTTCGACAATTTCTTAAAGTTAATAAAGCTGGAATTAAGCGGAAACTTCAATAGAATCTAGAGTAAGAAGCAACGGAACTCAAACTCAAACTGAGTGACTGAAAAAAAATGCGACTTCGTGATTGTTCGGAGTATGCTTACGGTTTGGTCTCATATCTTCAAGTTAAACCACATTATATATATATGTATATGCAACTTTTTATAGCAGAAGCCTGTTGATAAATGTCACTCCTGAATTAACGGAATGAATTTACCGACCCAAGTGACAGCTGTTTTAAGATCTATATCATTTTTAAATGAATAAAACGCATAAAATTCATTATATTTGCTTGTGCGTGTAAGTAGCTTTGTAGTATTGTGCGAATTTAATAAAAATTATGGCTTTTTGTAAATAGCTTTTTATGCGAATATGATTCTGCTTTTTCAATTAGCAAAAAATACTTTACAACTTTATCATACAATAACATATTATACAAATTGGGTAAATGGAAGCAGATAGTAATTGCTTTCACACTGATATTAAATGTCAGAGAAAAAAATAAAAATTCAAATTAAAATTAAAATAACTTCATTAAAATATATTTTTTTGAGTAATAATATTTTCGTAATGCATTTTTAAGTTTATGATATAAAATTCGAATTTAATACACCTACTATTACAAAAAACCCAACATCGATTTGTCTTGCCCCCTTTCAATATTTAATAGCTAAAAAATGCCTTATTAAGTAGATAACGCTTTAGAAAATCTTGATGATTTTTAGTTAACACAATATTGTCAGACACGTATATGCTAGTAAAAGCCTATGTGATCTTTAGACAATGCTCATGTTCAAACGTCGTCTGGCCGGGGGTTTCGTTTAATAAAATTTCTCTTATTTCCAAGATAAAGGGAAATTTCGAATCTCATGTATTGCTTGAACATTGCTTCGCCATAAAGAATCATGTCTCTTCAATTCAGGTTTTGCGGTTTGTCTTCTCATTTTAGACATGTTCATAGAAGCCAAAAAGACGCAGCAGCATTAGAAGACAAAAGAATCCTGAAAATTATTCTCGAAATGTGGAAAGTGAAGTTGTCGATGCAAGGCAATGCATAAGAGTTGTTTTTCGAAGGAGTATCGGTATATGCTCATAGTAGAGTGAAAATATTAACGCTTTACCGGCAGAAGAATTTCAAAATTTGAAATTCAAATTCTCGATCGCACCCTCTGTATTTTCCAGGTCTTACCCTTAATAGTCAAATGTATTTTGATCCTATTATGAGATCGTTGTGATGTTTTGAAACTTTGCATTGACAAAGATTTTGGAAGCAAATTTTAGAATTTTCGTCACGTCATCTTGCCAAAGGTTTTGAGACTAAACGATTTGAAAAGCAAGTGAAAGCACCATAGTGTAACACGACTTAGCTTTAAATACCGTACACCACTGCGCTTAATACGATTATTTATAGAAGGACTTTTCAAAATAAGACTTTATGTTGGAAGTGGTCCGAACCATTTTCGATAGCGATTGTCTTTGGGCTAGAACACGTCATTGCGCCAAACTTGATCAAAATATCTCAAAAATTGCGGGCTGTAGCTTGAACACAATATACGGAAAGATGGACGGACAAGCCTAAATCGATTTAGGAAGCGATCGTAAGCCAGTCGGGATAGGGGAAAATGGACCTATCTCAAGTTCTTTTGGAAGTTGCATACATCCGCACAAACTTGATATGACTTTGTACCGCAAGTGGTGTTGGGCACAACGACAATATTTTCAATCACAAAAAGTGTTTGAGCAAAGTGGCCTTTATCACCAAACTAGACGTTGTTGCGCTTCTCTCCGACCGGGGGTATGGCTGCAAAGACTTTCCTTAAAGTCCTTTAAGAAAGCTATTTATAGCCTATACGAGCAAAAAACCTGATCATCTTATAAATGAAAAAGTTGGTGAAAAGGAATGAATGAATAATGCATTTAAGCAGCGATTGTTGCCTACTTTTGAGCATAGGTCTAAAACAAAAGTTAATTAAATTCTTCTATAAATAGGAGACAATTTTGAAGGAAAAATCACCCGTTCAATGAATCTGGAAACAACAAATTTACTATCGCTTTAATATAAAAGAAAATGAAGAGAAAACTGAAATATAAAATAAAAAAAAAAAAAAACTCCTACAATCTTCTTTAAATCACACCAGTAACGATTGTATGAAAAAGCAGAGCAATTTCCTTATTCATGGCAATGTAAATGATTTACGATTTCCAATTTACAAACACTTTATTGATTTGATCGAACAAAAGAGGGCATGCAGGATGAGGTTTATAGTTAAGAGTGTTAGCTTTATTGCATTTGTGTTATCTTTGCTGTTGGTCTGTTGTTAGTGGACATTAAACAAGTTTATGCTCAAATTGTCTATGTTCTCGACTTTCTTTCGTTTTTCTTTATTTTTTCTTTTACAACCGTCTAAATAGTAAACCTTGTTACATTGTTTTTCTTGCTTGGTTGTGATTTGCTTTAGATATTTTTGTTTTTTTTTATTTTTCTCGTTATTTTCTTTCTTAACTATAGTTTTCCTGCTCTTAAGTTTAGTGTTTCTGTTGTCGTCCCAGGATGTTGTCATTTTAACTACCATCAATTTCCAGCATTAAAGATAGTTTACTGCAATTGTTATCCTTTATTACTATGTTTTCTACTGTTTACTTTATGCATTTCCATTAAACGAATTTTCATTAGTGTTCTTAAAGAGAAAACATAAAGAAGAGAACAAAGTAAATCCCATATTGTGCATTTGGTTCGCTCGCTGCAGGTTCAGGTTCGGAACGGATTATATTCGACCTTTAGTCCGCGCGCCTAATTACGTTAGCTACTTGTCCAGTCACAAATTAGCAAGAATTGTTAGCGTAAGATGCATGTTCAAAAGTTCGAACTCGCAACACGCCTGCCATAAAGTGAAAAAAGGCAAAACCTTAGAAATATTGTACACCACGCACATTATCTTTCTTAAAATTGAACACAACGATAGTAGTTAAATAATCATTACGAGAATCGCTTCGGTTGATCAGCTCACAGAACTACTACGAGCGAGAAACCCGGATGTTTAGCTCACCCCTCGACCTGAAGGGTATGCAGACTTCGCCTATAAACGAATATAACCTTCTTCTTTGTTTTTGTGAATTTGATCCCCTTTAAACAAACGGCAACTACATTTTTTATTTATACCATTTACTTGGTCTATGGCCACCCGCCTGCATAGCATGTATGTACGTTCGTACGGCGGTATATGCGGTTGCACTAAACATATAAATTTTGATTCAAACGTTACTGCTGCCCTTTTATGTTTATGCTTTAATATATTTGCTAGTGTGTGTGTGATTGGCACGTATACATCTGCTGTGTATATGTATTTCATTTTCTATCTTTTTCGATTTCCCTAAATGCTGTCAAATTTCACTTGATTCTCCTCTATTGTATTTGTGATTGTTTCCTTTTTTTTAGTTATTTTTCTTTCCCATTTTGGAGCGCCTTGTATGAAATATATTGCTGGCAGGTACTAGTCTAAGGTTAGCAAGCTATCGTTTACGTTTCCACATTAGGGTTTTTTGTTTCTCTAATGATTTCTTTTTATTTTGCAAAGTTTCTTTCCTATTCGCTTTTTATCTCTTCCTTCAATGGCCTTTCTTGCATTCGCTTCGACTTCCGTAACCACAGGTGAATCACTTAGGGTTTTCAGTATTTTAACTTAATAAACCAAAGAGTGAGAGAGAGACACATACAATGGAAACAAGACGCCATGTGTATTTAGTATATCCCCAGCAAGAAGCATTATATTCATACAAATTGTCAAAGATTATCCAAAAAAAAAAAAAAAAATCACTTTTTTTTCTCCCTATGTGTTTTAATTACCTTTGGTGCTGTCACTTTCCGCATCATTAATTACCTTTAAAATATTGCTGTTGTTGTCGTTGCTGTTTTTTCATTTCAGTTATTAAGCTTCAAGCATACGCTTAATTTGTGGTCTTTTCTACAGGTTTGTGCATTTTTCATTGGGTTTAAATAATTAATGAGGATTTCTTTCTTCTTCATTCTCTCTTTCTCACACTTTCTTTGTGTCCGTAATGCATTAAACTCTTCTTTGCCCCTTATTAATTAACTATAGATGTATTGACCCAGTTTTCTGTGAACGCAATTACAAGCAAAACGATTCTTAGAAATTGTTTTTATTGCAGTATTTACACAAGCGTGTGTAATTTAATGGTAAAACATATAAGTCAATAAAATGTAAAGAACTCAAAGTTCCTAAGCCATAAATACTGCATTTAATAGATTAAAGGAAAAAAATGTATATATAAAGCCATTTAAAATCGTTTACAAAAATAGGCAATGCATTTTTTTTTAATTGGAATCCTGAAGGTAGGCTGTAATTTTTTTTATTATTACTACGTACATTCACTACGCTAGGATGCAGGCAAACTGGTCCTTTTAATCTTCTTGTTACTCCAAGCCATAGACACGTTAAGACAACCGAAACGGCGGGTGTCACAAACCGTCTTTAAATATTGTTTTCGTGAACTTTTACTTTGTAGTAGATGTCGATACAAAATTTGGTTCAGCCATCGTAAAATTAAGAGTAACAAGTAAGAAAATCATATTCAGCTGTGGCCCAATCTCCTTTACCCACCTGTACACAAAGTTTTATTATTGTACTTATAAGTAATAAGTAAAACAACCAAATTTTTGTTTTTCTCTTTTGCAAATAAAGGTGTCCCCTTTTAAGGTAACGCTGCAGCAAGTAAGAAAATCGTATTCGGCTTTGGCCTAATTTACTATACCCTCTGTCTTTGCTTTGAAAAAGAAATAAGTAAAGAAAGTGAGGTTTCGTTAGCCCTTAATGATGAGTAGGCGTGAATAAAAACAATACAATTGCGCTCGGTTGGGATCGAATCTTGTATACCCTTCACCTTTATCTTAAAGAAAATTCGGAGAAAAATGGAATTTCGATACTCTATGATATACTGACTGCTCGACTTTTCGATTTTTGCCCAAGTACCGGAGATGTATCGTTAGAACATATTTGGAAACTCTGATATTTGTATCCATTGCACCTTGTAAGAAACGAGTAAGAACCCAATGCTTTGACTTTTAAAAATAAAGGGATGCTTAGCTTACGTTGCGCTATGTAGGCGTGTCTTTTGACGAATTTGGCCCATTTTCAATACGAACAGCATCTGCAAAGACTGCCAATATTTTGGCCAAATTTAAAGCTGACATCTCCAATTTTTCGACCAAGCGAATGCTTACTCTTCCGGACTGACAGAATATCTTGCTTAAGTCGATACAGAATTTCGTACAAGTTAAAGATATATATGCTTTTTATGTATTGTCAACGTTGCAAACACCTAAGTATTGCAAACGTTATCACAAAGAGATTATAAAAAAAGAGTATATCCTTCGGTGGTGGATATAAATATGATGCAGATCTCAGCGCTAACTGGCACTTGTGAATTTTAAAAGCCCTACGTAATTACTTACGTTACTAACATTTCTCCTCTCTTTTAGATAACAATTTTACATACTTGCTTAACAAACAAATTTTACATGTATTGACAACCAGTAGCTCAAAGCATAGACGAGTAGACAAGAGTCGCGACTACCAAGTCTGTGTTCACGGATTCATATGTCAGTGCGGTTTAGCCATAGTTGGTCGTAGGTAAACAGACGGCTCAGTCGGTAAGGGCATAACTATTTGGTAATTCGGTAAAGGCATAACATGCACTCTGTTGCGTTTACACCCCACCTCTTTGTCTCGTTCTAGCCATCACCAAATATGCGGGATATCCTTCTGAGTGATAGTCATATTAAAAAAAAGAAAAACTCAAGGTTTGCAAAGCTTTTATAAGGTGGCAAGGGTATCAGCTTGTCAATCGGGACTTTTTTGTACCCACTTTTGGTTTTTTCCGTGGAGTATTTCTACGAAACTAATGTCCGGTAATATTTGCTAATTTAATTAATGCTGGTGACGGTGAGTTCTGTGGGTTAACTGCGCCCATTCGAGCACTAAAGCTTACAATATTGTGTTAAGTTTTACTTGTCTCGAAAGCCATTTATTAAAAACATTCCAGCAAGCGTCAGTTCGCTTATCGTCAACATTTAAACTGCAGACCCACAGAACGCAGATGAGGAAACGAACCTAAACAGTCACAGAATCTTCTGCGCGTTCATGCATCTTACAAATTGAAGTGGAAATCTAATATACCTGATTATGACAACGATCGTAAAAATCTATTTAATATATGTTTGCAAAAAACATGCAGTGAATTGTCCATGAATTGAAACCCTAAAGGTAGTTTAGAGATTTTTTTTGTTTTTTTTAAAAACAGTTTAAATAGAGTTTTTTCTGTTCAAAAAAATTTTGATTAAAATTTAAAACGAATACCTTTTTATACGTGCAGATTTATATATATATATATATATATATGTGTGTATAGTAGATATATAGAGTATATATATATATGAATTTTTATTTTTTTCTACAAAAATTGTCTGTCATGACGATAGTAAAAATTTGAAAAGAAAAGGAAAAAATGAAAAATTTAATTTAAATAACTAAACGAAATATTTTCACATGCTTCAAACACATGCTATGTATGCTTCTCTGCTTGTGCTATGGATTTGATATTTTAATATCTGTTGCTGACGTATGCGTAATATATTAAAAGTTCTTGTTAAAAGTAATTATATATTTATAATGATTCACTGCATATGAAAGCGATTGAAACTGAAATTGAAAATCTTGCTCAGACATGCCACGAATAACTATTTGAAATATTACCTGTAAGGCAATCGAATAAATTGCATCATCACAGATAGACAATTTACTCATGCATGTTCACATTGCTTTCAAACAAAACTAGTGATTTATTGGATTTAGCTGCCGGCTTCACTGCAAGAATGTTACGATACTTTAGTAAACATATATATGTTAATGTAACTCAACTTTTATGTAATGTTTCCGATTAATACCTAAATTAGTTAAGTTAGTCAGTCAAGCGATGTCTGTGAAAGGATTATTATCTCTTTTTGCTAGTAATTATTGATATGCCATTAATTCTTATTGACAACGTTTTCATCCCGCTTGGCCCAGGTATACATTTTGCGCTTGTAGGCTGTAGAATGAAATACCTACTTATCTAAATTGTTTAAGACTAGAATGGCAAGTGGAAGTGACAGAGTGCGGATATTTTACATATATTTCTATGAAATTCTAGTGAAGACTTCCACTAAATAATGCTTTGTGAGTTTATTTCCGTCATCTTCATTATATTCACTAGAGTTTCAAAGGATCATACAAGAAAGAACTGGGAGAAGTATTTCAGGCAACTTAAAAAGCATAATATTTACTGATTTGGGCATGCCTACTAGGCTGCGGGCATTGCCCTCTGTCTCTTTTTGTTTCTTTGCTCTGACATGCCCTGAGTGACTGGTTATAGTGAAGAAAACAGAAAAACCCAAGAGGAGAAAGACTGCCCCATTAAAAAAGAACAAGGATGTAATGATTTTGCTGCTAATGTGCGACGAAGAGGCCAGCATGGAATACGTATGGTATTCCATACTGACTTAAATGCATTTGTCTGTTTATCTCCTTTCGGAAGTTTTCGAGAGGGTTTTTTTCTTTTTCTCTGAATGATCAATCACGGTATGCCGTCTATGCGTGCATTTGGGTGGCAATTAGAAGAAAGTAGAGTAGAGTAGAACAGAGAGTGGCCGCTATCTGTATGCCCGAGCGGTAAGTGTCATCCATTTACCGGTCGAGGATTCACTATACCTACGACCACATACCAATCGTAATTAAACTCTTCCCGTTTATGTCGAGTTCGTAGACACACTTGTTCAAGGAACATCTAATTTCAAAGTTGCTTCATCTCTTCAAATATTTTTGATATGAAAATTAACAATAGATTTGTTTGTTTAAATTTACGTTGGTCTGTTATTTTTTAATATGCGCGCACTCGTCCCAAATTTTCCAAAAGCACTCTGGTGCATTCAGCTTCCGTCGGCTACGAAATAGACACACTTATCATGTCGTACGGCGGTTTATCCCAAATGATACCTGAACATTACCAACTCTCTTTTTAATTTTACTCATCAGACGGCAACTTGAGCAATCCCTTTGTCCGTCTTGCACAAGTTCGTATGCAGATACTACAAACGCAGGTGTTCGACAAAACAGAGAGAGAACTGAACATACACTTGTTGCTGAAGGTATTCATTAATAAAAAATATGTATATGAATTGTTGGCCTTAGGTTTTTACATAGAAGAAATGCTTAATCAGTTATTGACAAATTTGGATTCAATTTATTTGTTATATCAACCGTACATCGTATGTATTTCAAATCATTTTTCATATAATTACTTACCATATCGTATCTGAATAATTTGTTGTAGTTTAGTGCAATTTTTTAGTAAAAATTAAAGGACAGGTTATGTTCACGCTGGCGAAGAATATATGAGCTGTTTATTTGGAAAGTGGGCGAAGCCAATTTTTTGTTATTACGAGATATTTAAAAGGTTTGCATTTCAATAAATTTAAAAATGATGATAAGCATCAATAGAGACTTTTTTATATTTCATAGTATCAGACAATGTAAGTTTATTATCTAACAATCTTTACTTAAATGGACTTGCGTCACTTTCAAGTTTCACTAATGAGTTATCGCAATCTTTAATTAAAGGACACATAAAATACTCTTCGGTTTTATGTTTTAATATTTTTATTTTAACATTTTAAAATACCCATGATCGCAAGGTTTGTGGGGCAATAAATCTGTGATGTCCTTGCACTTGTCGTTTGTAATAAACATAGAAAGGAAATTAATTAATCATCGTGGTTGTGAGGGTAAATCTAGAATTTCAAGTTTCACATGCCGCTCAATCGATGTTTTGCATAACATCTTAACACGTCACTCAATAACTCTCCGATCCGATATACATATATAGCAAAACTGTTAAGGGAGCCATATGATTTCCGATTACTGTCTAACTTCAAGCGATACGTGTCCAAATTTGATGACATTCTGACAATAAGCTTGCCTGGTTACAGTGGTTCTAGAGTGACGCTACTTTGGTTATTTTCAAAACAGTGCAAAACTATGATTTTCATTGGGTGATTAAAGATTGCTCTTTGATGAGAGAAAATACTATTAGTAATCATTGTTGGCTCCAAAGATATTATGGCGGCTCCTAATTGTCGAAACAATAAATTTGTGGGTGATTTGCTTAATTTAAACAAACTCACATTTATACCGATTATGCTGAACGCTCTTGTCACCCGAGTTGCTTAAAAAAACATAACACAAAAACACGAAATCGGTTTGGAACTCCGAACAATAAAGATGCGTGAGATAGCTAATAGTCTACAAATATCAAAAAACAGCCCATCAGCTGCTTTTGTATGAGCATTTATGTATGAGAAAGGTTTGTTCGAAGTGGCTCCCGCATTTGTCCACTTTCGACCAAAAGCGACAACCTGTTTGAACCCTTGAGGCAAAATAAAGTTTTTCTGCAATATATGACAATGGATGAAACATGGAAAGATCACTGTAATCAACAGTTAAGTCGGCAATCAGTTGCATGGACAACCACTGGCGAAAGTCATGCAAAGCGGCCAAAAAAGCAAAAGTCTACTGGAAAAATTATGGCGTCCATATGTTAGGATGCGCATCGGCTATCTCAAAAAAAGGAACGATAGGAAATGAATATCATGTGGCGTTATAGACGTGCTTGAATGGCAAAATTGCAAAAAACGACAATTTAGATCGCAGACTTATTGAGTGAAGTGGCATGCCGCGCATCCCTTGTAAATTTGATCTAGCATACACTCAACCAATTCACAGTCTCTGCCAAATCAAAAAAATCGCGATCGTTTGGTTAAAGTGAATATCCTGATAGTGAATACTTTTGGTTGATACTAATATCGTTGTCGCTGGGCTGAGCAATTTTAACACACATGAAGGCCAGCTTTACGTTTCCCTTTTGGCCAAGGAATATATATATATATATATATATTCACTGGCTATAAGCTGTATGTGCTTTTTTGCTGTCAAATTCTGTAAGCGCTTCAAACAGAGAGACTCTATTTCCTTGTGATCCTCTGAATGCTGTAGTTTCATCCCAAACGCACATCGTGATGACTGTGTAAGCTTACAACTTCAACATGAGGTGGACTTGCACCACTTTCAAAATTAATAGCTAAAACTTCAATCTTCCACATATTAGGAAATCTGTATTTTTTTACTGTGAATTGCTTACAAAAAAAAAAAAAAAACCATATTAAGTTTTTAGAATCATATCAAATTTAAATCATTATCTGCATTTTCAAAATGATTATAATTCATGACAACAACAATATGTATATTGCCACGCGTTACATGCATTTGACAAACCTAATGTGGCGTGCTTTGGTCAGGACATAAAGTTGGGAAACAAGTACGTCACGTTGGAGCGTATGAGTGACAACGAAATATCAACATTTATTAAATCAAACGTTGCGATGTAAATTAAAAGAAAAAAGAAAAAAACAAAAAGCGGAAAACAACTACACAACTGAACAAATCGGACTAAAGACAAATCTTTTCTGTCTATACTTCATTATGCCGAAGACGCAACAATCAACACAGAACCATACTCACCTTTGTATGCTGAGACGTAATAAATCACAAAACTTCGGAACAAGTAAAAAAACGGATAAAACGTCAAAAAAAAAAAATGATGACAAGAAAATACATTCTTTTCTCCTCCTACCGGACTAGTGATGACCGGTCACAAAGTTGGAATACGACTGTTACTTGGAACTTTTGAAAACCATCGTTGTTAGAGAGATCGCCATACATGAAACTTTGAGCGACTGTGGCATTCGGTAACTAAGTTATTTAAATCCTAGATACTCCGCTCGCAATTAAGAAAATCCTCTTCAATTGTTTTGTGTTGCTTCCCCCTAAAGCGAAAATCAATTTCTTACTTGTCTTTTTCTTTAATAATTCTGCTTACATCATATCCCTGGAAAAAAAGAAAAAAAATCCTCTTTTTACATTGACAACATATTGGAAAATGTTCTTTCTTGCTCTTCCCAAAAATTCATGTAACGTATGCAGATGATGATACGATGTTAATGACGATGATAATTCAATTTCTCTTATTGAGTGATGATGATAGTGATGGTGGTTGGTTGTTGCGTGGGTATACATATATATCTCGAACGAAATGCATTTGCTCTTGATAAGAATTTAATTTCCTTTCAATTCGATCATTCGACCATAAACCATAAAACTTGATAATGTTATTATCATCATCGGATGCCAAGCAAGCAAGACACTAATGATGGACACGATAATGACAATATCGTTAGGGTAACACCTAGTAATCTGGTAAGGGTGTGCATGCCCGATTATTAAACGCGTATGTGAAAATTTGTTAAATTGTATTTTGAATTAAACTGTTTTTCGAATCGTAAAAAAAAAATCGAAAATTCCTCGTTAGCACAACTGGGTACCAATGTGTTTATTTAAGAACTTTCCTTTGACAAATAGATCTGTTTATTTTTTTATTTGAGTGCATGTGTTGATTTAAAATTTCCACACCTCTAGTGTTGGATATATTCACATATATACATATGCATATATATATGACAGCAGCAATGCGTCTAAGCATACCTCTGCGTTTAAAAGTTGAAAAAATGCAAAAAACATTTCCATTTTCATTATAGACAGAATACCGCATGTGAGTGAAATTATAAATTAGATCCGTGAGCATGTGTTATGTGATATTTTAATTTACTAAATGAATGGCTTGACGGTTTACTGTAATATGTGACATGTGTTTAGTTTAGTTTATCACCAAAACCCTTAAACAAATTTTCAACCCGCTTTTTTCATGTGGTCAAGAGCTTCTTAGTTAAAGCATTTATATAAAATTATTATGCGATGGCCCTATGCTACTATGCTACTTGGAAATGGTTAGCATCTGTTATCTATTAATAAAAAGTTTAAATCAATACGAGTAAGTATATAGGAAAGCAAACAGAGAGCAGGTTGTTCGAAATTTTTTTTTTTTTTTTAAGGGTAGAGACACAGTTGATATACTTATTTCTTATGTGATCAAGGAAACCGTTTGGAAATTTTTTCGCCGAATTAAAATTTTCTAGGGCCAATTATTGATTACGAAAAAATCAAAAAAAAAAAAAAATAAATTATATATGCGGGCACTTTTTTAAGTCAAACTATCCAAACAAAGGGTCGGTGATCACTACCTCTTGAGCTGTATATTCAACAAAATTTATAATTTACTGTTCTGCATTCAAACTAAATATTTTGCATAATAAAGCCCTGCAAAACAACACATAAACAATGTGAAAAAGTAGTTTTCATGTACATTACAATTTTTTCTTTTATATTCTTCTTCTTTTTTTTTTGCCATGTTTTTGTCAACAATGAGATAACTCATAGGAAGAAAACTGGAATAAAAGAGAGAAAACTTTGTCTTATTAAAAATTTGTTAGATAAAAAAAATAAATGAATAAATATTTTTATTAATAAATTAGTTAGTGAATTTTATTATTTATTTTCTTTTTATAACCTTAACCGAAATATGAGCGGTATATCAAAACGCTTATAAACTTCAAATCAAATAGTGAATCAATTTAAACGTGACAGTCCATCCGTCCATCTATCCTGTGATGTTTGTTAGAAACATTCTCCTGGCCGTAAAAATGAAAGTATAAGCAAAAAATTTAAAGTTCTTGCATGCACTACACTATTGTAAATGGACCAAGTCGGTCGAAAGGCACGCCTACAATACCAGATAAACTGAGAACATCTCTGCTTTCCAAAAGGAAAAAAGTGGGATTTCTACTTATTATTCATAAACTACCGCAAATAGATCTACGAAAATTTTAACGTCTACTCTATGAGCAATACTGTAGTACTTGTGTAAAAATTACAAGAAATGGCCACGCCTACCCAATATTATTTTTTTAAACTTTTTACAAGGCCCATAAGTACTCTTCAACGCTTCCATAAAGTATGTGCACTCTTGACCATTGTCAAGTTCGGGATGCACGTGAGCATGTCCGTCTGTTTCTCTGCCCATTTGTCCGTCTGCCGTGTCTGGGGGAGAAATGAAGATATCAGCATAGAAATTTGCAAAAGAGTTTCAAAATGACCCAAATCCGTCAAAGAAGACGTAGTTACTCATAAACAACAACACCATGTAAATTTGGTCCTTAACGCCACATAAATAGAAAAAATCAGCAACGCCTACGCAATATTATATACGACGAACATTTAGTTTTTCCTTTTTTAGCCTATTTAGGATAACGGTGATGGGTATAGAAGTTTAAGTCGCAGTCGAATATAATTTTCTAACCTGCTTCTAATTAAGGAAAGCAGAATTTTCTTTACAGCATTTTTTCATAATATGCCCTGCGCAATTCGTGGGACGGAGTATGTTAAGCTCATTATTTAAAAAAAAATTTCCAATTTTCAAAACAAGTTCACTGAATAACATCATAATATCATATCGACATCAAATTTGGATCGGGTGTACCAATTGTTTAAACAACCTACCATATAATGTAGAACTTGGAGAACAATGTAGGCAAAGGGATACAATTTTTAATTTTTTATGGTAATAGTTTTCCACAAAAACAAATTGTAGCAAATGG
Organism: Glossina pallidipes; assembly: GCA_000688715.1. Taxonomy (NCBI): domain Eukaryota; kingdom Metazoa; phylum Arthropoda; class Insecta; order Diptera; family Glossinidae; genus Glossina; species Glossina pallidipes. The sequence continues at coordinate 159,678 of KK500139.1, read as the reverse complement.
GTAACAGGTAGTCACATCACTTTCTAAAGGATTCGCATGAAAACTAAGCTTTCACACCGCAAGAAAGCTATATTTTTAATGCTTTTCGAGGAGGTTTAGTAAAAGAAGAAGATTAATTTTCCTAAATGTGGATTATATCTGCTCATGTTTTGGGACGGTCTCCCGTAGAAACGAGAAACAATTTTTGACATTTTATTTAGAAAATATATAAAGAACTTATATATATATTTTTTTTTAGAGTTAAGCCTAAGTATTATTTCAGTAAATATGCAAATCACGAAAAGCAGGATGATTAGAGCTCATGTGATGTTAAATGTCAATGGAAATTATTTAGAAAATCAATCGGTTTTTATTACCATAAGTAAACTCTCCAAGAGTCACGAATGACATAACAAGGCAACTGTAAGTCTGGAAAAATTTTGCGTGATCAGAAAATGTGCATTTTTTAACATAATTGCGCGGCAACATATGAAAACTTAAAACTTTTGTCTCAAAAAACGATTTTTCAAACTGGCTCAGTTTTTATTTGCCGTGTCTTTAGAGTAACAACCCTTACCGAAACACGTAGGATTTTTTCGATAAATTTAAACATTTTTTATTAACAAGAATCAGTTTTGTTTTTAGTCGAAAATTTATCGTTTTATTCAAACACACGCCAGTTATACAACAATCGACATCTCTAAGAAATGCTACATATATCTGCAGACATGGGACTTTGGTTTAAATGACACTCTGTTTAAAATTCAAGTTATCAACAAAATAGGCATAGGTTGCAAAGCTCCTTTATAATGGCCGTGTCTCATAAGAAGAGCTCCGGTGTTGCCATATTTTATCACTTTTCCAACATATTTCTTATTTTTTGTATTATTATTCTGTTATCTTGCGTTCCATCCAAAAACAAGACCGTCAGCAAACCTCTTTGCTTTTTTACATTGGCTTCATTTCCCAATGCAATTTTGTGTTCGCTTACACTTTGCACAATATATGCCAGAAATCGATCGCAGAGATATTTAATTGTGACAAAGCCGGTATATTTGTTGATTTTGTCAGCAACATGTGTGAAGTCCGTTCATTCATTCAAATGTCTTTAAATGTATTCGGTAATCAATTTTTCATCCTAATCGGTAAATTGCAAGCGTCTTCTGTTCGACGATTGAGTAATGGGCGATATACGTTGAAAAAGAAAAATATGAAAATGTACTACGTCCATGTGTATCATATGTTCACAAGGTTTGCGCCTTTGAGGAATTAAACAGAGCTAAAGCGGTACCATTGAATCAGAATAAACACTAGCTCATATGTTATTAGAGACGAAGAGTTGAAAGTAACTAAGCTTACAAACACATCATAGAATCATATTACAGTTCGGGTGTACTTTTCTATCTACTTAAAAAAAAATAAGTTTTTCTCCTAAATTGGAAAGCAATTTAAAAACATATATTACACTTATATCCGCTTAAATAATAATTCTACTTTTTTCAAATTTTCTCGTTCTTTTTTTAAGCGTTGTCTATGCCTGTTTTAATCGTCTTTTTTTCTCTCTAACTTTCGCCTTTATGTTAAAACATGAAAAGTAAATTTATTACATAAACTTTATGAATTTTATCAAAATATGCAAATAAGGTCTAGCTTAATATGTATACACATGCATACATACATACATACATACATAAATACATACATACATACATACATAAATACATACATACATAAATACATACATACATACATGCATTACATCCATACATGCATATATACATAAATACATACATACACATATACACATACATGCAAACTTGATATACAAATTGTAAGCACCGAAGGGAATAGAAGCTTAAACGAAACTGCAATGTTTTGTTGCATGTTTGCTTATTTTTTCTTTTTCTACTAAATGATTGTATTATTAAGAAGATTGGTATTTAAGTTAAACATCATCAATAGGAACCGATTCAATAAAATAGATAAAAAGAAATGTAATTGAAGTATACTTTAAGGAGTTGTTACATAAAATATTGTTTAAATATAGTTTAGCTAAACAATTTAAAAATTGCACATTAGCCTAGGGCTCTACAGTTGCACATAAATAAATAAATAAATAAATAAATGAAATAAAAAAATTAGTATTAAATAAGCAGATAAACACTGATTGAAGTTCATTGTGACAAAAGCACAATACGTTCTGCTTCCACATAATTTGTTTTTGTTAAAAGAAAATTTGAACTTTTCTTCCAGTCGAAATCACAAACAAGCGGGACATGGCGTACCATTAAATACTCTATACAATTTCGCTAAATACAGTTATTTATATAACGACTTTGCAAAAGAAGAAAGTTTTATATTGAAAGTTCGCGAAAAAGTGGTCCAAACGATTTTCAATAGCATATGATCTCGGGCCAAAACCTGGTGTACCCAGGTGTTTCATCCCAATATCTCAAAAATTGTAAACTGTAGGTTGAAGATAAGAAAACAACACAACACACAACAAATAGGGGGACAGACGGACAGACAAGCTTAGATCGATGCAAAAAGCGATTCTGACTTGCTCGGTATCATAAAAGGGGAGTCTATCTTAAGTCCTTCTGGGTGTTACATATTCCCACACTAACTTAATACATTCTTGTACCATAAGTGAAAAAATTATTTTCGGTATATAGTGAACATGTTTTCTCAGCTTAGATGTGAAACGAGATAGTCGGTTAAAAGGCTACTGCATGCTAAACAAAATTTTTTTATAAATCTGTAAATGTCGCATCGTCTGTCAATAAAGCATAGGTCTTATGCAAAGCCTAATGATATGTGACGGTAACCTTATTGCTTGTAGCAACTTATAATGCCTCAGTTCTAATATGTTAACTCGCTTCAAATATTTAACTACGGAATTTTTTTGTTCCCAATGGAGCAAAATTATAAATTATAGAGAGTAAGAACTAATTAAAAAGTTTAAACACATTTACCACACGTAGCACATCACTCCAAAAGTTTTTAATATGACGCATAAATGACGCGCCGTTATTGATGCATCCATATAATGTTTAGATAGCGCAGTTGTTTTAGTGACGCTACACATGAAATGAGGCTTTTTTTCTTATTTTACAGAAATAAAAGGAACTGTGACATGTAAGCTAGTGTTCGAAATATCACGAAATTTTAACGCATTTCGTTTAAAACTTGATGCTATCTACAAATTATATGGATACACAAAGAGTCACCTTATACCCGTACGAACTTATTAAGTGATTTGTTACATATTTAGAGCTCAATAAGGGTACAAAAGCGATCTTCTATTAGGGGAATATAATAAAAAATGTTTGCAAATCGTCTACAAAACGTAGGAGATGGCTACTTCTACGCTACTCACCTGACATTATTCGAAAGCCTTTCAAAATTTCTTCTGTGGCAGGTATCGTATTTTACTTCAGCAAAATCATGTTTTAAATGCCAACCAATAACTCTTTCAATGAAAAAAAACTACGAAACTCAAACGGCCAAGAAGGAAGAGGGAAAAAGGGGTTATTAGGTAATGTCGGCATTACAAGTGAGTGACTTTGAAAATTAAAGGAAAAATTCTTCATGACTTTTGTAAAGCATTTTCGTGACTTGTAAATATTTTCACAGTTCGTTAAAACTTTTGAAGAAAGAAAAAACCCAACAGTTCATAAATGTTATTAAATAAAGTTACTTTTTATCGATTAAATGCGCAAAAAAATGCGATATCACGAAGAGGAGACTCCGACTTAAAAGTTGCGTACAGAATTTATCGCAAACACACAGATGTAGATTTATTTATATATTTTATTGTCTCAAAATATGTTTGAAGAATTGCCATAAAATTTCATCCCAAAGGCCCTGGCTACGACTATTTGCTCGTTCTCGATAAGAGTTTATTTTGCTTTATCCAAATAAAATTTTCGGAAAATTTTTTACTTCTTTACACATGCTACTGTCACTGCCTGAGATTCTATTAACTTTACTGCTCGTTGTGCACGCATTGGTTATCAAATAAAGCTAAAGTATATATATATATAAATATATATATATATTTGATGCCCTTGCTTGGCATCAATTGCAACCGAAAGGATGGCTAGTGCATATGCTGACAGGCTACTGGGAATGTTTAAGATGCCATTCAAAGTTCAATTTTGCATAAAAGTTAAAGTAAGCACTTGTTTACGTTAATATAAGAACATATAGAGGCATGCTGCTTATGTGCACTTTGTTTGGGGATCAGCACACAAAGTGAACGATATTTCAAAAAGTCTCTATTTCCACCCATGGTGCCAAGTGTTAACAAGTGATGGTAATTAAATTTCATGGCCAAAGCCTAACAAAAATGTATGTGAGTATGAATTTGTAAAGGCATTTAATGTATGTATATTCAATGTAAATGTGGGTATTTATGTGTGCGTGTGTATGTATGCGCACGTATGCTCGTTTGAAATAATTTTAACCCCTTTGATTATATGCAGCTTGCTCGTTATATATGCCTCAAAGGCTAATTTTAGATTTCGTTTTCATGCAAAGGGTGTCATGCGGGTTGCATTGCAACATATTATTCCGTATGTATTAGAAACAAACATAGCATAACTTATATAAAAAAGTTACATGAACTCTCTCCGTTTAATTTGTTTGTTTGTTTGTTTGTTTGTTTGTTTGTAAGCATGGGAACTGGTTCCGCTCCTTCTCCATTCTATCGCCCTCGCTCAAACGTGTTCTCTTCCCGGCCACAAACGTAGAGTTTGGATTAACATACAAACTTGTTGCACATAGCTTTCGGTTGTTGTTTTTCCCCCAAAGGGCTTTCGCATTTTGAAGTTGTTATATATTGTCGTTGTGGTTGCCGCTACTATTCCTGCTGTTGTTATTGGTTAAATAGCAATTTATTTACAGTCAATTGCTTAATAAATCGTTTACAGTTTATATGTTAATTGGAATATAATAACTGCCGTCAATTTCTTACCTTTCTCCGCTTATTAAATTGCTTTTCTCTCTCTGTCTCTCTCTCTCTCTCTCTCTCTTTGGGCACCGTTTACGTGTCAGCATGTTTCAATAGTTGGCAATATTTTACATATACTCTCGCAATATTGAATTTTTTTTTTTTATTTATTTTTTTTTTTTTTTTTAATATTTTACACCTCATTACATTTACGGATTGTGAAAAAGTTTATGTTTTTCACTTCGTTGATGGGCTTCAGGTGGTGAAGATTTTATTATTTGCACTTATAAGGATTTATTTAATATAATAATGAGTTTTTGTTTTCTCTGTGATCTCATTGGACCGTATGTTCGTTCATGTTACAAATTCATATTTTATGTTAAGCTCTTAAGTATGCTATATTTTAATTCAGTTGATTATATTCGTAAACGGCTTAAAATATTGTAATTAATTGTTAGTTAAGTTCAACAATGCAAAACTAATCCCATTTGATTTGCTTTTCATAGCTTATGTATTTATCGACATAAGAGAATAAAATTAAATTTCTCGTTTACATTGTTTACAAAGTATAATTTTAGTAAACATAATTTCATTGGTTAGCCTTGAAATAAGTTTTTGTGGCAACTGTTAAAAATTTCACAAAAAGGTGTAAAGAATTTGTAACTAATAACAAATAAATCTATTCGTAGTCAGACTAAGCCGATCAATAAATAACCTAAACTTTGTGTTTCATTTTTTATGTATTTTCGTAGTAAAGTATCAAAAATTGTATAAATATATATCTGCGGAGGCATATTAAAAGCTAAACTGACGTAGTTCAAATTTATTCACTATAGCATCCTCAAAAGATTTCGAAAATTTCTTACTTGCACGTTAAGGGCTTGCATATAAAGGAAAGCTAAAATCCACATAATGATTCTGAACCATTTTACTATAATAAAAACCAAGTCCATCTGAAGGTTTTGTAAATGTTGCATATGTCCGCACAAACTTCAGTTTCATTATTTGAACAATGCTTTCTTTCTTGTTACGATGTCCACAAACATGCGTTCCCTTGTGGGATTCTCATGTAATTGATGTTCTGCATAAAAGAGTAGAAGAGGAGGAAAGTGATTCCGTAATACCATAATTTCGTATAGAAGATTTCTTTATTTGTTTACAAAATTTCATGTAAAAATTTTTGCGATAAGGGCAGTAAATCGCAAGAAGATCTCAAGTTCTTCTCTGTAAAGAGAAACCGAAAATTTTAAAGCACGTACGCCGGCTAATTTGAAAAGGTTGTAACACTTTTTAATATGCTTCGCCCTTTAACCCATTTTACCTTTTAACTGGCGGCTATACTGCATTCTTTAAGTTTATATAGCCCAAAAAATATGGGACGGACAATTTGGCCTAAAGATGAACCATAGGAAATTTGGATCACTTAGGTCTATTTTTTAGACTCAAACATATGTAGGGATTATTATAAAAAGTAAACACCTATATGGCGAAACACTCTGCTGCGACGAAAATGGGTGAAAAGTAATCAGGTCCGTAACAAAGAAATTAAGTTTCTTAAATTTGGATCACATCAGATGATTTTTTCGCCAAAATTCACCTTTACATGAAAACAATTTATGATTTTTCCTTTTTTTGCAAAGTTGCGTGGTTTAATGGTCGGCCTTATAGTCGGGCGTCTTAACTAAAAAGAAAAAAACATGTACTTAAGTGCAAGTTATGACTTGACTATGACTTTTTCGATAAACAACGCTTCCCTTAGGGCAAATTAAAATATTCAAAGTAGTGCAGACCCTTTAGGTTTTTAAGCAAAACATTATCTACAAAAATTTTTCAATAGATTCGTAGTCCCTAAATTGAGATTAATTACAAAGTTTATGTTGGAATGGAAAAAAAAAAACAAATAATAAATTGCTTTGTTTTCCTATCTTTGCGTGCAATCGTTTTCCGTCCTAACCGTTCTCTTCAAGACGACAATTGCTAAACTTTTCGATTAATTTATCGTCTCTAATGTATGAAAATTGTGAATCGATAAGTCTCTAAAAAGCAATTAAATGCATAAATTATTGTCGAATCGTAGCAGCTGTCGAAGTCGTTCATGTGGCAAAAAGTTAGTAAATGAAATTAAAATAAGAAGTAGGAGAAACAAAAATCCAAATGAACATATGAACATGAAAGCTTATGCCTGCCTACCTGCATATCGATGCGTTCGTACGCTTAATAATGCTCTTAGACACGCATACCCGTCCTCAGGCAAATCTAGGTTACCCTAATTGACAAATAATCAAAAAAAAAAAAAAAAAAAAAATGTTTTTCTGATATTTTTCTTCGTAAATCTATACTCTGACAATTATTTCTGCTCTCAATAAATTTCATTCCTCATCTGCCTACGTTCATGTTCGTCACTTTATGTTCTACGCTCTGTCATATGTTAAGTTGTTATGTGTGTAACACAAATGTGTTACTTTAGTAGGGAATTGGAATTGGTCCCAATGGAAAATTGCCTACTGTGCTCTGCCGTATATGCAGTATAATAATTCACTCAAGTAAATCAATGAGTTGTCTCCTACAGACGCATTAAACAAATATCAATCAAGTTCGATATTCAATGCAAATAATACTATTCTGGCTGGCATAGTTTAGCACTTTTTAATATTACAACTCTAAAAGGGTAAACAAGCAGACATACAGACAGAACAGAGACACACCCCATATGTTCGTTGCAACTAATCAGCAAATAGTTTTGTCATTTGTTGTCACTGGCCAGTGCGATTAAATTACAGCAGGCAGGCATCTCATATAACAAATTGAAATTGAGCCAAACGAAAACAAAAAAAAACAAAAAAAAAAAATCACTCTCCCTTTAAACATATAAACGCAGATACATATTATAAATCTTTCGCCTGTTGTTTACATCGAAATGTACATATATGTACATGAGGTCGATCGATAAATAGTGCAGTTGCTTTTTCATTCTTTATTAACTCCCTTTAATTATATAAAATTTTTTTTTTAATAAATTGCGCTTTTCCCTACTTTTTTTTAATGCTTTGCCATCCATTTCTTTGAAATTTCTATTAAACATAATTTGTCCGCGGCGCACTAAACTCTTCATTATCATTTGATCTTTATTGATGGATTTCGTACTTTTTCTCTTCTGGTAACTGATAGTTTTTCCCTAGACTTTCGCGGCCTACTTATCAATGTTTGCTTGTATGTCCGTGGTAAAAGATATTCTTCAGAATCATTTAATCTTCATTTGGTCTTTCCAAATTTTCACTTTTTCGCCCATTGAATGGAGCAAGTAGTAATGACGTATGGAGCACGTCCCTTAAACTCATTCAATTAACTGATCGTTTGCCATTTGTTATCCTGAAGATCAAACGATCATAATGAGACGGTTGAAAGGTATCGAAGCAGTTCTCATTTCTTTCTTGCATTCGTTTTAACAGGGAAGTCTTCCTAGCAAAGTTATCACAATTAGGCTGAAAGAGCTTTGATTTCATTATGGTGCTCACATTTTCATAATGTGCCTTGTGTTTTGCTTATTACACGCCTATTGGGCATGATTTCTTTTACTATAAAAGTGTATGTGGATGAAACAAGAAAATTAAAAATCTAAAAATTGAAAGTAAAAAATTAAATTCTATTATGGTTAACTTGCGGTTGAGACGTCTGTCTTCAGTCTAAATTAAATTTCAAATATATATAATTACAAGTCCTTGTGTAAAGTTTTGCTGCTTAACTGTTTGAGTCCCAGACGGTTTTGAAAAAACACTGTCGAAGAATACCAGATAGCGCAATCGCGCTGTCTGAGTTTTATGTCGAGAAAACCCAGACAGTTTTGAAAATAAAATCTAAACAGCGCGATCACGCTGCTTGGGATTCTTCGACAGTTTTTTTTCAAAACTGTCTGGGTTTTCTCGACATGAAATCTGAACAGCGCGATTGCGCTGCTTAGTACTCAAACGGTTAAGGAAATGGAATCGTGAAATTTTTGTGTTAAATCCGTCCAGAGACCACTTGGCAGCATGGGAAAAAATTGGATATTAGAATGTGGAAATGTGTTCGCTGCCTTTATGAGAAAATTTGGCGGTGGCTCTAATTTTACTTGAATACTTGAATAGGACCCAAGCATAGGGTATATTTATCTGATATAAAAAGTTTGACTACAATCAGATGCCTTAAGTAATAGAAAAGCAGAAATTGTAGAGCCCTCGTACCGATTAATTTTGGGTTACGATGCATGGACAATAGTATGTCATCAATCAATCGTAAACAAATTTGGGAAGCTCTGGGTGCTCAAGAACTGGACGTCATTGCTGGAAAGGCTATCTGAAGAATTATATATCGTAAAAGCCAAGATGTCCGAGACTTCAAGAATATGACGTCACTATGAGCACAACTTAGTTGCGCATTATATATCACGTGTATGAGCTAAGTCTTCAGAGACAGCTAATGACGTGAAGCCTAACAAGTACTCGTAATTTGTAGTCGAAATCGCTAAACTTGAGAGAAGAAATTCAATCTTAAATTTAGACGTAACCGTCTAAACCAGAATTTCGCTTTAAAGAAAAATATTGGGCTGTCCATAGTGGATAAAACTATGTATCGAGACCCGTTAAAATTCGATCCAACTTCTGATTGGTTATATAACATATGTTGCATTGTGAGAGAGACTTACGCGTTTAAATATTTTTATGTAAACCCAGCAAATCGTCAGTGTCTACATTGAATCAATCAAATGTCTTCAGCAGACTACTTTGGTCACCAATGACATTAATTTTCAAACTCGAGTGTAGAGGGAATACGAACACTTTCATCTTTTATTTCAGACAATTAAAAAAACCTGATGTATTATGGGATGACCTAATACGTATATTTACATATGGTACATATAATCGTGTAATTTTATATACTTAACAGCTGTGTGGCGCTGCCAATTTCTACTGAAAATTTCCTCAAATCTCTTCTTTTTTTTTTTTGGTTTTCTGTTAAAGCTCGCATACCAGCACGATTTGCCATTGTGTGCGTTTTATTTAAAATCCATTTAACGCCTTCGGAAGACCAGGGACAACACATTCACAGGCCAAGCGTGTAGTGTGGCATATGCTGCACATGTAGAACCTGATTAAAATAGAAAAATCTTTCGCTTTTCATGGACTGCATTTTTTTCGTCAAACTTAATTCAACTGAATCCCAAACCAGTACCATCATCATCATCATCATTAACATCAACATCAACATCATCATCGACATCATTAACATCATAACAACAAAACCATTGGGCGTTAATTGGATCATAGACAATTTGTACGTTTGCTATTTTATCATATTGCCTTGAAAGTGAATGCGCACAGTTGCGTGGGTGGGTGTGTGTGAAAGTGGCATAATATGTTTCTTTATTTACTTTTTTTTTTTTTTTTTCGTTTTTTATTTTGCATTGAACAGAGATGTTAAAGGGAATCGATGCGTGAAAAAATGTGAACACATATTGAATTATGCACTCACTCTCGCTCCACAGACAATGAGAGGCAAACCAATTTGTTGGATGATATTGATACATACTCGCGGTGAAAGAAAGGGAATCCTTTTTTCCAGTGGTTTTAGAAACCAATTTCCCATTAGACGTTACTCATTACATACATTACGTAACGTATGCGAAGTGAGAAGGATCGTAACAATGAAACGTACGCAGAAGCAAATATTTGGCTAAATAAAAAAATCTAAAGTTAATCATCAGTTAAGCAGTAAGCGCTAAGTTAGAGTTTGAAAATTTTTGTAAATTTTCGAAAGTCACGTAATTTGGAAGTTTCGCTAATCTTATAAACTCATCAAATCGATAAAAGGTTACATTCGCCCTCTTAGTTTATTAATTTAGTTTCAAAGAAATGAAATGAAAACAGAGTAAAACGTTACAGTCGGACAAGGCCGCGGTTACTTCCGCTATGATTTTACTTTATGTAATCTCTTGCAAAATTATATTGTTATTCGATTTTTTAAGAGAAGCCTCGTTAGGGAGGGAATTCGAAAAATAGACCAACGCAGTCAAAACTTATCAAATGCAAATCAGTGTTGTATGCAAATTTTCATAATGAAATTCTAAAGATTCCAACAAAAACTTTTTGCCATGTGAAAATTTACTTACTCACTTGTATACAAATTTTCATAATGAAATTCGAAAGATTTCAAAATACTGTTGGTCTCGAACTTCTGTCGAATGCTATTAAAAATGAGAAATTTTCAGGCTACGATTTTTTCACCATAGGAAACCATATGAAGGTTGTGAAATTATATTTAAATATAACTAGCAAAGACACAACCCACATTTTTTTTAAAGAGCTCTGTTAAGCCCTTAACAGAATTCTATAAAACGAAGTCTGGAAAGGATTTAAGTCAAAATTGAGTTAAAATAAAACTTTTGGATAATTTTTTTACAAAATATAGTTAACAAAACATGGATTTATGTAAATTAATTAATATTTGTAAAGTCAGTATTTTCACACTATGTCGTGAATGAGGTTGATGAAGCGAAAGTTTGCTTAGCTACTGTGGGTAAACTATACCGTGTGAAAAAATGAAACTAGGATAGAGTGAATCCTGTATTAACAGCCTTTCCAACGGTGTGCGGGTTATATTAAGTTTTGCTCAGAGAATTTTTGTATATTAACTGAATTGCGACTTCGTTTTATAGAATTCTGTTAAGGGCTTAACAGAGCTATGTAAAAAAAAAAGGGTTGTGTCTTTGCTAGTTATATTTAAATGTAACTTCACACCCTTAATTATATGGGCGACTGACCCGAGAAATTTTTCACCGCGGTTGTGTCTTGGACAAAAGTATGTTAGTATATCAAATTTTTCCAAAGTATCTCGAAAATTTCGATCTACAGATTAAGTGCACGTCGACAGACATTCGACAAGTATATTTTAGTGCCAGCCTCTTATTGTTACTAGCTTGGCGCTTACTGGGAATCTTTCCAAAGATACTTTTTTCACGGGACTTCGCTGGAGTCAAAGGAACCTTATAACTTCAGTTGTATTTCATACATAAACGAGATATTACAGCTTTGATTTATATATATATATATGTGATCGCGTACGTTTAATCCACTCATTCATGCTTATCTCGCGGGTACACATATGCTAAGATTAAGTTCAAGCATCTTAGCTTTACATTACAATTTGTATTATTTATCGCGGACGCGAAGCCCTAAAGCATTGTCCACGCATTATAAAGAAAACCAAACAGTTAAATTGATTCTCTTGAGCTTGACTTTACCACCGCCGCAGGTTAACGCAAACGGTTAAGAAGGGCGATTGTCTAGTCAGCATCGGCAGATGCAATCTTTAGGGCAGTAGACCATACTTTAAGTACCCGTGATCGCAATTGTAGTGAGTCCCAGGCTTTAGCAATAACTTATCTCCCTTCCCCACCCCTCTTTCTGGCCGTCGCCTTTTTACGCGTACTGGGGACCGTCCGCAAAATGATTGGTGTCAAAAAAAAAAGCTCGGCTGGAATTTATTATCTTACAGAACTTACTTTTGCCATCACGTACGGGAATTCTTTTAGTAAGCTACGGATAGGATATGAGGGAATATTATTACTTTACTCATTCACCAATTACTGACTTAATTATTGTGACTCGAAATTAAAACAAAGCAACCCAACTGGCCACTGGCATAACCGAAAGCCAAACAATCGCTCATCATGACTATTTACACAAGACTGCCTCACTTTACTTCTCGACAAATAATTACTAATTCCACTTAACTCTTAAAGGTGAAGGGGCTTGGCATTTTCGATCTATATTTTGTTTCGATTGAATTTGCCCATCATTCGAGATAGGAAGAGATGGTTTCCAATCGGTCCATCCCTACCATGGTCACAGCCTAGCATAACACTCATCGCTCGTGATAAATTGTATGAAAAATTTACTGACTATACCTTACAACTGTGTGTGTGTGGCCAAAAGGGGCATTGAGTTTGGTAGATTTTTATTTATACACACATACACTAATTTCCCTTTATAAAAATCCATTTATGAATAATCATATATAACGAATATTGTCCTTTAACCGAAATAGTATTTTCATACTTTTATAGGTAGTTGTGCAAACTCCACTAGGGTCGAATTTTCTAATACAAGTCTGTGCAGAATATCTAATTACAGGGTAGAGCGAGAATCAGTCGCATGCCGTATTCTATGCGGAATAAATTGTTATTTATTATGATATGGCCGCACTTCTTTAACGAGAACCCATATACACGTGTTCCCCTTTATTGATCAATCGTCGATTTTGTTTTGTACCCGACATCACTTGTGGTATAAGGATATATTAAGTTTGTTTGGATGTATGCAACACCTAGAGTGATATAAAAGATAGAATTATTTTTTATATAAGTTTGTCTCTCCATCTGTCCGTTTCGTTTTCTTGTGCTCAACCTATCAGCAGCAATTATTGATATACTTTGATTAAATTTCGTACATTGTCGTATTTGGACCAAAGGCCGAACGCTGCTGAGAAGTATTCGGATCGAACTACTTTTTCTATCGGATCCCAAATCACGTCACACTTTGAAAAGTCATTGCATGAATATCCATAGGATGGTGAATAGCATTTTATATTGATCCGTGGCCCGCTATAATATTTTTACTTGTTTTCTTCTTTTTTTTTTTTAAATTGCGCACTGAAATTTCTCTTTCCTTTTGCGCGGACATTAAGACAATAAGGAAGAACCAGGAACAACGAACAAAGATTAGGAAGAGATAAGCATGAGTTTGGAATTAATAAACGACGAAAAAAATAATCCCTTTTCTCATTCTAATCTTCAATAGTTTACCTAAGAATATTCTGCTTGCTCTCCAGAGGGCAAGAAAAAAATCTTAAAATATACTGCCTCGCTTTGTAACGTACTCAAGTCACTTATATTTCGAGACATATCTTTATTCGCTTATTGGAAGGACTGTAGCTATCACAAATTGTCGTTGACAACACTCCATAGCAATGAAAATATTTGAACTAATTGACGTTGTAGCATAAACCTGAACTGTATGAGACGATTTAAAATTCCATTAAGAACTGGAGGGGACATTACGATGTAGTCCCCAAAAAGTAAATAATACTTACATGCTCCCATAAGTAGGTTGCACAGATAACCGTAATAAGCTCAGATAACCATAAGCGTACTGATATATATGCTGCATAGAGATATATGACTCTTCTCATCGTCTATGCCAAGATATACAATGAACAGATAATGAGCAATTATTTTTTCGTTTTTATTAACATAAAAATAAATAAATAAATCTTCAATACTTGCTCTTAATACCAATGATCGTAGCTTCGTTTAATTAAAATACATTTACCAGGCATTTTTTCCATCATTAGCATACTTCTCGTGGCTTATCTGCCAAGTGAGACTAATTAATATTTACTTCAGCGTTCTGCTCTTGTTTTTCCAATATATCATTAATATGAACGATTCAACCACCGCTTATTAAAACTTATTAAAACATATAAAATATGAAAAGTAAAAAATATTTCATACATACATACATACCTACATACATACATACCTACAGGTTTTTCATAATCTTCAACATTATCATCAGCATTGCAATCATTATCGTCGTCGTCGTCGTCGTCATAATTTAAGAATAGCATCGTTACACTATATAATCAAGCGCCCGATTGTCATTGAAACAATAGTTTTTATCACATCTCAACGTAACGATGATGCTGACAACGACAGCAATAAGCAGATTGTGAGAAAGAAAACAGAAACTTTGATGCGCAAAACGATGACCATAATAAACATGGCTTATGGTCTGAAATAAATCACGCGTAACAACAATCAACACTACCGCAAAATGTACATTAAAAACCCCACAGATTGACTGACTGTACGAATAAACGTGAGCTCGTGTAACCGTGTGTAACGTAATGTTTGCAACAGACACACTGATTTCGTGTCCAAAGGGCCGTAAAAAAAAATTACAATCATTACATGAAGAATTTAACAAGACTGTGATTGTGTTGCGAACTCATGTTTGAAAAAAAAAGTACATATATATAAGGAGTAAAATAAATATTGAAG
This sequence comes from Glossina pallidipes, assembly GCA_000688715.1. Classification (NCBI taxonomy): domain Eukaryota; kingdom Metazoa; phylum Arthropoda; class Insecta; order Diptera; family Glossinidae; genus Glossina; species Glossina pallidipes. The sequence continues at coordinate 144,649 of KK500139.1, read as the reverse complement.
ACAAAAAAGACGCAAGTAAAAGAATTTTCGTTTTTTATTTAACATTATTTTTTTAATAAAAAGGTGGAAGTGATAAATGAATGGATGAAATATTTTGCACATTCGTTAATAAGTCATGAACCGTCATCGTCCCGCGCAAGTCCCTTCCACATATTCTTTAACTTATTTCCTTTTTCTCCTATAAGTGAACTGAACTCCTTCGAACGCCTTCGTTTGAAGAAGAGAAAAGGTGTAAGAGAAACTCTTTTTTTTTCTTCTTTTTTTTTTTATTTGTTCACATCAAAAACACAAAGGGAAACTACTTTAAATCAGGGGGATATATTCACTTTGCGAACCGATTGCAACGTTGAGAAGGAAACCTAAGAGATGCCATAAAGTATACACATTTTTAATATAACATGAAATTCTGAAAAGATATAAGCATGTCCGTCCGTCCGTCTGTGCAATGTCTCCTGGCCGCAGAAATAAACCTATTGCCCTCAAATTTAAGAGAAACAGTGGAACATCTTGCACGCACATTGGTATTGAAAATGCGCCAAGTCGGTTGAAGGACACGTCTATAGTACGAGTAAACTGAGAACATCTCTGTTTTCCAAAGGAGTAAAAAATTGTTTTTTTGCGCTAACAACTCGTGATCTACAGCAGATAATGTGTATTCTATAGGCAACGCTGTAATATCTGTAGAAAAATGCAAAAAAATCCACGCCTACTCAACTTTATAGTGTGTAATAATTTCGTTTATAAGGCATGGAAGCATACTTTTAAGTTTCTATAACTATACAAAACCAATTTCAAGTTCAGTGTGAACACCATTAGCATTAGCCCGTCTGTCCATCTGTCCGCCTGCCTAAATGTGTATTATCTGTGGTAAACGTTCACCCGTTCGCAAAAATGAAATTTGCAAATGAATTTGAAACTGTCCTAAGCTGGTCCAAGGACACGCCCACAACGCCTAAGTGTGTATACAGCAGGAATTATGGGCGCCTTTGCGTGCCCTGTTTCTATTACAGAAAATCAAAGTTTAGTTCTTTTGTTTTTTTCTATTTTTTTTTTTTTAGGATAACGGTGATGGGTTTAAAAAACTATCGAAGACAATTTCTTTGTTTGCTTTTTATAGATTTAAAAAAATTAATTTAGTACCATTGAGGTCATGTAAATTTTTGATTTTTTTGCCAGTGGTTGCTCTGACAAAATGTTTATTATTAAATATTAAATCGAGATTTTCCCTTTCGGTTGTGGTTAATCTACTTTTGAGCATTTGATTCAAACGGCCAAACAAATCTTACATCAATGAAGAATATGTTTGCGGGTATTGTACTTCGTTCTGTACTCCGATGATAGATATAAAAATAATGTTTGGCGTTGCTTAACTTTAAAAGATCCACACAGACAGAGAGAGAGAGAGAGAGAGAGAGAGAGAAAGAGAGAGAGAGAGAGAGAGAGAGAGGTGAAATAATGGGATGAAAAAACTTCACTTTGCTACTAATAACAACATCTCAAGAATGTTTTCTATCAATTCACTTAAGCTTAGATGCAGAAACAAGCCAAAAATACAACCTTTCGCTATATTTAGATATATGTATCGTCCAAGTTTCGTGTTTATGGTCAGTACTGAAATGAAAGTTTTCAATTTATTTTAACAATGCTAGAAACTCTGAAAAGAAATATTTATAAAAATTGTTAAAAATTTTTAATGTCTTAGCTTCATTGAGCTAAATAAGTTTTCTTAGTAGTGCATAAAGGATTTCAAAGTTTTCATTGTGTAATTATTTTTTAAAGTTCAACAATATACTGGCAAGAAAGAATAAGACAATGCAAGCTAAGCTGCAAACATATGTAAGAAATAAAATGTTTAAAAACTTTATAAAGTGTATTTTTCCCCAATTATTGATATTGTGTTTTGCTTTACTTTTTCCATTATTGTAACTATTAAACCAAAGGTATAGTAAGACGAGCATTCTGATTGCAATACGTACTATTAATAAGATCCAATATTAAGATGTAATACTGAGGTCTACTATTAAAGTCATAGGTGGCATTGTGGAAAGAGGTTTAAACATTCCAGTAAAGGTGGCAAAAATTGCCCTCAAAATATGAAACCTTTCTTTATACGCCTAACTAACCATTTTCAACTAATTTTAGCGGCTAACAAAAAACTCAATTACTTCCTATATCTATTTTTATATCCTACACCGCTTGTGATATAGTAAATTTGTACGGATATAGCACCCAGAAGGACTTAAGATAGTCTCAACTTTTATTATATCAATCGATTTAGAATCACTTTCTGAATAGATTTAAGTTTGTCCGCCTGTCTGTCTGTCTTGTGTTCTTGTGCTCAACCTACGAGCTGCAATTTTTGAGGCGCCTTGATTAAATCTCGCCCTAGGATGAACGTTATTGGACCTTGTTCGGGTTGGTAATCGGCCTTTTTTTCGACCACTCGCCTTATTTTGAGAAGTCTTTTTGTGAGCAACTGTTGCATGATGTAGGGTATTTAAGGGTAAACCGTGCCCCATTGTACCGTTTTTACTTATTTCCTTTATTTTTTAAATGCTAGGTAGAATTATCTTAGAGTTTTAATAGAGTACATGTGCTATTTTGTTTTTAAACATCTTCCTACCTATACATACATACACATAGCATAATATAAAGTAATTGTAGAAAATAAAATGACAATATATGTAGACGTACATGTGTTCAAACATTATAAAGTAACTTTCTAAAGTGAAATAAAATGTCTTTAGGAGGTTTTTTTGTTCTTCTCAGTTTACTATAAAATACTTGCAATTACATGTTGAGCAAGTATAAGAACACATAATGATTGTTAAGACAAGGCAGATATATGTATATATACGTACTTCATGTAATTATAATTTCTCATGTTTTCTCAAACTAATAAAAAAAAGTGACAAAGTGAGCGAAAGTTTTCCTTATTTTTCAGATTTGATTATTTTGCAAAAAAAAAAAAACGAAGAAGAAAAACTTTTAACGCTTAAATAACAACAATAAAGTTTTAAAAGTTTTGTTCTATAAGATGAGTCACCAAAAGCAAATGGTTTTCTTTCTCTCTCTCCCGCTTTCCCTCTCTCTCTCTCTCTCTCTCTTTTTTCTTTCTTTCTTTCTTTCTGTCTCTCCCTCTTTCTCTCTCTCTCTCTGTGTGTCTCTCTTCCTCTCCGTCGCTCCTTCTCTATCGCTCCACCAATCTCTCTCCCCCCAATCTGCTTTGAATTAATTATAAGGATTGAGAGCTTGAGTTTTTTGTGTAAAAATTTTATAAAATAGCTAAGGTAACACAAATCAATAGAATTTTAGATTCTTCCTTGGAGTATAATCCGCTGGACATTTTTATTATCTTAATTTTTGTAAATCTGCCCGTAAGTGAATTTAACCCAAGCCAGCTGTTAAATCGAATTTGAGAGAGTTCTGTAAAATTGTTCATGTTAAAGTTTAGCTTCATTTATTTTGTTTTAAGCAACTACAGGGGAAAGGACCGGCCCACACCAATCTTCCTTTTAACCGAAAGTCTACATCTTATCAAGGAGGTTAGTATTCCTTCTCATTGCTAATCGATTTTTAAAAGCTAACGTATCCGTTTTGGTTGATCGTTGGTAGTGAAGCCAACCACAAGCAGCAAGTAAACACTTGAAGACATGACGCTTGAAAAGCAAACACTTCCAAATTTCATTTATATTAAATAAACGGTAGAATTCTAAAATAACAAAAATAGGAGTAAAATGTCCTACATTTACTAGTTATACTTGTTGGTGTACTTGTGGTCGACTTGAAAATACCACTTTGTGTCCTAAGGTCACTATATAAGCAAGGTCGCAAATGATATTCAGCTCTGGTCGAACCTTCTATACCTTCTGCCACTTTCATGTTAAAAAAAAGAAAGTTCGAAGAAAATGGTTTTTCAATAAACATAATAGTAGTGTGAGCGCGGCTGATTTTGTCTATTTTTGTACATACATATGAACATTTTTATCGTTGTTTCTGTTGTCATTCTTTCAGTTATCGGTGTTATGTTGTACTATATCTCTGTGTGTTAACGTCTGCACCTGGCATGTGCCTTAATCAGACTGGTTGCCTACAACCATTGGCAATCGAGAGGCAAGTTGATTGAGGACCCCTCAAAGAGAGAGGCAATTCCCATTAAAGGGGGCCTCGCTACCCTGAGGTTTCGCAATAGAAAATGGGTGTGGGCCAAGTTCTCGTTTAGTGGTCTACGTCGTGGCCTATCTAAGCACCTCTTAAATAGCTCCCCGCGAAACTTTGGGGCAACCACAGTCGCCACGAATAATACTCCCCGAAGGGCCGTACCCAGCAGTCAGGCAAGAAGGCATTCGTCTGACATTCCGATGGGTAGTGTGCTGTACTATAGATGTGTGTTTTTTGATCGATTTAGCCCATTCTCGATATTAATCTGCGTTCAGGAGCTTCAAACCTTTTTGCCAAATTTGAAGCCGATATCTTTGTTTCTGTGACCAGGCGTACCTTTATTATGGGCAAATAAAAAGACAGACGTAGTCAAACCCATATAGAATTTGACCCTGAGCAAAAATATATAAAATGTGTGGGTTCACCCAACCTTCCTTGTGAACGTTACAACCATTTTCATAAAATCAAGTATATCCCCATGGTTCTTTTGCGGACATAAAACCACCAAGCGTTGTTTGCAAAAGAGAAAATGTTTGCGCCAATTTTCAGATCAGATTTGCATATTTACAAAAATTTTCTAAGTTACAACTTACATCTATTCGAGCACATCTGATATGGTGTTCAACTAATGCCAAGTGCTAAATATTCATTTACATTCTAAACGATCTGAAATGATAGTGTGCAGGACGCACGGACTTAACTACTTCGAATTGAATCATGCCTTGATGGGAAACGAGTTTTCTCATGAAATTTCTGTGATACGTATTTATGTTTACTTTAGCATTCGCTGGCAAATCTGAAGGTCATTGGAAAAACAATAACATTCGTTTGATGTTTTTAAAAGTGATGACTACTTGCAATATTATTTTACGCATATGCATTAGCATATCAAAATGCTTTCTACAGTTGCTTCAACATTGCTGCTCTCAATATTGAATGACAAAAGCACTTGCAACGACCACAGCTCAAACTAATAAACGATTGTGTTTATCCCGTTTGCGTCTTTAGGTAGACGGAATGTTTCAAGTATAATACACGCTTTTATTAAATCGCAAGGTGAATCAAGTAGAGATCCAAGTTGTTATCCCACAAAAGAACGAAAGCATCGGTAATGTTTAGTCGTATTTGTACCGTTTAAGGTGCTAAATAGAATAATTTATTCGACGATCCCCTAACTGCCGACAAGTTGTGAGGACCCAAAGTCCTCGTCCTTCGTTTTGGCCTCACGGATTCTCCGTCTCTGGTGAGGAGAAGGGAGTGCTAGGGTTAAGGATAGATTAAGATAAACTAAACTTAGAATAGAATAGATTAAGATAGAGAATAACATAGAATAGAATAGATTAAGATGGGAAATAGGAATAGAATAGAATAGATTGAGCGTAGGCTAAGTATAGGCTAAGAGTAGAAAATAAGAATAAGAAAAGTGAGTCGAAGTTTGACTCGCGAAGAGGAGGGTCGTGGTCTGACTCGCGCAGAGGAGAGTCGGGGTCTGCCTCGCGCAGAGCGAGGTCAACGTTTGTCTATAGACAGACGAATAAGAAATAATAAAGGAATCGAGTCGTTGCACAAAAATAAATTTTCTTGTGTCGTCACTTTGTTCGTCCCTGAGCCGCTGAGCTGCCTTAGCCGCAGAAAAGGGACGCAAAGTCCCTCACAAAGTGTTAGGTTTACTTGGAATCACCATAGATCGGAGATTTAATTTTTGAATGGCAGCATTTCGGTCGGTTCAAAATGATATGGGCAGCTTTTGCCACTTTACATATACAAGATACATACATATATGTGGTCAAGCAACGTAGTTTTAAACAGAGAAAACAATTATTAACTTTTGTATTAAAAAAATGTAGGCAAATAATAATGATTGATCCATGTACATGTATGTGTTTTGTTTGCAGTTGCGGAAGTAAGGGGCATTAATATATATGCAGATTAATATTATTTAAGCTTGTAAGCGCAAGAACTTATTTTATATGTCAATTAGTTGAATAAATACTAAACCCGTTAATTTTCATCTGCTTCCATTGACATTCGGCTAAATCCACCTTTAACTGTCTTTAACTCTAGCCATCATTGTTGACAAGTAATACAAATATCATTTTTAAGGCCAACGTAAATCACTTAAATTAATTTTATATCCATGCAGCTCCATTCAATTCGCCTATGCTAGTCACCATGACGGTAAGTTTTATTTATTCATCGAAATCACATCTTTGCCAAGTGGTGATATCTTCCCTTTGTCTTCTAAACAAGTTGAATGTCTTTCTTTATCAATTATGAGGTAAGGTAAGGTATATTCCCGGAAAGCATTTGTAACATCTAAGAATGTCCTCCGCATGACACATGCTAGCTATTGTATTGGAGCCTTCTCTGAGTGCCTAAGGTATTACTTAGATTGTTAATCGTATAACACGGGTGCTGTCAAACTTAGAGATCCTATCTAACTTCTTCGTTTACGTTTTCTGAAAATTCCCCTTGCCCGATTGTCTGATATTCAGGTTCCATATCTACCTCTATGAAATCATTTCAACTCGTTTCCAGCCGAGCGACATTTTTAACTGTTCGTCTTGCTAGATACTAAAATGCGTTATCACTGAATCTGAAATCCTTCGTGTAGGACAAAATTGAAGGCACTGTTAAGCTCATATTGTATGTTTTGTTGTTGATAGATGATGATTGAAGACGATTACATTAGCAGCCATCAAGCTGATTTGAATAGTTACTTATGTTATAGTTTCCTTTTACACATGAAATATACCTAAATAACCAGGTAATAGGCCTTTAGCTTTATAGTTCGTAAATAAATGAAAATGAAATAAATGTGTGACTCGGACTTAAGATTATTTGTGCTGAAATAATGTGCTGCTGTCATCAAAGCCTATTCATATTATTGCCAAGGAATATACTAACGAATAAGACAAGCTCTTCCCCTTTAGCATGTCTGCTTGTAACAAGCAATCAAACCTTCCTGCAACCAAGGCTTCGCAAGTCAAGAGTTGCTACTGAAATCTTTTAATGTTATTGCCAAGGAGTGAGCGAGCGTCACCAATGAGATAATCTCTCCCCCTTGCCGTGCTCATAATCATTTAAGTCTTACCAAAGCTTAGCATTGTCTCTAAACTGCTAAGTTATTAGCCGTAAAGTATTAAGCCAGATGCACCAGCAGCGTACGCACGATAATTTTCGTTTGTAAATGTTACCCTAACATTTAAAATACTACGATATGTGATTGATCATCCAATTAAGAGGGTTGCGAGAGACCAATGCAAGGATGCTACATTTCATTTCAAAAGAAAGGTTTCACTTAACTCTCAGCTTAATCTGTCATCCCTAAATTTTTTCTCATAAATTCAGTGATTTATTGCGGCAGCTCTCAGCTTAGTTTAGCATTTCAGATCCATAAAAATTGAGTAGGATATCTTTCGAGGTGAACTGATAACACGTGTTTTTCTTTACGTTCTTTTGCAGAAGAAAGATTGACGAGCATATTAAATAATAAATTTTTCTTTGTAGTCAACATTTTTTTTTATGTAATAGTTTCAAAAAATTTTGACATTTAATCTAATAATACATCATGTCAGGCTATGAACAATATTGTCTGAGTATAAAATTACAACGAAATCCTTTTAACGCCCCTGCAAGCTCAATAAATTATTGGCTTTATAAATATGGAAGCATATGATGAAATTGGAAATGAAAATTATGTTCAATGCTCTTCATTTTTCACTCTCCACCTCTCTCCATATATCTCTGGCTGTCATCTCATCTATATATATATATATATATATATACATATAGTAAGAGTAAGAGTAATACAAAGCTGACAACATGTATACATGTCAACAATTTCCTGATACTGTAATACGGAATAACAACCACACCAACAACAACAACAACAACAGTAACAACGAAAAGAACAAAAACAATAATAAAAATAATAATAATAATAACAAATCTGTTTATGATCATTACAAACTACAAAAGGTCAGTTAATGTGATGTTCATTATGAACATTTTGACAACGAATGGATTTATAACGTTTTATATAATAAAGTTAATCTTTTTATTATTGGGAAAATATTAAAAGGAAAATTGATTTAATTAAGCTTTACATGATTGTGTTTCATAAATTTCTGGTTAATTTGTTTTGTTTATTCATTTTGTAAATATAAATAAATTTGTTGTATGCGCTTCACTTAAGGAAACATAGATACAAGCACTTAATAATTGTATTTAAACAATATTGTGACATTTTTATGATAAATTTATATTTGTAAAGCAAAAAACAAAAAAAAAAAATCATTGAATTTATTGTATTCAGCCTGCAACCATTCGTAATAATTTGTTATGTAAACAAATGAAAACGCTACAGTTACGTACGAAGCACCACTTCGCTTCATGTAATTATTCATATAACGACTTTTCAAAAGAAAGTCCTATATTGGAAGTGATCGAAAAAGTGATCCGATCTGTATCATTTTCCATAGCGTTTGCCCTTGGGCCCAAGGCAGGTCAGTGTGCCAGCCAAATTTCCTCAAAATGTCTCCAAAATTACGGCTTGTAAAATGGACCGAAGGACGGACAAGCTTCGCGATGTAATAAATGGTGGATCTATCTCAAGTCTTCTCGAGTATTGCATGCAAATACGCACAAACTTCGCAAGCATTCTACGATCCTCACTTTACCAAGCTTCCATTCATTTGCCTAATTACTGTTCGATAATGTGTTCATAGTGTTTTTTCATCTTTCGCTACTCGATACCGCCTTCCTTTGTTATCTACACCAGTAAACGAAAGCATATTAAAGCCAGTCGAAATGCCTACTTTAGAACACAGGATACTAATCCTTAGGTATAGTTTCCTTTGTTAAGCTAATCATTGGTAATTAACTGGTAAACTGGTAAACTGATACCCCTCAACAAGTGCTAAATTCAAGTCTTAGAGTATACTCACTTCAATACCGTTGAACAAAGAGATATCGTTATTAATACCTCATTAAATATTCACGTTGTCAGTGCATAAACTATGAATATTTACTAATGATATATTTAATGCCGTCCTATTGCCTATGTGGAAGCATTAACGAATATTGTATATACGTAATTTTCATTTATTGCCTCCGCTTAAAGAGTGAACGTTTTAGGGGATGAAAATCACTGTACCAGCCTGTAAAAATATTGACCATTTTTTCCGTTCGGTAGATAAGGCAATAAAATAATTATATTAAAGTAAATTAAAAAACATGTATATTTTTAAGGAAAAACAAAAAAAATTTGCAAAACCGCAGCGACATTCGTGAGGCACATTCACTTATTTATTTATTTTATTTATTAATTTAGGAAATTTAGTTAAAATAAATAAACAACTGCACATTCCCTTGACTCTTAGAAGTAAATCTTATGCTAAGTGTTATTAGAAACTAACGCAAAGTATATAAAGAGAAGTAAAAAAAAAAAAAAAAATTATGAATACAGGATTCCCACTTATAACGCGGTTCCGCATTATAGGAAACGCGTATACGAAGTCGTAAAAAGCGCGTTATATGGGAATACCCCTATAACGCGGTTCCGCATTATAGGAAAACGGAACCGCGTTATAGGGGTATTTCCATATAACGCGCTTTTTACGACTTCGTATAACGTCTAATAGAATTATGTTGCATGATCTTTATGCCAAGCTCACATGGGCATTTTTGGAGATTACACGATGATTGAACCTTTTTTTGAGTTTGTCAGGAAATGTATGAAATGTCACATCATTTCGTTGAACCCACATATAGCCCAAGTCGGAGTCACATTATTTTTGTCAAAGAAAAATCGTTATTGTGTAGCTTTCTCTATTTTACGGTAACTGCAATCCCATTTTCATGTTTAATAATGACACCGAAAAGTTAAGCTTGTGCGCGTAAAAGTCTTCTAGAATCACCTTTTGTGTTTTCCTTACATCAAAAGAACAATAATCTTTATTTAGGAAATCATTTAATCCAATATGAGCTGCCTTCCGCATGTGCGATAGATCGCTCGATCGCTCGATCGCTCGATCGCTTTCGTAAACCTTTCTCCTCTTGATTAGTACTGGTACAGATCGACGCAATCATACTTAGCAAATTAGCGAATGTGCAAATTTGAAGATGTGCGGAAATATAACGCGTTTTTACGACCTCGTATACGGCGTTACATATAAATGATTAATCACATATAACTCTCCACGCTGCAGCGGGTTTAAATCGAATATTAAGAAAAAACTATGTTATGAACGAAATATGTACGTTTTATTAAAATCAAAAAATACGGGGGATTGAAATCGCGTAATATGAAAACGCGTTATAAGGGCACAGCGTTATAGGGGCGATTACTGTATATGAAAAGAATAAAATTCATGTATAGATAAATAAGAGGGAGAGAGAGAGAGAGAGAGAGAGAGAGAGAGAGAGAGAGAGAGAGAGTCAGAGGCAGAGAGACAGACAGAGAGAGAGAGAAGGAGAGAGAGAAGAAATAAAAAAGTATGTACACATGTACTACATACGCACACACCCGCAGCCGATACAGATCCGTATTTTGAGTGAACTGTTAAGCACACATGCAAAAGCTTGGCAACCAATAATAGTAGAAAAATACAATTAATTTTCGAATGATAATAAGATGTTGAGATTACAAGTTAACTTACGTGCGACATAGGCAAACCGTTGATTTGATAGAATTTAATGAACCCGTTATTGAGATTAAGTAATCGATGTCATTTAGATTTTTGCAAAGAAATCTGAACGGACTGAAAAGCTCGTAATTATATGTACATTGGCTTAAGGTGTATAAAGATAAAGGCCTTACAGAAACAACTCGGAACATTTCAGTTACATAACAGAGGCATAGTCACGTATTGGTCTAAATAGGCTCTTGTATGGCCTTTTTGTAATGTAAGCATCGTGAAGCTCTTCGCCCAACCGTTTAATGAGACTTAGCACTGTGTATAGATTACAACGAAGTCTTTAGTCGAATAGAACCCCCAAATTCATGAACGAATCTATATTTTCCATTTTTTCTGAATCAATGATATAATCAGTACCGAATTCCTCAAGCTTTTTGCATTTTTTCACATTTAATTTCATAAAATTTAATGCGCACCATGCAACTAAATTAGTTAAATCAGCTTTAAACTGATACGAGTGCGATTTTAAGGAAAAGTAAGAAAGCAGGTTCACATCTCTAGAAAAATACGTAGCATTTTTGATATGTTAATTTTTGAATAATTGACGAATGTTTGAACGAAAATGTCAATTTCCGAACAAAGAAGAAGAGAAACTCTTTTACTAATAAAAGACATAGCAAAAATATCGGTTGAAAGAGAAAGAAATTATTTGACTTATGCTGAGTGCCGTTTGCAAAAATCATGTTCCGCGACAGACGGACTTAAAGTTTCAAGTGCCCGCATACCTCCTTACAATTATATTCGAAAAAGCAAATTTTTCCAACATTTAAAATTTTGCCACACCTTTAATTCTCTTTTTATGTCATTGTTCATTACTTGAAGGATCATTTAAGCGAACAAAAACGAAACTTACTCCTCTTCTCTATGCCGCCAGGTAGAAAAGTGGGAGAGGGCGATTTTAAAAATATTGACTTTTGTATGATTGGCGGGTATGCGTTAACATGTAGTTTCATGCAGTCCAGTTTTTGAACATAACAAAGGCAAACAAAACAGGAGCATTAGCTTCAAAGGGCTTCGGTTCTGCTAAAAAGTAAAGTTTAAATTAATTTATCGAAAATCCTGCTCGTACTTTTTCTCAACATATTATTACAAATACATTGAAGTTAACAATAACTTTAAAGTGTTATTACAAATACATTGAAATTAAGAATAACTTCAAAGTGCTATTACAAGGATATTGTGAAAAACACAACTGAGAAAAGAATGAGAATTGTGCCAGTTGCTTCTTGGCCATTTCTAGTAATTGTGTGTCTAGGAAAAAGTATGTTGTAAACTTGATTTTTTTTAATAAGTTTTCTGCAAAGCCAGGAAAATGCCCAGCTCGTTTTGCATTCTTCTACACTCTCTTTCCTCGAAGAATCAATGCTAGAGTCTATTGCTTTTACAGCATACATCAAAGAACAGAATCGCACCTTCTACAAATCTCGAAATGACGGAGAAAATGAAAGGGAAATTTCTAGTTCTAGAAAGGAATTCATCATTAATATCAAAGTCTTCATCACACACTTTTACTTTCTTAGAAGATGCCTTTATATCCTTTTTATACCCTATACCACTTGTGGTAGAGTGTATATTAAGTTAGTGCGATCGTATGTAACACGCAGAAGGACTTAAGATAGACCCCCCTTTATATTCAGAATCATAATCTGAATTGATTTAAACCTGTCTGCCCGCTTGTGATCTGTGTATGTAAATTTGTTTTCAAGCTGCAGGTCGCAATTTTTGAGATTTTTCGATGAATTTTGGTACAGTGGCGCATTCTGACTCAAGGGCAAACACAAACGGTTCGGTTCGGTCCACCTTTTCGAAAAAAATTGCAACTTTAAAAATTTCTCAGCAAAAGTGACTAAATAGTACTATTTGGGCATTCTAAATTGGTATGAAAACTTTGGACCGTCTGTGGCAATTTTTGAACCGCTTCTCATATAACGAAAGCTGAAGTTCATACGACATAAAGATATAAATTTCGATGATTCATGACGAAAATGTATCATAATAGTAATTAAATATAAAAGAAGTAACTGTATCAAATTTGGACCTTGTCGGTGTATTTTTTGGACCCTAGCCTAATAAGAATTTTTAGAGCAGAAAAGTCTAAATTTTAATAGGTGGTGATGAAAATTGACCCCTAATAGTAATTTCTCACAAAAATAAGAATTGTATTAAAAAATGGGATGAAGGGTATTTAACGGTCGGCCTTGGCTGACTGTAACGTTCTTACTTGGTTTGCTGGAAATGCTTTTAATCGAACATAAACACTTTCGGCTAACGAAAAAGAAGTGGGAAATCAAAACTTAAGACATTACGTTGTGCTTTTCTTTCGTGGATTTGTTTGACGCAAGTACTCTTTAAAGATCTCTTAGGTTAAGGAGCTTGTAATTTGGAAAAAAATATACATTTTTTCCTGGCATCTATATTTTCCATATATAATCAAAAAAGTTTAGTCATCATTAAAAGAAAAAGTGATTTTCGGAAGAGTTTAGAGAGGTATAATAAGCTCTTCAACCTTATCACTCTTAGTGCAGTCTTTATTCGATTTTTCGATTCAAAATACCATAAAATTTTACAGCGAAGGCATAATCATTTTACCAGAAAAATGGTAAATAAAGTCATTTTAATAAACTTCGTATAAGCAAAATGTGTTTGAATTTTGGTGGAAAAACGTTAAGGCGCAACACCGCAAAAACATTGACGTGAAGTTACATGTAGTTTCGTCGGAGAAAATTAACAAAAATTAGCAAAGTTGATCCATAAATTCTCAGCCCTTATTTTGCCCGTACAATTTCAATCCATTTATTAGTTGAGTTCATTTCTCGTTCCCTTCGCTGTAGTGTTTTGTACCCATTGTTCTCAGTCACAATCTATACTTAGTGTCAATTCCGTTATGTTATCGTAAACTTTTATCGTAAAGTTTGTTTGCGAAATGTATCATTTAGCGTAACCGTCGGCTATAAATCAACGCTTCGTGTATTTGTGACGTGGCCGATTGTCATGTTCTATGCAAATACTTTGGCGCGTAGTATTTTTGGTCTGTAACACTTTCTGATTCATTGAATCTAATATAGATATGGAAGAAACCAAACAAAATTAATGTTATTGCGATTCTCTTTTTCTATTTCTCGTTGTTACGTGCCGGTTTTGTGCTTTTACGGCATTTTTAAAATTATGTGACTGCAATTTGCTATCACCATGTTTCGTCCGTCGTACATTTCATTGGTCTGCGACTGCGGAATTTATTTTGCGTGGCTGATGTTTAACTTTTTCTTGTTAATTTCTTATCTTAAAAGATTAAATTCAAGAATTAAAAGCACTACAGTAACGTAATGAATGTCATTAAATACCCTATGCCATCCTATACTTATCCGATTTTTCAAATAAGGCGTTATATGGAAGTGGTCGAAGAGGTGGTCCGCATCGAAATATTGTCAATGGCGTTCATCTTTGTGTCAAAAAAAGACAAACAAAACAAAGCAAGTGAAAACATTATAGTCGGGCAACATCGACTATTGAATACCTTACACTACATTGTCTAACACATTTCTTATTTTTGCCATAGAACACATAAATTACATCCTGTTTTTATATGAACTTACTATTATGGAACTATATATTAAAAATTACAACTCCTTGCAAATAAAGGCTTACCTTTTGCAAGAATTTACTTCTGGACCTAGGTATCTTATTTGATCATAAACTTTGATTCAATTTGCATCTTAAACATTCTGTGAATGAAGCTAAATCAGCGCTAAGCTTCATCAATTGCCCACGTCAGATTAGTACGTCCTGCATTGGAGCTCGGTCACCGTTGCTATGTGAATTCCACAGACTCTTTGCAGAAGTTCTTCTTCTGCTTACAGATATCTTACTTATCTTGTCTTATAGATAGTAATTCTGAGAAGGGGATTCAAGCGTCTCCCTACTTCCTTATGGAAGCATGTTACTACCTATATCTTTGCCGTCATTTGAGAAACGTAGTATGGCACTGGGCATTACTTTCACGGTAAAGCTGATTAGGGATGCCATTGACTCGCCGTTTTTGTTAAGTGGGATTAATTTTAACGTTCCTATCCGCCGGAAAAGGTACTTTCTTTTGATTATATTTAGCCAATGCAGATTAAATTATGAGCTTTTTAATCCACTTGGGGTTCTCTGTAGCAATCTAAATGAGATTCCTGATGCTTCCGTTAAGATTACCATTCCTAATGTCCACGCACTGTCGGCTTCTTACCTGAACTAAAAGCTAAATCCTTTTATTCGAAATGCTAATAACGAGTTTGATGAGTAATTGACAGACTCGTTATTTATTTTCTTATACGTTTGTATTAATTGTTTGTTGTTTTAAGATTTTTGCGATTAAGTCTTCAAATGTATGAATTGAGAAATTCACCTGAATCTTCGCTGTAGCTGAATTCCAAATTTATGAAATTAAATTAAATTTAAAAAAAAAATGAAATGATTTTGCCCATGAGTTTCAAAAATTGAGGTCCATGTTCCAAAATCAACACAATTAATTTTTATATCCATTTACTATTATGGGCCAATTTTCATCATACCATAATAAAACTTAGATTTTTCTGACCTAAAAACAAACATTTTCGTGAAAATTCTTACGTAGAGTAGGATCCAAAAAATAGGACGAGATAATCCAAATTTGGGACAATACATTTTTTTATCTTAAATTGTTACAATAATCTGATTGTCATCATAAAACTTTACCAATTAGAACTTTAGTTTTCGTTATTCGAAAGAAAGTTCAAAAAATTGCCCAAGTCGATCTAAAGTGTTCACACCAACTTAGAATACCGAGATATTACTACTTAGCCAGTTTTGCTGAGAAATTTTGAAAATTGCAATTTTTTCCATATACTTTCTTTTTTTTCACTTTTTCAAAATAGCGCGCTATAGCGGGAGTGGGCGAAAAAGTAGGTCGATCCAAACCATTTTCAATAGTATTCGTCCTTGGGTCAAAACGTGTCAAATTTCTTCAAACTACCTTAAAAGTTGCGATCAATCTGTTGGTTGAACACAAATTTACGTGGACAGCCATCAGACGGACGGACAGGCTTACATCAATTCAGAAAATGATTCTTGTATAATAAGAGGTGGGTCTATCTTAAGCTTGCGTCTTACATGTGTCCACTTAAACTTAACGTACGCTGTAAGGTAATACAAAACGCACAAACTAGCGTAGAGAGAGAGAATCGGAAAGTCATTGTTTAGTGAGGATCTATTTCAAGTTCTTCTGCATCCTTGTGCCGCGAGTGGTGTAGGCTATAAAAATAACTTTAAATGTCATAGTGTAAGTGTCATATGCAAACATTGAAATGAATGCTTCAAGTTTCTACAGATCATCATTAGATTGAAAATTCTTTACTTCTCCGTTTTTTTTTTTTTGTGAAACGATATTTTGAAAAAAACTCGTGCACTCGTGTATAAACTTTTCGATAGCTTGGTTTATTTTATTGAATTTTTGCTTTACTTCTACTTTCATTTGTTCTCCGACATTTGTTTATCAAATGTTCCTTCTTAAAAGCCTTTTATTGCATGGCAGTTACAGGTGCAAGCATCAGAAATTATTATTTGCGTTTATTATTTCCTTGTCATTTCGCAGTTCCCTTTGTCAACAAGATTATGTCGATTTCTATGTCGATTCATTTTTTGTAAATATTTGCTCCCCATAACAATACCTTACCTTTTTCTATGCAAACATTTGCTGCAAAAGAAAATATAAGGCTTGACACTCGTTATGGAAAAAAACTCACACATAAACAAATGTTGTCATTTCTTTGCTCTCAACGAGTAGCTCGACGTTTGAATGGACGTTGAAATGGACGTGAAATCCGTCATCTCAACATTGATTCGATCGGAGCTCTTTAGTGTTGAAGGCAACCTCTCAAATATATTATATGTAATAAATGGTCAGTTCTTCCGAAAAAAAACTTATGTTGTAAAACAAGAAACGTTACTCATTACTCATCCTCAAGATCATTTATGTATAAGATAGAGATTGCGAGTTGAAAAGGGAATTCGAGCTTGCGACTTTCACAACGAAAATTAAAACTGAAAAAAAGCGACTGTTCATCTCACTTGTGCAGGTGTAGAGAAAGTTAAGAAAAAACGAGTTCTTGTGTCTTGTGGTCGTAATCGTGATATTAAAGGCACTATTTTTCATACAGATAATATAGGTAATCGTATATGCTCTTACGCGGTAAAAAAAAAGTGGGGACTAAGGTGGCAAGTTCGCTTTAATTCCACAATTAGCTTTAAGCTATTTTTACGTACGTTGACATTGCCAAGTGTCAATGTTTAAGATAGTGTTAACGCACGACACTGAATTTTGGAGGGTTAACGAATTCAAAGTGGAGCTGACTAGCTGGCTTCGAATGCGATGGTTCTAATGACAGGCAGTAGAGGCCGTCCAAATAGCGCTTAGCTGGAAATGGTTATTGTCATTTCCGTTCTTTCTTTCTTTCTTTCGAAGCATCACCAATACCACTCCTATCCTGATTAGGATAATCAATAATAACAATTTATAGTCAAAAGTGGCTGATAATCTCAGATGTCCAAGATTGCCATTCCATGGTTTAGGTACAGTAGATATCTCAACTTGATATTGAAAATAAAAGCCGTTTAGGTTAATGTTATTGTACTTACATGGCTGTCCCTCAAAAATTTTGGTTTACGGTTAATTCCAAGAGTTAGAAAAGCCTAATGCGTGAGAAAATGATAACGGAAACCTTCGAACGCAGACAGTAAGCCCACGTTTTGTTCCCTTAGCGAATCGTGGAACATGCCGGTAAGCTAATGCCTTTAAATAATAAATTTAAAATAAAAAAATTCTCTATACCAAATTTGCACAACCCGCACGAAAATTTTGGTTGTTTTGGGTAGAAAAGTCAAAGTTTTCATATTTTTTGATGAAAAATGGTCCCTTATATTTGTTTACTATAAGAACTAACTCTGTTGAATTTTGAATACGTACCACCATTTTGGAACCTCTTGGGAACAACTAGATAGATAGATAGTTCCATAGTAGTAAGTTCCCATAAAAGCAAGGTATAGCTTTTTTGTGTTCTATGGCAAAAATAAAAATTGTGTTAGACAATGTGATTTAGGGTATTTAATAGTCGGCCTAGCCCGACTATAAAGTTTTCATTTGTTTTTTTTTAAATTGGTAGCACTGTGCATAGTGTTCCAGTTGCGCATTGTTTTCTACGACACAAAAATTGTTTTTCTCAATTTTTGCAATGTGTTGAACGAATAAGTTGCGTTAAACATTTCTCTGAAAAAGAGCGTCGCGATGAAGTCTATGATGCACGCATACTATCCCGAAACAACCGATGAATCGAACGAATATCGCTGAGTAAAGACCTAAAACAACTGCGGCAAACTCGTTCATAAATTAGGGGGATATTAACAGTCTTCTTCGAAAGTCTGCCCGCAAATAATTAAAAATGCCTGATGAAATCGTTGATGAGAAAATAACCTTTTTTTTCTCTTTTCATTCATCTGCACTTTTTGGGCTTGGTTTTGAATTTGTCTTTAACGAAATCCCTGTACCAAGCCGAAAAAATATCGTAATTGGTGTAAAAATGTCTGCACAATCACGAAGAAACTCTCTTTAAACGCGGCGATTCGAATAATGTGTGCCGCTCTTTCCGATGACCTAGATTGTTGCTATCAAATTTTAAAAAACTAGATTACAGCCAATTCTCTTTCTACACGATTTTTTTTACACAAGTTCAAAAGAAAAAATTTCTTTTTTTACACGAGTTATTTTGTTTTAACACGATTTTTAGTATTCCAGGAATTTTCTTTTCCAAAGTAGAAGTTATTTTTTATAAAATATTTAATGAATTGAACTGTGTAAGCGTGAGGTAAATTCAGTGAACTCTAACAAGAACTTTTTAATATTGTTTACACCTAATTCTTTTTTTACACGAATTTTTTTACACGTATTTTTTGGAAACGTATCTATCGTGTAAAAAGAGAATTAGGTGTATACGATTTCAATCTATCAATTGATTGCGACCCTGTATATGTCGAGTAAATGCATATTCGCTCCATATATCGTATATCTAAATGAGTAAGCGAGTGGATAAGAACTGCGACTACCACGTCATTGTTCGCGACTTCAAATCTCAGCGCGGTGAAGCTTAATTGATCGCAGCCATAGTGAATGCGCGGCCAACAAAGGCACAATATTTACGGATATATTGGTCACTGGCGTCTTTCTTTCTGGCGTCACTGTGTTGAACATATAGTGATTGCTAATAATAATTAATAATCTAAGTGATCGGTGTATTAAAAAAACAAATATTAAGAACATCATAGTCAAGCAAGCCATTTCGACCCAATACAGTTATTCAGTTTTTTTGATAATAATGCACCAAAAGTTATACAGGCCGCATATTGGAAGAATCCCTATATTGCAGTGTTATACAAAAATTAAACCTACATGGACCAAATTCGGTCATGTTGGATTCTATGTCAATTTCCTATTATGAATCAATTTGCACCGTGAAATATTAAAAGATATATCATTTCACTGCATTAAGATTCGAGGAAGTATGAGAGAGGGTTTAGAAAATTGCTCGGGTTGAACCAAATTGTTTATGACAATTTAAAATATCGAAATACTATTACAGGGCGAATTTTGAAATGAAATTTTGAAAATTGCAATTTTTCGCCACCTAACGCGTTTTCAAAATAGGGTGTTATGTGGGGAGGGGCGGAAAAAGTGAATCGTGCGTGCTTGGATCAAAGCATTTCAGTGTACCAAGTTCTATTGAAATATCTCAGAATTTGCGATCTGTAGCTTGAACATAAATTTACATGGCCAGAGATTCGAAGGACAGACAGATAGACGGACATGCTTAGATCAGTTCGGGAAATAATTCTAAATCGTTTTGATATTTAAAAAAAGCGGGTCTATTTTAAGCTCTTTTGCGTCCGTTCATACGTCCGCACAAACTTAATATACCTTGTTCCACAAGCGGTGTACTGTATAAAAACTATTGTACACATCTAGTGATTATTTAATGTGTCCTCACAAGCCGGACACATATTGTGTGCACAAAAAATTATTAAATTGTAAATTATTTAAAAAATAATGAAAATTTCTTTTTGTGTTTTTATAGAAACCATAAACTCAATGAGATCGTAGAGAAAGTCAAGACATTTCTCGCAAATTATTTGAAAAAATTACCTAAAAAAGCAAAATGGAAACTATTTTACTTACTAGAGAAAAGTAATGAGACTCAGGTTTGTCGAAATTTTCTCAAGATTTTTCCAGAGAATATTCTACTGAAACGCTGGTTCTAAAGACAATTTACTGAATTGTAATTTCGATTGATTGAAGACTTGAGCATTCCCCAAATGAAAGCCCGTATGCATCGCAATATTTCCGACAACCTAACATTTTACTTAATAAGAAGTGCATCTCTAGATTTCTATTTGTTTATATATTTTATATCAATAGCAATATCCTAGAAAGTAAATGAAATTTTTCCGGTGATATTAAATTCAAAAGTTTTGCCAAAAGAAAAACTTTATGTACATACCTACCTAGCAAATTGGAGAAAACCCATAGAACAAATTGAACAAAAAAAATATCAGGCAGCAAAAAAAAAAAAACAAAAAAAACGAAAAACGGAGAAGAAAAGGTAAAATCTACAGACAAACAAAAGCAAATAATTTTCACACATAATACCTTTCCAAACTAACACATATACGTATGTATATATGTATATATATACATAAAGTAGTTTTATTGTTATTGCTTCTGTTTTTTTTGAAGTTTATTTCAGAAACCTATCAATGGCATATAAAACACAATATTGACGATTTTCTTTTCGCTTTAAATGCATATAACTAATAAAAATGCAGAGAAGAATTCCTTGTTTATTAAACAAATTTCATGCAGAAAGTATTTTAGAAAATTGACACTCCGCACTTCAGGTGGTTAAATGACTTCCTTTTAAATTCTTAGGCAAAATGTTGTGCGTAAGAGTTATTTAAAAAAACAAAAAAAAAAAAAAAGATGACATAAGCAAGTTGTCTTTATGATTTTCACCATGTATTGTTTGCTTTACATTTAATTATTTTGTTATTGACAAATTTATACGACTCGCCTTTAGCTATCCTTCGAAGTGTTCATATACGTGAACTCTCTCGTTATACAGACACTTAAGCTGCGTTTTGCCTGATTATTATAGCATTTTTTTATTGCTCAATAACAATTTGCTACTGCACCATAACTTACGCTCTTTAATTGAAGAACAATTACCTGTAAGCGAGCCGGGTAGATATGAAAAACTATTCATTACACACTGAAGATTTATGGTAGATTGTGAAACGCGGAACACATTGAATATAAGAAGGGTCGGCCGTAAACGAGTTTCGAGAGCGAAGAAGAGGTTGTGATTAATCTCGCCATTTGGCAAGAAATATGTAACTTAACGAAACAAGCAAAAATTTTCGGTCAATTTTGATTGCTTTGATACCTTTCTGTCGATCTTAGTGTCCTCCTTATAGTGAGATCTGTGAACTCCTCAAACAGCCAGTCAATCATCGACTCCACCTTCTCATTTTTCTCAAACTTTTTATCACCAAAATATTTTGGAGATTTTTTTTTTTTTTAAACTTAGAGAATGTTTTTTATAACCACAACAAAGCCGTGGTTAGAAAGAAGTAGAAAAGAGAAAGGCACAGGGAGTGGCCACAGCTTAGTGGAAGTGTGCCTAAAAGCACAGGGATTTCAGTCCGCGAACTCCAACTTGCGATTATTATCACCTTGTCTATATGCCAGTCCAAACTAGAAATAGGAAATGATCCGAGGAGTCTAAATCTGGCGAATAGGATGCATGAGAAAGCAATTTAAACTTTTTCTCTTTGATATTCACCATCGTGATAAAGGAGGTGTAACCAGATGCACAGTGACATTCGTGTTGGCAAGTCATGCGCATCTGTTTAGAGCCTTCTATATAATACTTTGTTATTGCAATGATGTAGCAGGTTTTCCCAAAAATGAACCTATCCCCGCGTGGGTTGGTATTGGTCGAACTAAATCATTGCGAACGAAAGAATTCTATCTCACAACATTGGCATGTTTTTCCCGGCCTACGCATTCTCTGAGACTAGGCCTCTGATGGCTGCCAACGTCGTGAAATATTCAAACTTAAGCTTAACTCATCCTAGCTTTTACACAGTATATCAGGTATTTCTAGGCCTTCTTTCTTCCCATAAAATAATTCTAGAACTAGAAAAGTTGGTGATTGCGGTCCAGACAACCGATTTTTCACAAAATATTGTAAAACGGAATATAAAAACAGTATACTCATATGACGACACGTAAGAGAAATGTTTTATTCTTAATCTTGTCGGCCTCTCTGTGATATCAGCAAGCATTCAGAAGGTGTCGGCTAAAAATTTGAAATTATTCGAAAATAATAGACCGCTTCAAGGAATCTAGCATATATCAAACCATGAAGAATGTCGTAAGTCTTGTAAATGAAAAAGAAGTAAGATTATTATAGTCAAGCACGGCCGACCATATACTCTCTACGTCACTTAGTTTCAGCTATTCATTTCTTTTCATGACAAAATCCAAAAATTATACCTCGCTTACATGTAAAAACGTACTTTGCATGGGTGGACTTATATGGGAACGTGAACTGTCTTGGCTCAAAGATCTTACTAATTTTTACGCATTTTCATTACAAAGTGCTAGAAATTAGACTTCGTTGCCACGTAAAAGTTTACTCGTCATAAGAGTCCTTATATTGGGTGAGGTCCAAAAAATGGTTGACTAGTTTAGGTAGTTTGACCGACTTTCATTATAAAGTAATTAAAATACTCTTTCATGTGAACTTTTATATGGGATGCGGTACGAAAAATAGGCCTATATGATCCAAATATGACAAAAGTTATTTTTTTGTCAAATTCCTCTCAGGGATCAATATATGTAGTATTAAAATGTATGCGGTTCTGCTGTGTAAAATCTTACCTGAGAACCCAAACGGTTATACGATCCAAATTTGTCACATCAGTTTGATATGCCAAATTCCTAGTACTTGGCGAAGTTTTGAAAATTGCTAGCGTTTTTCACACAATAAACTTTTTGACAAAGCGTTGTAAAAGCGTGTGGGAGGGATCGTACAAATAGTCCGGTGTAATTCATTTGCAATAATGTTCGCCTTTGCCCCATATAACATTTCATTGCAACTTGTAGGTTAAACATAATAATATGGACAGTCATAAGACGGACAGACGGACCCACATGCTTAAATCGATTAAAAGAATGATTCTGATTCGATTGGTATAATAAAACCTTTTAGCTTTAAACTTTTCTGTACATCCACACCTTGTACCACAAGTGACATCGGTTATGAGAATATTAAAATCTTAAAGTGTATATCCTTCCGTGGAATAATCAAAGTGTCGAAATATATTTAAAGTGCCCTCTTTCGAAATGTTTTCCCAATAACTTGGGTTTTCGCTATTTTATGACATGGTCGAAAGCACATATTAACCGTAATTTGTAAAAGTGGCAGGCAGCCCGTTAAAACACACTGTCTTCTCCCATCAATTCTCAGGGCACCACAGACACATTGAAAAAAAAAAGTACGTGTAATATATCAAAACTATAGTTTTTAGCAGATTTTTGTGTCATGCTTCGAATTGCCATAAACCTTGCTTAGTAACGGTATAACGTGCTCTAAATTGAGCTGCATCGGTTCGTGATGAAAATCGTCTTTTTTCTCCATATGCTTTACTGACTGTGCACTAAAATGAAATTTAATCGAACGGATGAATGTCAATCAACTAAAACTGAAATGCTCTTCTAACTTCTGGAATCAGTGCTCAGGGCTTTAAACGCATCCATAATCCAGATGCTACGGAAAATGTTTCTAAAAATTAATCGCAAAAGTAACGAATAGCAAAGTACTCGATCTACACTTTTGTTTTGGCCCGCTTTGCATCGCACTCGGTTATTGGTAAAAATCTAAGTAAGGCTTACTAATGGTATCAAAGTTTTCGAATCATATTCCGCTCTTTTGCTGAGAATAATAATAAAAGAAACGGTCGTAATATTGTTTTTCCATACGACGGACATCGTTAAATCGATTTCATACTTTGTGAGAACTGCGTTGTCAGGGCAAACATTTGGTCGCCTCTTTGGTGCACGGAAATAGGTAAAAATATAGATTAAAATAAAAGCAAACGTTTTTATTTTATTCAACTATTATTTTATGCTAAAGCATTGTCAAATTAATTGTAATTTACTAAATTTTATGTTTATGTTTTTTCAAAATATGCAAATGCGTTATTAGTTTTATGATGAAGTTTTAATTGTTTTCGAGAGGTATATATAATCTATACATGTATGCGATCGTATAACGTTTACATTGCATGGCTAAAATTCATTGGCAATTACATAACCATCATTAAACCAAATATTCTGATATAACATGCGGCGGTTTTTTTTTTTCGGTTGCTTTCACTACGCTGCATATATAAACTTTAATTTTGTTTTTAGAATCACAACTTTTGCAATGGAAAAAATTGTAATTTTGTTTAGTATTTATCTATTTATTTAATTTTTTAGTTTTTTTTTTTTTTTTTTTTTTTTTTTTTAAAAAAT
>KK500139.1:107412-120042 GCA_000688715.1 Glossina pallidipes | reverse complement strand
TATTTTTTTTTTTTTTTTTTTTTTTTTTTTTTTTTGTTGAAACAGTTAAACGGAATTGTTTTAGTTTAATCCGCAAAGCATTTCTGAATTATATATAATTGTATTAAAATGATATTTTATTTGCAAAGGAAATTTTACATTTGAACATAGCGTTTATTATATAATAGTTTTTCTCTCTCTCTCTTTCTCCCTCTGGTTATGTTTGCAGAACAATAAATAAAACTTTTTTTTCTTTCATGTACGGATTTATTAAGTTTTTATTTTTATTTATTTTTTTTTTTTGTATGTTAACTAATATCAAAACCATATGTAACACATATTAAATAAGTATTCGTGTTTGTATACAAAAGCTTAAATAAATAAATGTATTTACAAAATTTTATATAAAATTTTTAGAAAATCTGCTTAAAAATTCGACAATGAAATAATAATAATAATAATAATAATAATATGTTTTTACACTCTATAAACTTTGAATTTCAAATATCAAATTTAAAAAAAAAAAAAAGAGTATTAAAGCCTAAAAATATGTTATAGTTATCAATATTACACAATGCCAAAGCGTATGCTGTAAGTACGTGATTTTAATATAAATATGCTACGCAATATCTAATAATTGTTTGAAAATGTCCGATAAAATTTGGTAACGAATTTAATATATAAGTGGGTTTCGCTCATGGCATGTACTTGGGTACATGCGGTTTTTAAAAAATTCCAAGCTATGTGCTTTCATATAAAACGTGTTTTAAAAATAACTGGCTTTCGTTATCCGGTTAATACTTGTGGATAGCAATGGCAATAGAATAGCACACTAAGCAGCTCTATACCAATACCAATCTTCATTGAAAAAAAAATGCTGTTTTACATTGATAACAGCGTTATTCGAACAAGAGCATTAACAATAAAGAGAATGTATTCAGATGTTAATCTGTCAAATCCGCGATAAGGCTAACATAACATTATTCTTCGATCTTACTTATAAAGTTTTCGACACTGCGGGACCCCTTTTAACAATGCGAAAATAATTCGAAAAATTAAAATTTTTTTAAAGGAAATTCCTATCGCATTGAACTTTAAGGGTTTATGTTGCTCTGTTGTCTTAATGTTGCTCTGAAGCTTACTTTCGAACGTAGATGTCAGCCAAGAGCACTATGTATGGTTGAAGCTAGCATTTTTTAAAGCCTTCGCTTAGTAGAAAACTTTAGTATTTAGTCTTATGCCTCCTTTAAAGGGCCTAACCGAGAGATGATCTTAAATAAAAGGTCAAAATCAGTCTGTCATTTTTCATTCACTCTTTACATAAAGAAAGATTTTAATCTTTCCTTTAAAATTTCAAATATTCACTCGAATCAATTATTTTTCTCTTCAAATGAAATTACGTAGAAAAGAAGAAGAAACATTATAAACTTTGTTATAATATACTAGTCAAACAGATGTAATGCTTTACGACGGTAAACCACGACAATTTGTTGACAAAATGCTGCCATGGGTAAAGGAAAAAACTGGTTAGAGAAAATATTGAAAATTTGTTGTTCAAGCCATTTAAGCTCAAACTTGTAAACATGAAACTATCTTTTAAACAATTCTTTCTTATGTTTTATTTTAATACCAACAACTTTCGAAGATATATAAACAACTATTGTAAGTTTCCTTGAAATGATTGTAACATAAAAAGTATGGTAAAAACAAATCATTTACAATCGAACCTTTTAACTGATTTGATTGCTATTTATGGTTTTCAATTTCTTGAATCAGTTGTAAACATTTTATAAAATTTCACAGTTATTTATCAATTAAAAAAAATAAATGAATAAATTGCTTTTGAATTTAATGCCAATAAGTGTTCGTTTAACGCCCTATTATAAACTTAAAGCCTTCAAGCCTTTCAGCTTTTGGAATTTGTTAATGGCCCTGGCCTGTAAACTAATCATGGAAAATTATTGAAAAATTCCTTAAAGAGTCCGAAGTGCCCATGAGGGCTTAAATCACTATGAAGACTCGGACTCTTTTATACCTCTTTCTTAACCTTAATGCTTAAAGAGAAAGTGTATTCATATAACTTATCTTTCGAAAATCAAGGTAAAAATGTACGTGTAAATGTGTTTGAACGGAATGAAAACTTTTGGAAAGAAATTATTCTTTAAATGTTGTCTGTGAGGTCACTTAACGCAAGCTAAGTACTTGATTCCACCAAAAAGGAAGTCAATATGTTGCGGTTGTCATTTCATCTGCTGTTTACTTTAAACAAAACGTGATTTAGAAAAAATTAAATGTTGGTTCTTTCACAACTGCTTCTTCTTTCGTAAACGTAAAAGTTAATCGACTAACCGAAGACGTCGAAATTCAACTTGACTTTCGTCGCATGGTGCGTACAGCTAATTTCACGCATCATGCAGCAAGTGTGACCTGAAAATTGAAAAAAGCTCAAAAAGAGAAAATGAAAATATTGTTCTCGTTGTCCTACGACTGTTAGCGGATATCGATGTAATATTAACTAAGTGCTTTTTTTTTTTTATTAAATCGATCATCATCTAAGCATACAAAACGAAGTCATCATAAAATGACATATTGTTTCTGTGTTTACGTTGACGAGCAGCTATCGAAGATTTGTCGACTTCTACATTTCGGGCGTAAGAATTTATTACAGTTATTAAAACTCACATCGGATACTCCGTAAACAATTTATCTTCTCAGTTGCTATGTTGGACAAGCATACAATGAACGCTCGAAAACTATATATTTCGGCGGCAGACTCTAAGCTCTAGATGTGAATTTGTAGTAATAGCCATAAAGATTGACGGACATAGCTGAAAAAGGAGCCTTCAATGATACGTACGTTATGTGACGCTTAATAATGCATGCGTTCATTAATAACCGGAAGAAGAGAAAAGTTGTGATTTTGTTTACTTACACTTGATTGCATCACATGATGATTAGCAATAGAAAATGATTTTCCTATTGTTGTAGTTCTTCTTAATTGCTATGTTAAAAATTGAGTTAAATCAGTAATGCTTGTAATACGATCTACATTAGAGTATGGATTGGCTTCTGAAATAAGTTATTTATTATTCAAAAAATTAAATTGATTTGGCAGGTAAAGCAGGTACCGAATATATATGCACTGTATTTACATATATGTACATTGGGTTTACATGTCTATTATTATGCAGTTTTTCCGTCCCCCTTCAGTTCTGTCTGTCCATTTACTTCTAAAATATAGGAAGTAATCTTAAATTTCCTCTTATCAGGCCTCGCACGTAAATATATATATATAACTTCCAACTATTACATGTGTGTGATTATTATCTTAGATAGGCTCCGAGTAGACTAAATTTGGGAAATGCAGATAATAATAATAAAATAAACATTTGTGGTATTTGTTTTTTCCTTTCGAGGTTACTTTTTCTATTTTCATAGTTCTAGTGTCTTTTGACAACTGAATTTGGCCAAGGTCCACCAGCGTTTGTAAATTATGAACAAGTTTTGTGAAAAATTCGCTTTCGACGCAATAACTTTAGTTCGACTTGGAACAGTTTCCAGGATTTGCGAATAATTAAATGCCTTGTGAAAAATACGGGTAATGCTTCTGAACGAGTCGCTTAATAATACTTACGCGTAGATAATCATTGGTTGGGCGTCATTTTAAGTCAATTCTGTACTTTGTGCAGTGCTCCCCAACCATATCGACGATGATTTGTGTGTGATGTCAAGAATGAGGCTCATTTTCAAGTTTTGATTGATGAAAACTTTTGCGCTTTAATTAGAAACGTGAAGTTTTAAAGGAAACACAATTAATTATAGCCACGAAAAATGAAAATTTGGTGTTTAAATGTCTTGCTCTCCTTGTGGCTATGGTCTGATAGATGAAGTTCTCCCCTTTATAACCATTCAACGGCTTTGCTAACCAACTAGCCTCACACATTGTAAATCAAAATATTTTACTATGCCATTTCAATAAGACGACAAGAGCAGATATAAAGTATATCTTATACATCCGAGCTACGCTATGGGATTAAGAAGTGGGTTCCAATGCTTACAATATACAATATATTCTTTGTAGATAAGGTATTCCGAAACTTCCCACAATCTATTGCTAGTTTTAGGTTGCAGTTAAAACCATCCCCACGACTTGCTGAAAACTGAGGAAATGTAACAAATAGCGCAATTAACGGCTTCTAACATTTCGGTGCGGAAGATGGAGTAAAATGCTACGAAAGCGTAAAGTTATTAAAACCACAGCCCGGTCAAGAGAACCAGCTTTTTTAGATGTCGAAAATGTATACACATCGCAAGGACGCAATCGCAACAAAAATGTCTTTTCATATAACGTTTATTGCGGGTTGTAAAGACTTAGTACATACGATATCTCTTCCCTTTTTTTCTTCATCATAATAACAGTTATTTTTTGTTTTTTTTTTGTTTTGAAGATATATCCCATGTATATATATGTAACATATCTAGTGATCAGGGAGAATGAAGTGAAGAAATACGATTTCGCCATACCGTGGCTGAGAGCTACCTGATCGGTACGTGTTATGCCTTTACTGATCAAGCATTCACTATAGTTGCGGTCGCATGCTTATGGTTATTAAATTACGATTCACCACACTGACTATAGCTTTATTCGTAGTATTTTTTTTTTTTTTCAATTTGTTTTCTTACACTTTAGTTTTTGTTTTCCTGCTTTTTCCTCTGTGCTGTATTATACCTGATTTAATGGCTTGGTAGACTAAACTAAAACTTTGCTCTAATGAATGTTAAAAAATGCATACTTTTCGGAGTTGCATAAGAAAATTATTTATTACTATTTTTTATGTAGAAAAGTGTAACGAAAAACTTTTTAAAAAATTGTTTTTTTTTTTCTTGTTTTTCATATATTTTCACTTTATTGAAGTTTTAAAATTTTCTTTTTCAAGTTACCTACGAGTTGATTACGTTCGTTTATTGCTTGATTCAAAGAAATTCTCTTAGTACATAATAAACATTACAAGCTACAGACAGCATTTCAATCATATCGTCAGAAAAGCATAAACAAAAAGGTAAAGTAAAGATTGAAAATGAAAAGTTAAGCCCTTGCAGTTAGATTCGTTTTTGTTCGAGTTAAAAGCACAACTCTTATTGCATTGTTTCCTTGACTTTGATCCTTTGGAAAGAAGAAGAAATATTGTAAATAGAAAAACTCGATAGCTTTACAGTACAATGCAACGCATACCTCCCTTTTGTTTCTTTTTTTTTTTTTTTCTTCCTTTTGTTTTTCTATTTTCCTTGCTGCTTCGGTTCGAACAACATACGAAAATATTGCAAATCCTTTATGTGTAAAGCATAAAAGCGAATCGAAAAATTGAAAATTGTTTACTCAACAATCATCAGCGAAGAAACTTTGAGAGCCAACTATTGCTAGCAGTGGGACACATCCCGTTTGATAACCTTCCATCAACTTTTAGATTTTTACATTTAAAATTCAATCCTTAAATTTCAATCTTTTCACAATTCCTTCGTTCCCGCTCATCGCAGCGAGCAATGATAAAAAAGGTGAAGAATTTCCTAAAGGCATTTCCATATTGAAATGACGCGACAAAACATTTCGCAGAATGAAAAAATATAATTGGAAAATAGAAAAGAAGAAAGAAAGTCAAGAGAATAATTAACATTCAAACTCGTCTCCTCGCCCCCCCATTTCAATTGAAGAAAACTTAAAAATTATCTTATCTCCGTTAGCTGTCATTTTTAATTAACATTATTCGTTGTCCTTTTTTGTGGGAATTTTGCAAACTTGCTACAAACAAGTTAGGACCAATCGACTGTGGGATATGGGTCAACTTACAAGTTGTCTGTTCCGATACATAAAAAAAAAAAAACACTATATTATATGTCGTTGGTTCTAACAGAATATATTTTCAAAATCCATCAGGCTCCTCAAGCAATAGGTTTTCATTAATCAACAGAAGGGACGGCATATGTCGAAGAGTCCATAAAATACACATATATCCGTTTATTAGTATGCGTATCTACAACAATATATATATATATATATATATATATATATATGTGTATACATATGTATTGTAATGAAAATGCTACATTTAATAATTTGGATCTTCAGGAAAATTAGCCGACTTTCTAAGAAACCAAATTCTAACGAAAAGGAAAACCAAGTGCACATTCATGGCGCGTTACCTGACTCGCGAGCTGGCGATGAGCGAAAACCTTAGCAACAATTGGCAGAAAATTTTACGGCAAAAGGAATTAACGAATTAACCGATTAAAAATGTCGCAATAAATTTAAGTAACGGTAGTTTGCTTGTGAACGATATATAAGCAGAATATTTGCGGAAGTCAAGTGAATCGAAAGTTAGTCGAGTTAGTCGAGTCAAAAGAGTTAAATTGCAATATTCGAATGGACAAGACTAGAAGAAGAATTAAAGCGTTGTAAATACAAGTTTATTTAAAAAATTTATAAACGGATCTCCTAAGATTTCAAGAGTAGTTGAATAAAAAACGTAAAATACATTACAGACATTTTTGCATTACTATATATATTCACATATACATATGCAGATAAAGTACTCTTATACCCCTCTTCAGCATGAAGAGCGGGAATAAAGGAGCTCTATTTGATTTTAGAAAACGGACGGAAAGACAGACAAATATTCCATAAACCCTGTATCTATATACATGAGAAGAAATATATACAAGTGTCCGTCGCTTAATATGCTACTTGCAAAGCACGATTTTGACACAACACGGCACAAGTATTGTGACAGTTTAACACGATTCAGATACAATATGTTTTTTTTCAAATGGTTTTTTTTCTTTCATGTCCGGTTTATCGTTAATTAGAGGAGTTTTAAGGAATTTTGAGAAAAAAACTTACATAACCTGCAATTTTTGATGAAAATTAATTTTCTGATTGTCATTAGTTTATTTTTTGTCTACAATTGTTTTTTTTTTAAAACTTCAAGAGAACTTACCTCTTCATTTAGGTGTACATTTGGAACCAAATTTCATTAAAAGATTTTCATCATCAAATTTTAAACCTTAAGACTTACTCTCCATACAACACGATACACATTGCATTAATTTGCGTGATTTCAAGGTTTCTTATAACACGGTTAGGTTACAGCGCGTATAAGCTTTGGATACAACAGGGTAAACATTTTTTTGATTTATGTTGAATCTGAGTTCAAATTTTGTTATTATTGTTATATATGACGATGTACTTTCGTAAAAAACGTTTTCTCTTCACCACGGTACGAATTAAACACGTGAAGCGAGGGATGCCTGTATATATTTCTTCGCAGTATGAATAACGGAATCAATTTTAACTGTTCAATTGTATGTCTATACGTCCGTTTTCTGAAATCATAACTATGTTGCGAAATTAAAAAAAAAACCTTCCAAGAGTCGTTTATCGCTTTTGTTAGGTGCATAAAACCAGTTAATAAAATTGTTTGTGGCCTCAAAATTTTAAAACTCCTTCCAAGTTCGAATGGAAGGTTTCATTCGCAAAAAAAAAAGATTGTAAATAAACCATATTTGAGTTGAACGGTTTTCATTCAAAGTTAGTTACCTAATAGCATGAAAGAAGGAAAGAAATTTCTTCGATAAATTTTACGCAAAAGTGTATCTCGATAGAATCTACTTAACCTTCTTAACTTA
The DNA here is from genome assembly GCA_000688715.1 of Glossina pallidipes. NCBI lineage: Eukaryota > Metazoa > Arthropoda > Insecta > Diptera > Glossinidae > Glossina > Glossina pallidipes. Next base: position 112,383 of record KK500139.1, on the reverse strand, counting down.
GTAGTGAAGACTTTATAGCAGCCATGTGCAGATATGTGGAATAATTCCCACACATCATCATGTTCATGATAGCTTGAACAAATTAGAGACCGTTTGCGAGATGAATTAATAAATGAACAAATTTTTAAAAGGAAATTTTTTGAATATAATGTTTTTAATATTTTTATCCAGTTTTGAAGATACACTAAATACATGCTTCCATTTGTAACGCCCAGATATATCTATCTCTCTATCAAACGCACAGTAAAGACATATCCGTTCAGCGCAATTTTTAATCATTGGTCGTTATTTGGATTAATGGTCTTGCTCGCCTTACGGGACTAAGTTTATTTAGATCCATTTGCTTGCCCGTACACCGTCAATGGCACAATACGTACGAGCAACTCTTAATCTAAAATTAACGAAAATATTTAAGGAAATCATATAACCTTCGGTGGTTAAATACTTAAACATTCGTTGGGACGCTAAATAGATTGAATGAAATATTTTCCAAACGTGGCACAACAACTATTGTAGGATGCTCAGTAAAACTGTGTCTCCATCTTCTTTTGAAAGCGCTTTCTTTAAGCTTTACATAACTGTACAGACGATCTCACTGAAATGTGTTCCAAACATGGTACAACAACTAGTGTAGGATGCTCAGTAAAACTGTGGTTCCATCTTCTTTTGAAAGCGCTTTCTTTAAGCTTTACATAACTGTACAGACGATCTCACTGAAATGTGTGCGGGATAGGTTTTTCTTTATCGTTTTCTCCTTTTTTTTTGTATGGGTTGAATAGGTCGAGGTATCAAAGAAAATCCATTACCAGTAAGGCTGATCTTTTCTGCTTAATTCGAAAGTTGGGAACAGCTGCATCGTGACTAAGGATGAACGATAGATGCTTTAGAATATTCAAAGCGCAAACAAGTGAACATTCACAGATCACTTAATTTAGGTGCCATGTATTATGAATTGTATCAAATAAACGAAACCATGTATTAGAAATCCTAGGAACTGCGTGTGTGATGCAATTACGAGAAAGCAAGCAGGGATAGCCAAAGTTCTTAATGCTATTGAAAATTTTTGCCATAATGACGTTTGCATTTATATGACAAAAGTAAGTGCACGAAACGCTAGCACGACTGAACGAAATGAAATGAGCTTGTCTTCCCACTGTATTTACCAGACGTTGCATATTCTGATCAACATTCCTTTCAACCATTTATTTTATTGCTTGTTTGAATACTACATCGATTCTCTTATGAAGATATTGAAAAAACCGCTTTTTTTTTTATAAAGAGCTTTGATAGACCAGCTGTTCTTTGCGAATGGAATTTGTATGTAGCCTAAAAGATGGGAGAAGTACTGCATAACGAAAAGCGATATATACGTTGAATAAGAAAAAAAAAAATTGTTTGTTTTTGTTCCTTTATGTAGTAAACGTTGAATTTTAGTAAAAGATAATTGGAAATGTATTCATAACCCTAATGACTTATAAGAAGTCACAAGTTAAATCTTAAAACCTCCCTCCTTGCTTAGAACAAAAAATTATTGCTTTACACTGCACTCGACTTGCATTTATATAAACTAAATGACCAAGTGACACGGATTTATATAACACGTAACGTATTTACTTTTTTTTATTACGTTTTTTTGAAGGGATCAATAAAAACGCAGGACTATTCCCGTCTATCTAAGCAGGAATACTACTTAAAGAGTCATCTACGCTATGCAAAGAAATTTTTTTCATGGATCACATAACCAACAATCTATCGTGTAGTGCAAACGGAACCAAATTCCTAGGAAGAAATTTGCGATCACCTTTCTTTATTCCTCACTGATTTAACTTTCTCTTGCCTTAGGTGACAAAAGCTCACTTTAGTCATTACATTTTCACTAAACTTCGTTTTACCGATACTGTGTGTGATAATCACTCGCATTTACTTATCATTACAATTTTATAATATTTTCTTACAGTTTAGGATATTTGCGTTATTTCTTTATATCATTATTACTGCGTACGTTGCTTACAGTATAACTAAGTTATCGACTTTACACTTACCCTGTGATTTGTATTCCTCGATTTCGCCTTGTGACGTTTTTGGCCACGCGTGTATTCATGTTGATAGAGAAAGGAAAAAGAAAGTTTTGAGCACTGATCCGCTCCGAACTAAAATCAGTCTGACATCAAACCTTTCTTTGTTCCTAGCTAGCGTTAGCGTTATCAGCTGATTTCTCAATCTCCTTTCGATATTCGAAAGGGATTCTTTTACCTTGCTCCACCCTCTTATGTCTTATATTAAACCATGGTATAGAGAGTTCTAATGTAGTTTTAGTATGTGTTTGATTTTCTAATAATCAATGTTTCGGCCTACAATTATTTTCGTTTTCTTCAACCATTATTGATTACCATTACTTCAGGAGAAGGAGGTGTCCAAGTGCACGCACGGACTTTCCAATTACTTAAAACTATTCGAAATATGCAGTGAAAATAATATTCATGTTATTGATGTCAATCATCATCATCATCATCGTCATCATCAGGCATGAGTACAATCCATGTGAGAAATAGCATGGGGTCGGCTTCACAGTTTACAGAATTATTTGTATAGTGCGCTTAATGGCAGTAAAGTGTTTACAAAGTTGTAATCTTTGCTTTTTAAAATTTCTATACCTACATATATGCACACACACATACGTATAAAAGTTGAACAAATCCTTCAATTAAATTTTCACAAAACGAGAATAGTAAAATAAAACCACTAAAAATTGCTTATCTCAAGAATTAAAGTTACATTTACTTTTCCTCCATCACACGCCTTTGTATATACAATTTGTAAAAGCTTTCCTATATATATTTTATTAAATTCCACACAAACATTAAGTAGTGGAAAATTTCCTAAGCACTTGCATTAAGGAAACATATCTAAAGGATAAGTTAAAAATGAAATACAACTCCGAGAATACCCCCATGGAGCAGCTTTTGTGTACTAGCCCTAGCTATAACCAAGAGAGTGCGAGAGAGAGAATGCATGTAAGTGAAAGTATGTACGTATGCTATCCACGTGTGTAAATTTTCAAAACTAAGCAAACAAATCTATGCACTCTTAAAAGCCACTTAAGTACGGCAGAGGGAGTTATATTTTCGCGCTGTCTGATGTGGTTTGTTGCAGAGAGATAAGAAGAGGTAATAATGTACGAAAGAGTGGTTAGAGAGATGTATTCTACAAGGGAAGTATTAGAACAATTAAGCTGTTTTTGTCAATTATCCACCTTAATAATAGGGGTAGCTAAGGAAAGAAATACAACCAACGAATGCAAAAGGAAAAAAAGAAGTAATAAAAAAATACAAATAAAAGAATGTCTCCTTACGAGGTAAGAGAAAAATTAAACAAAAAGGAAACTCATTTCTTGCCTTTGTGGCGAATCTTGATTATCCACTATACCCAGTCATTATAGTATGCAGAAGTCTCAAAATATAGCACCGTAGATATCAGTTTGGCTACGAAGTTCACGAAGCCGGCATTAAGTGTTTGTACCAAATTGTAGTGGACTATCGGTTGGAGCTTTTAAATCTCAAGTTTCTCTTTTTCGGTTTTTTTTTTTAATGGTTTACTAACTGGAAAAGCTGTCCGCCCAGAGATCATAAAAGTCGATTTTCAGGAACTAATCGTAAATTCCGTATTATAGGTAATTGTAGTGTTGCCTTTTACAACTTAAGAAATAAATTTAATGGAAGCTTTTATATATTAAATATGTAATATAAAGCATAAAGTGTGTATGGTTCAAATGTCTGGCACCTACATTGCCGACAACAATATTTCCACTATGGAACTTGGCATGGATCTTTTTACACTCATCGCCGAAGGATGAAGGGTATACTCATTTTGTCAAAACGTTTGCAACGCCCATAAGGAAGCTTCAGAGACCCGATTTAAACATGTCCGCCTGTCCGGTTGTCCGTCTTTCCGTCTGTACACTATCTATTTTAAATATTCTCTTGGCCGCAAAAAGGCAGCTGTCGATTTCAAATTTAGCAGAAATATTGGAAGTTCTTGCACGCAGGTTAGCATTGAAAGTGGACCAAATCGGCCAAAGGGCACGTTCACAGTGCAATGTAAACTGGGGGGACCTCTGTTTTCCCAAAAGCAACAAAAAATGATTTCTCCGTTCATTACGCATAAACTATGACAGATAAACGTACGAAAATTTGAACGTTTATTCTATAGGCGACACTGTAGTACCTGACCAAAAAATTGAACAAATTGACCATCCCTACTTAATTTTATGGTGTATTTCATCAAAATTTCATTTTTTTTCGACACCTTTATAACGCGCAGAGACAAGCTTAAAAAATGCCATAAATGTATAAATTGTTGTACAGTTACAAATTTAGAATACATATAGATACGTCCGGTTGTTCGTCAGTCCATCAGTCCGCCTGCCTAACTGCGTAGCAATCTGTGGCAAACATTGCCGCGTTAGTGAAAATGAAGATATCGCCTAAAAGTTTGCAAACGAGTTTGGAAATGGCCTAAACTTTTCTAAGTACACGCTTACCACGCCACCCCGCTTATGTGCCAAGATCTTTTATTTTGCTTTTTCCACTCCATAGTTGCTTGTTTTGTCTTTTGTCTTTTTCGCATAACCGTGGTGGGTATAAACGATTCACTCGTGATCGAATATAATTTTTTTACTTGTTTTTTTGCAACCATGTGTGGCTGATGCGTTCCATTTCTCCCTAGTGATCTTGTAATATTAACTGCACTTTCAAAATAAAGTTCTTTAGAAAATGTTAAGTGTGTGTCATTTTTTTTTTTATAAAAGAAAATTTATCGATAATATGGGCGGTTTTCTAGAGGTTTTTCCAAAAAATTGAAATTAATTTGGAATAATTCTCTTCTTTTTGTTTATCAAATGTGTAGATGTTACAAATCTTTTCCCGAATTAATCTTCAGGTTTTTTTTGCAAAAAGATTTTAAATTTTAGCG
>KK500139.1:89296-106720 GCA_000688715.1 Glossina pallidipes | reverse complement strand
AAACGTTGTTCCCAACCGGTAAATATCATGCCTTTACCGACTAAGGGCTCACTAGGGAAGAAAGAGAAAGAGATAAGAAATGGCCGTAGCCTACAAACGTTGTTCCCAACCGGTAAATATCATGCCTTTACCGACTAAGGGCTCACTAGGGAAAAAAGAGAAAGAGATCAGAAGCGCCCGTGGACTACAGACGTTGTTCCCAACCGGTAAATATCATGCCTTCACCGACTAAGGACTCACTAGGGAAGAAAGAGAAAGAGATAAGAAATGGTCGTAGCCTACAAACGTTGTTCCCAACCGGTAAATATCATGTCTTTACCGACTAAGGGCTCACTAGGGAAAAAAGAGAAAGAGATCAGAAGCGCCCGTGGACTACAGACGTTGTTCCCAACCGGTAAATATCATGCCTTTACCGACTAAGGGCTCACTAGGGAAAAAAGAGAAAGAGATCAGAAGCGCCCGTGGACTACAGACGTTGTTCCCAACCGGTAAATGTCATGCCTTCACCGACTAAGTACTCACTATAGCTAGGATCATGTGTGCGATCTATCGCACCGATATTTGACCCTCTGAAAGCATTTACCAGGCTCAATTCTTACCTATTCGGCTGTTCAAGGCTGCTTTAGAAGTGTGATATGTATTCTACCTCTGTGTCCAGCCCTACCTTCTTAAAAGTGCACAAGCTTCTAGGTATACGGGATTAAATCGATTCAAATTTGTTTTTTTGTTCCAAAATATGTATTCATATTATGTACACAATTTGAAGGGTTTGCAAACTATTTTAAAATATTAATAAATTTTCAATCTTCTGATGGCGTATATGAAAATTAGGTTACATAGTACATTATAATAATGCTATGTTAAAAAAAAAAAAAATAGAAAGAAAATTAAACTCTAGCATACATTAGGGATGCGTGGAATCAAACCTAGATGCTGCATATTTTTAGGGCTAAAATAAATAACAAGGAAAGCATGAAAAAAAGTCCTGTTCGACTCGGAACAAAATTGTGCTACTACGTATCATCAAAAATAAATATATAAAAATTTTGTTATTTAATCATATTTAGTGCAGTTTCTATTGAAAAGTCTCCCATAGTAGCTATAACTTATGAAAAACATTTATATAAGTCGTAGTTATTTTCCAAGCTCTTTCATATATCGAAATATTTTATTGTTATTTTTGAGCTAAGCATATATAGAATTCTTCCAAGAACTCCTTTGCAGACTTGTAGTTTCCCCCATTACGATTTCTTTAATTTTTAAAAATTCAACAAAAGGTCAAACACATGATGTAGGCAAATAGACCGAAAATATTTTATTTACTGAGCATTAAAAACTTTTTTTAACAAAAATGAAGCATTATTTTATGTGCAGGGTTGTTTCAAGCGCAACATGCTCTCGTTGCTTCCAGTGATGAGTTGATGACTATATTTTCATTCGCATTTTCCTCCCCCATTAAATAATACAATATAAAGCAGAATAATGTACAATTGTTAAAAAACAAGAAACGCTTACAAAAATTCTATTTGAAATATACTTTCATTTATATACTCGCACATAAATCCTCTTATCTACAATATATCAGCAGCATCATAAACTGTTATAGTTATTATCATCAACCGTGTATATTCCCAAAAAAGAAGAAGAAGAAGAAAAAAATTTTTCAAATTGTGTGAATGTGAATGCATTTAACCAGCGCGTGGTGGAGTGTAGCCAAAAAAACAATTTTTTTTTTTCTCCTTATCCGCTAACCTTTTTATAATAATTACATTTTTTTACTCGGCAACTTATATGGTTATATATGTATGAGTTAAAAGTGATCTTATTTTTGGTATTTCATTGCACCATTGTTGTGGTAGAAAACCATTCGAGTCGGTTATATAATCCACCAAAGACAAAAAAAAATTTTAAAATTATTATTAATTTTTCTTGTGGGAATTTATCTAAATGCTAATAAAACCCTTGTTTTATTTTTGTTTACGAAACCAATAAGCGACCGAAGAAAATAAGAAGCAAAGTAAAGTCATAAAAAGAAATAAATTAAAAAAAAAAAAAACAAAAAAATTGAAAGGAACTTTAATAAACAGGAAAACAGTAAAAATTCCATGATAAAACAGTATCCTCTTCATTGTTACATGCACGTAACTACATACATATTGTTGTTGTAGCAGGAATAGCAATAGTGAATGCAAACTTCCCTTATAGTAAGTAAACCTTTCACTTTTTAATGATGTAATTACATTAGAAAAGTGCAAAAACGCAAACGATGTGGTTTCCTTGTTTATTAACGGATTCTCATAATTTATTGCTTTGCATTAAGTTTATATTTTGCTTCGCATTTTCTTCTTCCACTACTTGATTGATCCCAAAAAAGCTTTATGACCTATTTTTATCAGTCTTAACTTCAAGTTAAGTTATTTGAACACATTGTCTATGTAGAGGTTGTTTCTAAAAGAAAACTAAAATCATATTTTATTGCATGTTTGAACAAGGGGCACTTTCTCTAAGAGAGAGTTTTTACAGATAGGGTAAAGAAACACCTTTTGCAAGAGACTTAACTGTTCCTGCATAATTCGACAGATTACGCTACTAAATCACTAAACAATGGATTCATTACGATATCCAAACCCGAAATAACCTTGATATGGAATAAACGGACCATTAACATCGACGATAAAGCTGAATAGCATATGGCTTGGCGACTTCATTTCGAAGAATTAGTTGGTATTATGATGTTATGATCTTTTTCCACCAAATTAAATCATCAATGAGGGAAAAGTAAAAACAACAATTAGCGTGATTGGGACGAAAAATGCGAGCACCAGATATCATAATGATATCATGAGTTTTCAGTGTGACGAAATTCTGCCGCATATAAAATGACTCTCTCAGAGAATGTTTGTAATTCTTATCTGGAATGCCGTGCCTTTACGAATGACGCTTGCATTCTTTTGACGATGATATCACATACGGGTTCTTTGATGGATAGCCTCAAAAGACCGATGGCTTGTTTCAAACCTAGTTCATATTGCACATAAAAGATGAGGAAAGTCATGGGCATTGTTGGACAATGCATTAAACAAAACAATTTTTTAATCTTTTTTTAGTTTAGTTTTGAAAACAATGGAAAATTTCGTTTGCTGGTCAATCATTATTACTATTTGCTGTGAAAAATACATCGGCTTTGGAACTGTTATGATGACTCTTCTCCGTCCAAAAAATATAATTTCCCGTGAGTTGTAGTATTTGTTGGTAGATTATGTGGCAACGATGATGATGTGAAGGTCGAAAAAACCTGGTAACAATAGAAAGCATCAAAAAGATTCTGAAAATTATTTACTGTATTTGAATAACGAAATTTCAAGAGATAACTGACCCTAAATGTGCTGAAAAGCGGTCTGCTCACTATGTGGCGCGAAAATTTGAACATAAGGAAACAGTTTTGCGTTTGGATACGGTTTTTACTTACGATGAAATGTATTTTTGGCGGAGAAATTGCGTGAATTCAACTTCGAATTGCTATCGCACCCGCTCCGCTTAACAAATCTGGCCGACGAATATATAAAAAAGTTTACTATAAAAAATGTATCGAAATGTTAGAGAAAGAACTTTTGCCCAAAAGAAAACATTACACCTTCTTACACCTTGTCAAAAAAAGGGCGTTTTATGGGAAGTAATCGAAAAAATGCTTCGATCTAAACTATTTTCAATTGCGTTCGTCCTTTGGCTGCAACGTGGCGTTGCGCTAAATTTCATTAAAGTGTAATAGTTTGTATAAAGTATGTAGCTTGTGGATTGAATGCAAGAAGGCAAGGCAGACAGACGGGCAGACAAGCTTAGATCGTTTCGGAAAATGATTCCGAGTAGATTGGTACTAGTAATGAAGAGCAGCGAGTCTATTTCAAATCCTTCGGCACCAACTTAAAATACCCTTGCATTACAATTGCTGTAGGGTATAAAAACAAAACACCTTGGAAATAATTCGCACCTTGAAAGAGAATAAATTGGAAAGGTTTTTTTTTCGCAGAAACAAAATCGCTCAAGCAAGTTTGAAAACTATACTCACTTGATGAGGTTGACTTCAAACACGTGATATGAATATAGTCCTGTAATATTTAAATTTCACATTGTATGCGAATTCAAAAGAGTTTCAATAACGGGACTAACTATTCATATATGCATGCATATTGTTGCCGTAAGGTTTTTACAGGAAGTTTTTTCGTTAGTCGCTGCTTTAAAAAAAGGCAGTAAATGCAACGTAACGGTAACAAAACCAATCAGTAATATAATACAATCATCGAGTACTTTGTATGAAGAAATTTTATACTTTTACATGCATTTGCATATCACCGTTGATTTTACTTTACAACTTTTATTGTATTGCTGTTGTTGTTGTTGTTGTTGTTGTTGCTGCTGCTGTTGTTGTTGATATAAATTGAAAACCTTTGACTAACGTTTCTCTTGAGCAACAACAGGAACAATAACAATTATGCCAAGTATAATTTGTTCATTCTAGTGTAATAAATGTAATAATGTACGCATACGCACACACACATACATACATACATACATACATAAATACACCCACGCATATATACTTATATATACACATGTAAATACATGCAGAGCCAGTAAGTGGCTGTGGATGTTGTAAACCACTTGTTATGCTAACTTAAGCATTTTAATGCATTAAAAGAAATATTCAAGGAAATAAGTAGAGCATATTTTAAGGGTTTACAAGGGGTACATGCAGCCCCCCACCCCCCTCCAACACAAAATCCTATACACCCCTCCAAGCGCTGCCACTTTTAGTGTCTCGCTTTATGCAATAAATTATTTTTGAAATTGAGTTTGAATTTTCTTTCTTCCATAGAGTATAAGTTCGTATTGCCTAATATACACGAACAGCAGCACACAAATTTATACACATATATGTATACGCATATAAGTCTTTAACATCATTAATTAAACCGTTCGGGAAGACATGAGGGAATATTCAGTTATACGTAGAATACGCTTACACCCACATAAGCATTTATAAAGGCACGTGCTTTTAGATGTATGCCTAAATACCTTTAACATTTTCGGCATAGTTCATAGAAAAGTTTTTCACCAGAATTATGCAATACCAGCCAGACCAAGAGCAACCAAGCAGCCAACGAACCAAGTAAAGCCAACAGATAGACAAGTTTCTATGTAACATGTTATGATAATAAGTGTTATGTCGGCAAAGCCAACGTCAACTATGCACGCACACTTATACATACGCACATAACTCATTATCCTTTTTCCGTGTTGCTGCTTTTAGTTGCTTTGAATGGCGGAAATTTGAAGAGGTTTTCACAGGCCATTGTAACAACACAATAGTGTCACGTCATACACATAGCCATATGTATATATATATGTATATACGCCCCATGGTCATACATATTCGATTTTATACAAACGCGCAGTAATAACGGGCAAATGATTTGAGTTTAAAGTCAAATTTTCATTCAATGCCAGCAACTGGACGACCAACTGTCGCTTTGATCAAAGTCAACATTTCAGTATAGTGTGCAAGCAAAATGAGACTTTTGTATGCTTATGACGGAGAGTAATAGTGAATTACCAATCCTGACAAAAGCAACACCAATGACGGCACACAAAAGTGTTAATATTTGAAGGAAAATGTAAATGAATGCGTTGCTGCTGGATAACTTTTGTTAATAATTTAAAGACTTAATGCGTTTAAGTGTTCAGTTTATAATGGCAGCTTATCTTAAATACACTTTTTGTTTCCTATTAATAAAATATAAAAAAAAAAAAAATAAAAAAAATAAAAAATACTTTTATTTTAAATTGCATCCGTATTTAAACATCAACAGATTACGTAATATGTTTTCATATGGAAACGTTTAAGCAAATCCTATATGAGAAAGATTTTCCCAAAAGCTTATTAAAATATTTAATTAATTTATAATAAAGATAAGCGCGTGAATGAATAAAACTATTTATAAAGTTTGAATGAAACTGTAAAACATAACCTCAAATGTAATCTAATTACAATTTAATTTAACTGATAACATTAGCGCTATTAAGTTGAAAAGAATTTTAAGTCTCCTTTTGGAGATAACGAGTCCTTTTACCAGACACATTTGAATTGACGGTGTGTTGGCTTAACTTTTCGGAACAGCAGTTAGTTAGCGGTTAATTCTACAGCTAACAACAGACCAATCTCCTCTGATCTTACAAAACACAATATTTCGCTATCTTGGCAAATGGGTTTAGTATCGCAGTCGACTTGGATGATGTTCCTGGATCTACCCATGAAGTCTTACGCCTAGTTTTCTCACAATAGATCCACTTTTCATTCTCTTTTCATATACGAAGGAAAGAAGTTTTCCAATCGCTCGGGTAAAGCAAATAGAAATTGTCGGGGAGTGAAAACTGCACATTTTCGTTGCGATATGTGTTGATATCATTGCAACTGCTTATTGTTGCCAGATGTACCGTGCCAGCGTAACCCAGACTTTCTTGAATGATGAGCTTCCGGATGTTTATCTAACGTTTTTCAGCTTTAAGAAAAAACTATTCCAATTCAAATCAATTCCAACGCAATCATAGTCGTCTTACGTTACGGCTCTAATCCACACCTTTTGGAATTTCTTCATCTCTTGAATATTTATCCAATAAATCGGGACTTCATCGCACTATACTTTACTTATACTTTCACAAGACCTTTCCTTATTTTCTAAATTCCATCGTGGCTCTGTAGATATGACATTGAAAACACAACGCGTACGATTCAACCCATAACGCCTTGTAAATTGCTTTGCTGGACCTATGTAATATTCAGTGGTGTTGTGCTAATTTTTTTTTTACCGGAACGCGTATATATAATTATATAGACAGGGCCGATCCTGGGTAGGCGGCCGCTCCGTGCGGTCTCATGTCCCAAATTTGACGACGGGGGGGAGATTTCCCCCAATTTTCGCCCGTCTTCTAATGTTTATTATAAATTCTCGTTATCAGAAATCATTTTTAGTTCCGGAACGCGTTTCTGCCCAAAAAGGCAGTACCGAAACGACGTTCCGGAGCGTTCCGGTTCGACAACACTCCTGGTAATACTGAATTTGACAAAAGGAAATTAGTTTTTAAAGAAATGGAATAAATATTAAGAGTTTCATAAAAATTGATAATTTTTCAGAAAATATGTCTTTCCCGTTATTTTTTGATGGATGAATTTTTCTCCTTTTTTCAAATAATTCTATAAGAAATTTGAATTTACTTATAAAGAAAATTACTGATTTTGAAAACTGTTTCAACTTTTTATAAGTGAACATATATTCCAACTTGAACTTCATAAGTAAGAATGCTACGGTTACCGATCAACTGATCGATTGCACCGCACGCTTATCTTAGTTAAAGTACCGTCTGTTTAATTGCTCGTCTTATGTTCGTCCAACTGCATTGCCTGGTTTACACGGTAGATTTTTACGGTTCCAATATTGTAGTATGCTCATTTTCCATCAAGCACAGGAAAGAAGATGTCCGGCTTTCGTTAGAGAATCCTACGTATTTCGAAGTACCCTAAAATGTTAGGTATGTTAGGTGCTGTAGTGAGATAACTTAAGCTATTACATAAAGCCTAAATATCATGTAGGATCATCAAATAAGTGTGTTCTTCTTTTTCAGCTTGCAATAAAAACTAAAAAGGATAAAAGATATCAACATGAGATTTCTCTTTATTTTGTATATTGGTTTGTCATTTTTATTTAAAGCTGATTTCATATACATGACTGCCTCTGGAATAACATTGGTGAATAAGGTCGTAGGGAGGTCGAAAGGAGTATCGGAGTAACCAAATGCACCGACATAATCTTACATTAAATAGTCTAACAGAATTATTGCATGATGTTGCATGATCTTTATGCCAAGCACACTTAGGCATTTTTGGAGACTACACGATTTTGTCTCAATAAATTGAATTTTCCAGGAAATGTATGGAATATCGTATTATTTCGTTGAATCCTCATATAGCCCAAGTCGAAATCACCTCATTTTTGCCACACAAAAATCGTTATTATGTCTCACTAGCTTTCTCTATTGACGGTAACTGCCATCCCATTTTCATGTTTAACAATGACACTGAAAAGTTAAGCTTGTGCGCGTAAAAGTCTTTTAGAAGCACCGTTTGTGTTTTCTTTACACCAAAGAGACAATAATCCTTATTTAGGAAATCATTTAACTCAATATGAGCTGCATTCCACATATGCGAAGGATCGCTCGATCGCTTTCGTAAATCTTTCTCCTCTCTCGATTAGCATTGGTTCAGATCGACGCAGTCATGCTTAGCAAATTAACGATTGTGCAAATTTGAAGATGTGCGGAAATGAGTCAATCACTACAAAAGACCATAGGTGACGATAGTAAATAATTCGATTAATCAACATGTACATGTACCTGTGCATTTTAAATAAAGTTGAATTTTATCAAAACTTCTGTAAAGCATATACAGACGCTTAAGACGGTTAATTCGTACCGAGCTATATCGAAACCGTGTCATACGAAACAACGTGAATGAAATTCAACCTTACGATGAAACATAAAATTTAAAAATATATTCAGAGCCGATAGTCTTACTTGCTAGTGATCATCCTTCTTTTAGACTTAGAATTTAATTCTTTGAATTTAGACTTAGAATTAAGTTATTATTACACAGTAGTAATAATAATAAAAAAATATATATAAAAAATAGTTGCTTCACCCGCAGCACGATCTTTACTAGATTGTCAAGGTGTTTCCGGCGTAAATGCAAGTTTCATAGTCAGTAATTATACATTTTAGATCATTATGAGTCAGAGAAAGCACACCTTTGGATACTTTACCATGATGTTGGTTTTCAAATAAAGTCAAAACTTTTGGACCAAGACGAGGAGACACACCCAATTTTTACCCTTCAAAATTAACGCCAACAACAAGTTTTTTTTTGGAGTGGCCGGCGATTTCCAAGTACAAGCTCTTTGATTTTCTTGATATTTTCATCAGCAATTGAGACTAGCGGTCTTCCTGAACGTGGTTCACGGAGGAACGAGGACACTCACTAAATGATTTGAATCGCTTAAAAGCTTGTTATCTTGCTAGACACTCATCACCGGAACACTTTTTGCTGTTGTGGAAGCAACTTAAAGAAAATGACCTCTATACAAGTGGTGCGACAGCGACACCAAGGATTCTTGACCGAACGATCCGAAAAAAATCAAAGCGGTCTTATTAGGTAGAAACTAAATTTACAAAATTAATTTATATAAACACGTCTTAGATAGGAAATGAGCTAACACTGATCTATGTCTTCTTCTTATACATAAAACAAGGTAGTCAGAGCCGCCCTTATCAGTCTGTAAGCAGTCATGGCAGAGTTCGCAAATATTTAATCTACAACTCATTCGTAATATTTTCAATTCATTTCGTTTTATTTTTTCGACAAAATTTGGCACAAATTCTTCGTTCAACAGATTATTTCAGTTTAAAACGTTGCTATTACTAACCCAACAAGTTACTTACTTATCTGGAAATTTATGTCAGCTGATTGCAACAGTGATATCAGCCTACCAAAAAAAATCATACATATCGATGGCAAAGTGCGGGTATTTTCGAAAAAAATAAAGGGCCCGTTTCTTCTTATCCACAGTAGTATGTGAAAGTACTTATACATACATATGTAATACTAGGGAGAATATAGGTATTTTGTGACTGTAAAGTTTTAATCCGACGTTGTTGGTTTTAATGATGTTTGCAAGCCGGAAGCGAAAACTATGACCCCATTTTGATCATACTAGGATGGATGTGCTCTTTCACATGCTCACATATTGAGTTAAGTTTATTACCTTTGTAACTGACGCAGCTTGTTATTGCTTACAGTTTTCTTAATATTAACATATTAACCTCATACTCATAACACAAATGATGTATTTCCATGATCCTTCGTTGACCTGGCTTGACAATGACAAAGTTTAAAAAAAAAAAAAAAACGTATAACCATTTTCTGGTTTTACTGCATTAATTTGCCAGATATTATTATTATTATATATATATGTATTATATATATATATATATATAAATATATATTTTTGTCTTCATCCTGTGATAAGTATAATAATTGAATTTTTCTGGTGTAGCATTACTAATTTCATTAATAAATTAATTTAATATGCAAAGCAGCGAAAAGTCGTGGAGTAGATTTTAAACTAATTACAATTTTTTTTTTTTCTCATAACTTTGCTTCATATCATTTTCATATTATATGGTTGATGACGTTCGAATAAAACAAGCAACCACTCTTAATTAAGAACTTAATTACTATGAAAACATGGACATGGACGAAGTCAAAGCTATTAGATTAAAAACCAAAGAGTAATATTAATGAATACTTTTCATGAATTTTTTTACGTCTCTCTTTTCTCTAACTAACTAAAGAGCAAAGCAAAACAATGCAAATAATTAAAAATCCATGCACAGTACTTGCATGCTGTTAATGTAATAATGATGTTCTTATGTAATATGAAAATGTGTTCATATATTTTTTTGCATTTAATGAGACATTAGTTATTATTAATTAATAATTGAATTACAGTCTGTACTTATAATTATAAAGTCGTTTAATGCTATAAAAAGTAAACGTACTTATGACCGCCGATTACGCTCCTTGATCAATTGAAAAATTTGTAGACCGCCATCTATTAAATAGTGAAATCATTAATTTAACATTTTCTTAACAAGAAATTAATTAATTAGATTGACATTACTTTGATTACTAACTTGGCGGTATATGCATCTGCTTCTCTGGACACCACTGATAAATAACAACATTTTCAAGTCGAATATTTCCCAGATCTGTCTTTGTCTTACAAGAGTATACAATTAAAAGTCGGCAAAGAGAAATTTATAGAGTAATTAATGGATTATATGTTCTATTAACTTTTAGGGGTTTAACCCGGCAGAAATCATAGTACTTGAAGAACTTACGTTTGATCTATCAGTTAACTTGTAGAGCACTGTTAAATTAAAATTCAAAAACGATTGAAAAACAAATCTTGTTTAATCCCTTAGGAATGCTTCAATGACATTCCAGTTTGAAAGTTCTGGATATGCCTTACACTTAACTATTGATCATAGGGTCCCCTTAATTCGATGTACGCTGATACGTTTATATATGTCAGACAATTGATTTTTGAACAGAAAAGATAAACAAATAGAAGCTCTCTCTGTTATTCTTGTACCTATCTTGTCTATGTCACCACCGAGAAGCAGATTAATTCTACACTTGTATAGCAGGCAACTGGCTTTCAGAGAAAATGCTCAAACCATAACTGAACTAATGTTTAATATTTTAATAGAAGGATATCAAGCTTGAGAAGGCATCTTGGCCCTGGCAGTAAGTAAGCCATATTTCTTCAATGCTTTTTAAAAACCACAATTGAACAAAGCCTACTTAAACTGTATATAAGATTCAGCAAAGCTGCTTTATTTTGAAGGAGCCAATAGTCCTGTTAAACAAGCCATAAATCCTGTACATTTCTAAAACAATGACTTTTAAACCAATTGAATAGAAAAATTAATGGGGAAAAACTCTATGGTAGAACAAAAAAAAATGTAACTTTTATCCAGAAAATCAAGCATCAGCTCGCAACGGCTTGGCTTTAGCTTTGCTTGTTTTCACCTATGGGCAAATTTTCAAAAATACCTATGCGTTAGAGAGGTGTTAAAAGAAATTGAGGAATCACTACAAGAAATATGCTACACTTATAGATAAATACATAAGAGAGAATAAGACTTTTTATACACTACACGTCTTGCGGTACAAGGTTATATTAAGCTTGGATGTGTGCAACACTAAGAAGAACTGCAGATAGGCCCATCTATTATTATACCGATTCTAAATTGACATAAGTTTTTCTGTCCATCTGTCCATTTTTTTTTTGTGTCCAACACACAGCCTGCAATTTTTGAGACATTTTGATAAAGTTTGGTACACTGCCAGGTTTTGGCCAAGGAATAAACGCTTTCGATTGAATGGTTCGGATTGGGCCACTTTTTCGATCACTTTCCATATAAATCGTCATGCCCGTACAGCATAGCGCAATGGAAAGACTGACGATAGAGAAGTTGATGATCACGGATTCGAATCTGAGTGCGGCAGATCATACCTTATAAGGAAGTATATTTACATTGGCTTTTGCTCGCCTTTAATACTTTAATGCCTATAATACTGTATGCAGTTTACTTGTTTTTTGATTGACATCCTTTGATATATAATGTCATAGTTTTAACACTTCGACATAAGTTCACTTCGTTAATACTTTAGGCCTAAAAATATTATAAGTAAAAATGTCCCTATTTTGAAAACTGAAATCTGAAAACTTTGCTCTGCGTTAATGGTCAGCGTAATTTAAGCCCTTTATCCTGAAGACTGTCGAATAATATTTGCTTATAAATTTGTAATTGTGGTCAGAGATGAATAAATATTTAAATAAATAAATAATAAAAAAAAAAAATTAACCGTAAGATTGCGTAGCGTAATTAAAGATGAACCGGGGCACTCTACAGTATTTGTATTCGTTTTTTTATTGAAAATTGTGTAAAAAAAGACATTCAAACCCTAAAGACTTTCGCTGTGTTGATGACTAAAAAGCTAAAAAAGATTTAAAGACAATTAATTCCTTTAAATTTTAAATATTAAATGTACACAAATTCTAATTGACTTTTTGTGTGGATTTTTTTTTTTTTAATCGTTTAAAATAACCTGGAGCTTAAGTAATAATATTAATTTTTAAAATTATAAATAGCTCTCCACGAATTTTCCAGTTAGAGCAATAACGGTTGAGTGCATTAAACACCAGAATATGTTCTTACAGTAATTTTTTTATTGTTTGTCTTTTTTGTTGTTAAGTTTGGTTGAGCGTTATTTTAAACATCATGTCGTTTGCATAGACGACCTCAGTAAACACGGTGTTGTAAGCTGGCACACGATGATTTCTTAAATGTTGTCGCATCAGTTTGTTTTGCAGAAACACACACACACACACACACACACACACACACATACCAATTTGTGCATGTTGGCCTGTGTATTTTAGGTGCATATATAAAAAACAAGAAAGCTTTTATACATAAATACACTTACAATTTAAGTGGCAATGACATGCATGCATGGAGACCTATAACAGTTCATTCATGTATTTGCTATGCAGAGTGAAAAACCCTTTTGTGTTTAAAAAAACAAATATAAAAAAAAAAAGAAAAAAAAAATGAGAGAACCAAACGAAAAATCTTGCAAACAGAAAAACCTGTTAAAACTGAATTTGTTCTTTTTTCTTCTTTTACTTTTTTTATTTTTCTCTTATTTGGTCTTCTGCACTTTGCATATCATGCATATGCATGAACATTCCGCATCTCCAACCAAAACATCATCTCACACCACCAACAATTACTGCGGCTACCAAAAATAAAACGACACTGTTAAGCATTTATGCATAGACTTGCGTATGTATGCAGGTATACTTATCTACATACATATATATATATATATATATATATATATATTTGTATATATACATATAGATATATGTGGATAATATATAAAAAGTAGAAAATGTAAAGAGATATATAAAAGAGAGCAAAAAGTGATTTTAAACACAAACAAAATCACATCATCGTATCGCATCCTAAGAGTTGTGTGCTTACAAAATAATTGCAAAGGGAAAAAAATAAAAAGATATTGCGTTCAGGTAAAAGACTCGGTGAATAAAATGGGTTAAAATAATACTTAAATGCAAACACACACACACACACACACGCACACATATTCCAAGATATATGTGTTCATCCTGTAGCTTTTTATATATATATATATATATATTTTACATGCATATAGGATGAGTGAGGAAGAAAGAGGGACAGTGGCAAACAAACATTAAAATAAGCTGCATAAGTATGCGTGAAAAAGTGTTTGCCTGAATGAGTATCAGCTTGAAAAGTAGGCTGCATGTGTGTGTGTGTGTGTGTGTGTGTGTGTGTGTGTGTGCACTTTCAAGCGCAGTTTAACTTCAATTTTTCTTTTCAGGTAAATTTAGTTAATTTTATTTTTATTCGATGTTATAAAATTTCTTTCTTTCAATTCTTTCTTCTTCAAAATGCTTAATCGATAACAATTGTTAGCAGTTTTCAATGGAAAAGAATTTTAAAAGTTGATTAAATGCAAAAGTTTACTTAACTATGTTGCCTTCAAATAGGATCTTGTTTCAGTTTTGATCAAAAGTCAAATAGTAATTAAAATAGTAATCATAAGTAAATGGAAACAAGAAGTGTATGCTATTCGTAAGGTAAATAGTGGATATTTACCGCTTTAAGTTCAGCTGCCTTGTGCTTAAGCAAGTCTCTGCAAAATATTTGATGGACTGTAACTTGACCTAAGTAAGCTTTAATTATAGTTATTTTAAGATAACTTGTCTAATGAATACCAAGTGAGGTAAAATTCCCTCTATTTTCACATTGGCTCGTAGAATCCAGACTAAAATTTATGTGGACTAATTTTTATTATTATTATTATTATTATTATTATTATATAAATTTAGCCACAGAATAAATTCTAAGACTAAAGTCTTAAAGCACTAGCATCTAAGGCTTTCGGTTTTATTTTTTTTTATATTTTTTTTTATTAATATTATTATTATTATTATTATTATTATTATTATTATTATTAATTATTATTATTAATTATTATTATTAATTATTAATTATTATTATATTATTAAAAACTCTACCTCACTTGAGATTTGAACCCACGATCATTGAATTGCTAGTCGAGACTCTTGCCTACTCGGCCACTCAGGCGGATATATTTATATTTATATTGGCATTTGTTTATATATATATATATATATATATATATTTATTTGTTGTATGTATGTATATTCATTTATTCATTTTATTACTTATTTATTTTTCGACAAGAAAATTAAGCTACACACATTAAACGTCAATCGAACTATAAACGTACTTATCTTAAACTTGTAAGCAATAGCTGCCATAGCATTAGCAACAAATGCGAATACATTAGCAATAAAAAAAAAAATGAAAAGACAAACTGTATGCAATATTTAACTAAATGTGTATAACAATCTTAAAACTAATTACCAATGTCAACCATTAGCTTAAATCAGTTTACTTAAATCAGTTAAATGCATTAGGAAAATTTTGTAAGTTTCAAAAACCAAAAACCAAAATCTATTAAAACGACAAAAATTCAGTAACTCTAAGAAGAAGTTAACAGGACACTATAGTTCCATCTACACATCCACTATAGAAGATCTACAAAAATATCAATTTAACGCAATGGCATCAAATTGACAAACCTGTTTGCAAGACCCCCGGGAACGCAGATTGGACGCAGCCCGGTTTCACCTTATCCAATAATGGCACCCCTAATGTGGTTTACCAAAATCGGGGAACCATCATACAAATGAAAGCATTCATTAAAATTAAAGCCCATAACTCACAACGGATAAAATAATACGTTCGTGTCGAACAAATTACCAATGCCTTTTAATAAAACCTAGCATAGATTTCAATTTATTGAAAGAATCTGCAAATGGAAGCCCAACCTCGAATCAACAAGCCCACCGAAATGGTTAAAGAATGTGACATTTTTTAGCGAATGATAATCTAAACAGTAATTGACGGACATCGGGACAGACCTAGATGATAATAACTTTCTACATTTGTCCCGGTTTAAAATCATGGTATCATGTTTGCACCAATTCGGTAACTTAATGAGTCTTGAAATAGGAGGCTGTCACTTGCTACGTCAAAAGATCTTGACATCGTCGACAAACATCGCAACATGAGAATTCTTTATACAGGAGGGGGTAGATCATTAATAAACAATATAAAAAATAGAGACCAAAGGTAAATTCCTTGCGGCACACTTAACATAACTTCAATGTTGCGCGAGACGCAAGTTATTGAGAAGATCTACGATCTGATCGATTGAATAAAATTGAAGGGGGAAATAAGCTTATATAGGAGAAGAGAGTGTGGTACTCTATCAAAAGTGTTTGAAAAATCAGTGTATACTGTATCTCTTGACTTTCTCGCCGAATAGTCACGAAAAGCACTACAAACCAATTCCAAGAGGTTAGTCGTCATAGATTTATCCCGTGTCGACGAGATGATAACTTGAACAGACGACTCAATTCTGTCCGCCTGAAAACGGTTAAACAGTTTAGGAATTACACTAAGCTTCGCAGATCCTCGGTTATTTCTTATGAGGTTTCTGGGAACGCACTTACGAAGCATTATAACATAAGATTGCTTCCAGCTTTCAAGGAATTATTAAACATATGTATATCATATGTATATCATATTTATATAGAGTTTATATTTACATTTACATTCACTAATTAAATTCATCATTCATTACAATTAACATAATTATAACCGCAATTATGGGAATCAATGAATAAATTTAAGATTAGTCATAATTAGCAGTCATAGTCACATCTCAAACGCAATAATAATCATCATCATAGTCATATAAGTAATTCACTATGAGCTATTGTTATAAGAATATGCAATTATATGCGCACTGTCCTACAGTGCGCTTACATAAAAAAAAAAAGATTTGAATTTTTTCATTCTTGCATTTTCCCGTTTGATCTGCGGATTTTTGTGCCAAGTTCTAGTTTCCTAATGTAAATTTTGCAACAAAGAAAGCTGCAATGGCAACAAGGCAGATAGACAATAGGTTCTATAGGTAAATAAACGTAATTAAATGGACTGAGAATCAAAAACAATAAATTTTACTATATTGTTACAAATTTCTGCTAATCTCGATACGGTCCGTATCATTAGATCGCGGATATTACTTTAAAGACAAATGCACTTCAAAATTCTTTTACCTCCAAGTTTCTTTGTTTGCAATCTATTCTTTAAGGTTAGGATTATTTACATTTTACTTTGGCAATACTCTCGTCTGCTCAACACAAGTATTCTTTCTTTACTACAAATGTACGACTCAATGTTCTCTTCCGACTAAACTGCCTTCCGCAAATAGTCTACTTATATACATTTTTACAAGCATGTTACAGAGAGTGACAAGGGTTTTACGTAGGTTCCTGCCTATGTGGCTTAACTCTACGGTGCCGATGACACACAGGCTAATTTAGCGTAACCCACGCCCTCCAATGAGTTGGACAATCCCTATAAGCTAGAGGCCCAAACTACAATGGAGTCTAGATTGTTTATTGCGTATGGTTCAATAAATCCACTCTGGTAAGTGGTGAGGCCTATCCTTACCTCGGTTATTCCGCTAGAGAATGTGAAAACTAAAGCCACCCCGAATACTCACCGAAGGGCCGTACCCAAGTAGTCAAGGCTCACACA
>KK500139.1:32347-80425 GCA_000688715.1 Glossina pallidipes | reverse complement strand
AATAATCTAACGGAAAGAAAACGCATAAGAATATCAATAACAATTTTTAAAGACTTGTTTTGAAAAAAAAAAAAAAAATAACCTCAATATTAAATTGCTATCACAAGTATTTTGCGGTGCCCATATATCCAATCAAAACGAGAGAAAGAACTTAATTTAATAATAAACTTGTTTTTTTTTTTTGATTTTAAGTTTTCCTCTTTAGTGTACGTTACGCTTTTTTGTACGTCATTCGTTTAATAATTACATTAATTACATGCACCACTGATAGTAAAAATGCAGTCGAGGCAAAGGTATTTTTATACGCTTTGCCTTTTATTTTTATTTTTTTGTTCTTTTACTGCTTCATCATTGTTATTATGCAAGCGAGGTCAAAGGATATTAAGCGTAATACAATAAATTGAAAGTTTTTCTCTCATCACAGAAAAAATATAAAATAAAATCCCAATTAAAAGATTGACTTCCGCTGATACTAATTGTATTTGGTTCATATCGCTTCGTAACCATATACTATAAATACGTATAGAGTTAAGTCTGTAGGGATTGCTGTTATGAGACAGAAAAAGAAAGAAAAAAAATGAAAAGTTACAATGGGGTTAGAAGAGGTAGTTTCTCTACCTCCCTAGTGAAACTCAGACTCTATTAATTTAAGAACGAATTAGTTTTCAAACAAAATGTTGAGAGTTCTGGTGTTCGTTTCGTTTCATTGTATTATCGTGAATGCATATACGTGTGTCCATGTCTCGTGTGAAAAAGGAGAGGCTTAATATATCTCTTTGTGTACAAATATATATATACATGCACACATTCATACACATATACACATATACACACATTCATATAAATATCACTTATATATATATATATATATATGCAATTGTAGACAACAAAAGATAGAATAAAACTTTCTGTAAAGCTCGAATAAACTTTTTACTAATAATATTAACCTTTTCGTGCTTTGTTGGCTGCGTTGCCTTTTTAATTAATTAGAAAGAGTTTTTAAAAGACAATGAAATACAATGAAATACAAAGTGTGACCCAATCTGTTTGATCGCATTGAATATTAGCTTCTTCTTCTTCTTCTTATTGATTTAAAAGTCGAAAAGTTAATATGAATGAAAATTTACTCCGACGGCTTCCTTTTCACCTTTAACTTTTCATATGATTCTTGGATGGAAATCTTGTTGCCATAACAATTCATAACATTGTTAACGAACGTAACGCCTTAGTTGAAAGTTTTTAATGGGATTTTTAGTTTCTTTTTCTTGTTCTTCTTCTTTGCCTTTCATTTATTACGATGAATAAAATTTAATATCTTTAAAATTATTAAGTTATTGAATTACATGACTTGGAACAAAGAAATTGAACGAATGAAAATATGAAAAATAATGGCACAAGTTAGTGATAGTAACTTTAAAGGATTGTGAAGGATAAAAAAATAGGAAGAATTTTATTCAAACCTTTAAGTACATAAAAAAGCAACATTTAAATAAGATACAGTTATCCACCTGGTTGATCCGCAACAAAGAGCAAATAAGACATTGAGATTTTATTCGAACTTATCTTTTCAATATTCTTTCTGGTCTTTGCCATTATTTGGCGGAACGCAACATCAACCATATGTCTTCCAGGTGACACCTTACAGGACTGAATCCTTTTGAGATAATTTTGCGACCACTTGTCTGCAAAGAGCTCATTCATAGCTTGACGGATATTGTTTGCGAAAGTGTCAGAGGTTTGAAGATTATTCGCATTCGTTTAATACTTTGCGTAATGCGATAAAAAACAATTTAACTGTGAGAAATCGTACGATTTCGGTGGCGAATTCCTATCATAAAAACGCGAATTTATATGCCCAGTGAATTTTTCGAGTGTGTTGTATGAGTTATGGCCTCGCCCTGCTTATACCGAAAAATTGATATTAATTTTCCAAAAAGTACGGGCCTATCATACCTCCCGCCCAAATGCCACACCGTACAGGGCGTTTTTGGGAATGCAATGGTTTTTTCGATAGTTACTTACATCCACCAAGCAAAAATTTTAACCTCGTCGCTGAAGAAATTTCGATGCGAAAAATTGTCATCGGAACTCTATTGTTCGAGCACCTAATCAGTGTATCTTCTACGCATTGCAAGGTTACGCGGACTAAGCTCTTGTGTTAGTTGAATTTCGTTAGCATTGACATGGAAATCCAAGTCCAAAATACGCCATAAAGTACCGGGCCCAAACAGTCCGTAGTGCTTTTCATGTGTGGACCTTAGAAAATTTATTAGACATCCAGTATATGCATTGCATACCTGAAGAGTAGCTAATAAAATGAGATTCTTTAACGACAAAGGAAGTGAAAACTCGTTTCTATAAATCCATCACTAGTGATGAAATTCTTTTAGAACCCTATAGATCTTTGGGTTAAATGCTTTAATCAACGCCTAAAGAAATCTCCATAAATTTTCCGTTACACGAGTTAGATTAGTGTTTAGAACTGTATTACACAAATATATTTGCGAATCGTCACATTTGAGTTTACGGAAGAATAACTCACGATCATGAAGTCATATACTTATAACTATCGTCTAGAGATGAAGATCTCAAAGGTTTTCCCTACCATTTCTATAGCCTAACCATGTGTACGACCTAAATCCTAGGTAGGTTTGTTCGTCCCTATGTCTGACTCTAGCTAATTGTTGGCATGATCACGATTATATTAGGGGGACCCATAACTAATCAATTTTTTAATTTCAATTATAACGACGCCTTAAAATCTCTAGTGGAGTTCGATCCAAGGTTAACTATACAGGAACTATCAAGAAGCCTTGGGTCTACCTGGTCCACCGTACAAAGGCATTTACAAGAATTTGGATAGGTACATAGACAAGGTAAATGGATTCCACATCTGTTGTCTGAGGCCAATAAAGATCTTCGTCGAACAATTTGTAATTCCATGCTCACCAGACTAAACAGAGATCCATTTTTGTGTAGGATCATAACTGGAGCTGAAAAATGGATCCTTTATTATAACATAAAGCGATCGACACAATGATTGTCTGCAAACGAGAGACTTCTTCCAACCCCTAAACCAACCCTATCCCTGAGGAAGGTGTTATTGTGTATTTGGTGGGATTGTTCCGGTATAGTGCATTACGAATTATTGAAACTTGAGAAGACAGTTACTGCTAACCTGTATTGTCAACAGTTACAACGGTTACAGTCCGCACTCATAGAAAAAAGACCAGCTTTAGTAAACAGAAAAGGTGTGATACTCCAACAAGAGAATGCCCGTCGTCATGCAGCGAAGATTACTCAAGAGAAAATTAAGCAGTTAGGCTGGGAACTTCTACCGCACCCTCCATACTTTCCAGGCCTAGCACCGTCGGACTACCATCTGTTCAGGTCACTGGAACATTCGTTACGAAATAAAAATTTTAATTTCTTATCCGATGTCCAAACGCACCTTGAGCTATATTTTTTCAAGAGGGGGGTTGAACTTTTGCAGGAACGATAGCAACAAGTCATCGCAAACGACGGTGATTACATAAACGATTAAAAAATAAAAATGTCATTTCAAAAAAACATTTTGTCTATGAATGCAAAATAATTGATTAGTTATGGGTCCCCCTAATATGTACAGTCTAAGTTTAAAAATAGGCCTGAGTCGTTCGCAGTTAGATCAGCTACAAGACTAGCAGAAAAATGTAACCCCGAGTTTGCAATAGATGTTCATCCCAAACTTTAGGGAAACACACTTGGACGTTCAACAATTTAAGTCCGAAAATAAATATGATCGTCCCGCACGTAGATCTGCAAACATCAAAAAGCTGCAATAATTAATACTTGTCTGTTATTAATGCGCATAGTAAATTTTTTCTTAATAATTGATAGATTGCTGCGCAGAGTAATAAAGAAGATTAACGTCAAAGGAAATAAAAAGTGAACGTAATTGCTTCGCTTACACAATACTTACTGGTCTGCATAAACAAAAATTCACTTTTATTTCAATGGAGAAACTTTTCTAAATTCCAGGAAGAAAAAATTTAAATCAAATTCAAATCGAACTTCTAGGTCGAAATTATAAATTAAGGAAGAAAAACAAACTGTGTAGGTTGTTGCTTGAAAGTGAGTCGAAGAATGATTTTGATAATAATTTAAGTTTTTCCTTTTAGGTAAGTGTGTGTGCGTGTTTGCGTAAAATTTGAAATCACAATATGATTTGGCAAATTTGCAAAGTTTTCAAATTTGAATTGATTTCTCGTTTCACGCTTGAACACAAAATATATCTTTGAGATTTTCATCTTTGCGGCTTTTTTGTCAAATTCTTTGGAATTTTTCCTCCAGAAACATTTTTTTCCATTTATTTATATTGCATGAAACTTTAGCTAATACGCGGCCAATGGAAAAATATAAATATATATAACAATATCGGAATGCAATAAATTCTAGGAAATTTAAAAAGAAGACGAAATATCTAAAATATATTCAGACAATACTTTGTCTGAAAATTCATTTCAGTATAGATGACGACATTACATTCAATATATATAAGTATTGTGAGGATCCAAAGTCGCACCTCGTTTTGGCCTCACAGATTCTCCGTCTCTGGTGAGAGGAAGGGAGTGCTAGGGTTAAGGATATACTAAGATAGCAATAGGGATAAACTAAACCTAGAATAGAATAGATTAAGATAGAGATTAAGATAGAATAGAATAGATTAAGATAGAAAATAGGAATAGAATGGAATAGATTAAGCGTAGACTAAGTATAGGCTAAGAGTAGAGAATAATAATAAGTTAGTTAGTTGAAGTTGGGCTCTCGAGCTCTGAGAGGGGCGTCGCGGTCTGACTTGCGGAGAGAAAAATCAACATAGACATACAGTAATCGAGTCGTTGTGCACAAATAAATTTTCTTGTGTGTTACATTGTTCAGCCCTGGGCCGCTGAGCTGCCCCAGCCTTAGAAAAGGGACGAAAAGTCCCTCACAGTATATAATTTATTTAAAATAATGTTGAGAGCTGAGTAGAGCGTTGAGTGAAAACTAATTGGCACCCAAACCAAACTCGTATTAACATTTAACCATAGCACTTTATGCAGTAACTTTATGTGAAACTTAAAACTTAAGAGGCTTTTAATGGCCCACCCTCAAGAGGGCCAAATAACATTCCAATGAGAAGTAAGTACAACGCATGAAGTGTCAATTAGCATACATAATATTAGCAATCTGTTTGTAATTTAAATACAATGCTTGAAATTATGAGTACCAAATTTCAACCAAAGACGTCTTGAGTAGCTGTCTAAATAACGCTTGACGTAATATAATTAAAATCATTAAATTATTTGCGTGAAACATGGAAAGGAAAAAAAGTTAATAATTCTTCCTGCATTAAGACAACCGAAGGGGGAAAGGAAATTCCTTAAGACTCTTGATCATTGAAGGTACATTGAAATCTAGCCCACTGAGCAAGAAGTGTAATGTATATATCTCCTCATTAAAAAGTCTATTTCAAGGATGACTCTTCTTTGCTCGAGACAAGTAAACAATGTTCGTACGGAAGTAATATCCTAATAGCATTCCATCCTTTTTATAAAACCTAGCGCAAACGTTGTACCTTGTACACAACTGATTTTGCATCGAACACTACATCAAGGTCACTGAAGGACGACACCGATTCCAAAAGCTCCTCATAGAAACTATAAACAAAAGTGATACGGAACACTCTCCTGAAAGACATGGTTTTACATATTTTCTATTTAGCGTCATTCCATTTATGCCTAAATAAATTTACTACATGCTTGTTATATAATATATTTATACGCATAGAAGAGGGAGAAGAAAAAAGCAGCGAAGCGATATTTAGAAAACGATGTCTGCTAGATACGGAAAATTTCCTATAAACATAGAAGTATTACTCTTCATTTCAGCGGTCGCCGGAAATGGTAGACAGATACATATAACATACTTTTCATATAAAAAGAAAACCACTTGAAAGCGAAACGAGTGGAGTGTATTTACACTTGACTTTACTTAATTTGAAGTAAAGTCAAGTACATTATGAAGCGAACCTATAATCAATTTATCTCTACATAATGCCACTATAGCGCATATGTAGGTAAATGCAGTGTTAAGTAACGAGGAGGAGAATAAATTATAAAAAATGTTTAGCGCTCTTTATAATGTTTACTCAGCAATATTTAACATCAAATTAACCGAGCAAGAAAAGCATTCTGTCAAAAGTCTGAAGTCGATAATTTTCTAGTATTTTTTTTTTTTTTTTCGTTTGACGCCATAAAACTTTGTATTTTTGCTCCTTTATAGAATAACACCAACACCTGAATACGACACCTATCCTTATAGCCAAACCAGCACTCAAACAAACGACAAACACACAAACTCAAACATGAATAAAACTTTGAAAAACTGTTCAAAATAATTTTTTTATACGAAGTCATAATTGTGAATAATCAGCGACAGAAAGAGAAATTCTGGAAAAGTGGTAAAGTATAGAGTGAAGGAAGTAAGGTATTAAGAGAAAAGGTAGAACGGGGAAACTTTAAAAAGAATACAAGACAAGACTACGTTTTAGCTACGTTTCCGTAGCAGATTTTTTTTTGAGCAAACGAAAATGAAAAACTTGTTTTCATGCGTGAGAGACTGCCAGTGATGATGATGCTGCTGCTATTAGTGCTGGGGTTATTGCCTGGTATGCGGTTAGAGTATTGTGTATAAATGTGTATAAGTAGAATAATTAATTAAAAGCTACGCGTACGGTTAAAGATGTGTCGTCGTACAAAAAGAGAACTGCAACTGAACTCTGATGATATATTAACATACAGCAAAGCGTAGCATATTCAAGATTTGTGAGTACAGATAACTTAGTTAAAAGTCATCATGAACAAGCGCGCCCGAAGATACTTAACTAATGTAATGAAAGAAAAAACAATTAAGCAAAATAACTGCATGACTAAAAATCTTGGATATTCATCTTCTAACTACGACACTATGATAAAAGCATTAATTCTTGTTTTTCTTTTCTTTGCCGGGATATATACTTTGTGGATTTTTATACTACACTTCAAAGCTCTGCTCTATTGGTTAATAGCTTCAAAATTATTATAACAAATTTTTGTTTCTTAATTTTTTCATTTTTTCATTATGATAAACGTACGTTATAAGCGAAAATAAGCGGAATAATTTCTAAAATAAATCTGAACAAGTTGTCTCTAAGGTTATACAATACGCTCGTTGCGATACACACAAAGGAACGGAGTAACAAATACATATTGCGAAGACGTTTTGTCTCTTTTTCTTAGGCTGGAGCAGCTCAGCGGCCCAGGGGAGGAAAAAAACACGGAAGACATTTATTTATTTATTTTTCAACAGGGAGCTCTTTATTACTCTCTACAGGTTCTTTTGTAACTCTTATTTCTCCACTCTCTACTCGAGAGTCCAACTACGGCCGACTTCTGCGCGAGGCAGACGACGGCTGCTGACCTCTCACTTTGAGAACCCAACTTCAATTCCCTTATTCTCTACTCTTACCCTACACTTAGCCAATTTTATTCTACTACTATCTTAATTTATCCCATTCTACTGCTATCTTAATCTATTCTATTCTACTGCTAGCTTAATCTCTTCTATTCTACCTTAATCTAGCACTCCCTTCCCCTCACCAGAGACGGAGAACCCGTGAGCCCAAAACGAGGGACGACTTTGGGTCCTCACAATATATACACTCTTGACTACCTACTGAGTGCAAGTTCTTACTTTGGGTGTCAGTTACAATTTTTTACCTTTTTATAATTTTCAAGTTTGCAAAAGAAGTCTCTAGAAATTGTTAATTTTTGACGGAAAGTTATTCCAAATTTTAGTGAAGTTTAGACCTTCAGATATTTAGTATATTTATACCTTGCTTTAATTGATTGCAAACAAACAACAACTTATTGATGGATGGACTCTTAGTCAGAGGAATAGATTTAAAATTCTAATTAAAGTTTATACTACCAACTCTGTATATGTTTTGTAGGTTCCCCCGATTTGGGGAAATGTGTGACAAGTAGAATGACAAGCTTAGCATACCTTTAGCTTTCGATAGTTAACATAAAAGTGCAGACACAAAGATGTAAATCATTAAATAAATTCAAGCATAATCTGAATTTCCCAATACCAATCGTGTGTACACATGTACATATACATGCCTATATAATTTCATACTATAGGCACTTGTTTACATAAAAATATTACTTATAAAAAACAAGGAAAATTGTATTCGGTCATGCCCGAATCGTTTAAATCCATCGCCGCGATCCTAAAAAATGGAAAAGAACTAAATTTTCATACTTTTTCATATTGGGTGGACAGGGTTGATATTTCTATTTTCAGAGTAAAAGTTGAAAGTTACATACTGAATGGCCGTGGGCTCGTATCTCAAGTTGCGATAGAGTTTTCAATAAAGCCGGCAGCCTTCGATGCTATTGCTTTAAGATTTTAGTTTTAGACTTTATTTCTCTGGCTAAATTAATAATAATAATAACGATAGTAATATATACTGTATGTGTTGTAGTGTGTAAGTAACAAGCAAAAAACACGGGAAGTAAAGTTTCTGTTATTGCAGTTGTTGGCGCGTTCCTTGAAAAGTTTGAGTTATTTCCAAATTCCTTTGCAAGTTTGTAGACGATATCTTCATTTTTGCGAACGAGAGAATGTTTATCGCAGATACTACAGATGAACAGACGGACATGTTTCGGCGCATTCCAAATTTGCAACTGCCCAAGAATTTATATACTTTATCAGGTTTTTGAAGCTTGTCTCTGCGCGTTTCTCAATATTTGTATTGAAACAAAATTTACCTTTAATCCGCTATAATTTTGGGTAGGCGTGATCGTTTTTTGCACAGCCTCTAGAATATACCTTCAAATTTTTGTATATGTACCTAGCTGTCTATAGTTTATGGGTAATGAGCAAAAAATCAATTTTTTTATTCCTTTCGAAAAACAGAGGTGTTCTCAGTTTACGTGGAGCCAATTTGGTCCGTTTTCAATAATACCTTCGTGCATGAACTTCTAACGTTTCTGCCAAATTTGAAGTCGATAGCTGCATTTTTGCAGCCAGAAGAATGTTTGCAACAGACATTATCCATGTGGACGGACATGCTTCAATCAATTCAGAATTTGGTGCTGATCAACAATGAATGTACTTTGTAGGGTTTCTGAAGTTTCCTTCGAGACGTTGCAAACAGTTAGACAAAACGAAAAAATCCCTCATCCTTTGGTAATAGAGGTAAAAATACATTTTTTGGCCAAAGAAATAGTTAGTGGAAATTTTGATTAAAGGGTTAACTCTAACCGTAACGGCATACTAACCCATTTGCGGTACAACGTTATAGATAGTGTTTCCACTTTTCGAAAACTCAAGTTAATACTCCGGGGGCAGTGACTTGGTCAGCTACTGCTGCAAAGGAAAATTCACAAATTTCCAGAACACAAAATGATTCCAGAAAAAAGCCTATCAATTAGAGATTGTAAACTTCATAAAACTTTCAAATAGAAGAAGAAGAAAATGTTTGAAAAAAAGACTTTAAAAAAAGTGTTAATAATTACTGGAAAAACTTGTTCACTTTTTGCAAATTCCTAATAGTTTTTCATATAACATGTGCGCCCCCATCAAATATGCAAATATTTTAGTTATGTGAGCTGTCGTTTTTTACCCATGACATATACACCAAATTAATTTTGAACACCAATACGCTGCGCAAATGTTTTAATTGAGTTTCATTATAAAAACCGCTTCATGCGATTTTCCTTCTCTTTGGTTTTCTTAAGTTTTATTTATTTATACTTTTTTTTTTTTTTTATGACGTTCTCAAGAAATTGAACTCTGATATGAAAAGACTGCAATCTTAGGTACGAAGTGAATGAACGTATGGTAAGGTTTTTGGGGGTGAAAAAGAGAAAACCTCGTAAAATCGGTTGGAGGGAAAAGTTTTATAGTTTAAATTTCGGTTTTGGTTTGAAAAGTTTTGAAAACTAGTAAATTTTGTTACACGCATACATGCATGTATCCTTCTTCCATGCACTTCTTATAAAGCACAAATCGTAAATTTCGTTAGTTTCTCATCAATGAGGGGGAAAATAACCCATATAATCATTCAATATTCAAAATGCAATAAAAAGGAAATAAGAAAACACAAGCAAAAGAAGTTTTCTTTGTCTTGAGAACGAATTTTCGACGAGTATATGAGTACAGTACGTAGTATCAAAAACAAAAACGGTTCAGAGAATCAATTTAGTTCATTATCTTTTGTGCTGTCAAAGAGCTTGCACGCTCAGATTCATATTAATATTAATATGAAATTTTTGGTTAAGTGCAACTCCTCTTCATCGGATCGATCATGTGCATGTTAAATATCTTGTTATTAGATTTCCGGTCAATTAGGCAATTTTCTATAAAGATACCTTGAAATTCCGTCTTTTCTTCTTTTGGACTTTTGTTGTTGGATATTGTTACTAAGTGAATGGGCGTTTCCCACTTCCCACTTTCATATTCAAATTAAATGAAGAATACATGTTTGTCATAAGTCAATAAAAATGTTTATGACTTTCATAAAGATTAATAAAAAAATGGACGGATAGACAGCCACAAACGCGTTTAATCTAAACGTAATGACAAAATTAACAAACTCCGACGAATGATGAGTGTTAGAATGCACAAATAAAGAGGAAAATATTAGTTAAGTGTAGGGAGGAGCGGAAAATCTATGTAACATATACTCGCACACATTTAATCAACATTAAGATTGCATTACTAGCAGTGGCGGTAATAAAACTTGTAAATGTTTTTCATGCTATTTCAGATTAAAATTTAACAAATAACTTTAAACTAGTGGTAGTGTTATGCACGATAAATTGAACATTTTCTTGTACGTTTCATTCCCTTCACATTTTCTTTTTACCTCTTACACGTCTTCTTGCAGATCTTCAAGTACAACTCAAATAAAGTAAAGAGAGTTAGTTCACTCACTATAAAACTTGTTTACTTTCATTTTTTGACATCTTTTCTTTTTCTTTCGCAGTGACGATTTTTAGAGCCACACGTATCCTACTCTCTATCTCTTACTATGAAAAGTGCATACGTATAGAAATGCAAAAAGTTTATAAGCAACTGCACGGAGTAAATGCTTTGCTTGTATTTAGTAAATCTTTTAGAGCTATTATTATATTTGTCGGTGTTGTTGTTGCTGTTCTTGTAGCAGTCTTTGTTACATCACACGTTGTGTGAAAATGGAAAATCTTTTCTATTTACTCTTCCACAACATTAATGTATTCATCGCAAAAAAAAAAAAAGGAAAAAAGGAAAAAAAATTGCAAAAAGACAAGTGTTTTACAAATGTACGTACGTATGCATACTACATATGTATGCATAGTATGTACTAGATGTCTAGTAGTATAAGCTTAAGTTTTTCGTTTACATTCTTTTTCATACTCGCTCGCATATATGGATAGAAAGTATATTAATTTTCTCACTCCGTGTAGCATAAAGTATATTGGGTTTATCCATCTTAAAAAAACTACGTACCGGAAATTGCCACAAAAAATTAACATTTTTTATTCATTCTTTAATAGTTGCATAGCTACGCGAAGTAGAAAATCTTCTCGAGTAACAATCGCTACATTCTTGATCAACAAAAGGTTGAGCATTCAAGATTTGAGTGTCCCTTCTTGTATACTTGAAAGTTTTAGATTGAAGCCTCTTTATTCTTTTTCCTGCCCTATCCGTACCATTAGTGATAAAAAAAAGAAAGTTAAAAAACGAGGTAGAAACTTTAGCATTTTTTCTACATAAATTAAATGTTCATAAATTAATTGTAAATCGCAAAGGAATTGGACATTTTCCGCTATTTTGGCGTTAAGCCTCCATGGATTTTGAAAGACTGCTCCTTTGACATCGCGCTGTCTGTGCACAAGAAAGAGGATACTCCAAATTACGTCTTTAGAAATCTTATAGCTGAAAAAACCCGAGTAATGGAGAGTACCGGTTGGAACCTTTTATACACAGACGGCTCAAAATCTTCTGGTCTGCCTCCTGCTTGTGCCGTGGTAGATGCTTCAGGACAGGTTCTTCTCAATCATATATTGCACGAAAGTATTTCAACCTTCACAGCCGAAGCCGGAGCTATCCTTCACGCTGCGAACCGTGCCCATAAAAACAAACTGAAAACCGTCATTGTTACTGACAGTTTGTCTGTATTACAAGCTATTCGGAATCCTTCGACTTCGAGATGGAGCACCATCAACAAATTAAGGAATATAATTACAACACCCGGCGGAAAAATTAAAATGTTATGGGTTCCTAGTCATTTCGGTTTATTGGGAAATGAACAGGCTGATCGAGCGGCAAAGTATGCTGCTTCTGCACCTTTAATTATGGATGATGTCATGGAAGGGTTGGATCTTCAAAGATACATTGGAAGAAAAGTTAAAGAGAAAATTACAGAAGGAAATCTACGATACCATCATCAAAACTACTCTTCGATTAACCCGCAAATAATTTCACCTTTATATCAAACAAATGTTGAGGTAATTAAGATACAAACATTGTCGAGAATTCGCCTTGGTCATACAATTGCACCTCACCAATGGATCTTGAAGAAGTCTTCCTCCCCAATCTCCAGTTGTGGACAAACTCTTACTATAAAGCACATTCTCTGCAACTGCCTTAACTTTTCCTTGGCTAGAAGTATTGAATTTGGAACGATTGACGCGTTGGTCATTCTAAAATCAGCTTCAGAACAGAATATCATTTCAATATATTACTTTATTAAAACTATTAAGCTCAATATCTAATGTCATTTTATATATTAGAGCCGATGGCCTGTGTTGCTAGTGCTCAAGGTCTTTTTTGTTTAGTCTAAGAATTTATTTCATTAGTCTAAAATTATAATAATAATAATAATAATAATAATAATAATAATAATAATTGTAAAGATATAAAAAATAGTAAAATACATTGCCCTAAAAGGCCTGCACATGCACGATAAAGAAAGTATTCAAAGTGAAACCACCTCTGTCCACTCGCCCATTCATTCGTTTCTTATGTCCCTTTCGCAATCTTTTAAAAATTGACAGTGAAGTCCGCACTCCGCTTTCTTTTCTCGCCAATAAATGAATTGTACAGATTGAAAACCCAAGGGTAAACCTGCCAGTCATATTTTTGATCAATCCGAAGTCCACTCGCGTATCACGCTGTTTATTTTGCGATTATACTTTCTTGTATGGCTCAGTTTCAGTTTTAGGAATGAATAAAAATGAATTCTTGTCAAAAATAACATAATTCCGACCTTCAAAAAAGAACAACATTCTCAAAAAAGAAGGAACTTATCGCAAAGTTAGGTTTATATCTACGTAAAGTTTCTGTGTGAAAGCCCGATGCACAAAATTTATCGCATCGTGCATAGATGCACGTACATCGCATGTATTGAAGCTCCTATTTTCATGGAACTTAGCGCAGTCTCATGGTGATAGCGTAAACGAAAATCTTTGTTCACATTTCCGGCGTTCGATACCCTACACAACATGATTTATTGCTTATAATACATGCTTTTTGTGTATATAACATCCAGAATTATTTAGTGAATCGACTACACCTTGTCTATCTGTCTGTCTGTCTGTTCGTTTAATGTGTGCCCATACATATAAAAATTTTTAGAATATTTTGCCAAAACTTGATGCTCTGATGTGTTTCGACCTAAGAACGCGCGCTGTTGAAAATAGATTCCATCCATTACTGTTGCATGGGCTTATTGTTGAGAAGTATTAAGCCGGCATACCTGGATTTGAAGAACCTTTTCACGCAAGCAACTCGTCTTATAAGAAATATTGTTACTTTTGTTCGTTTTCTTTTTTTTTTTTCATCTTTTTTAGTCATTATACAAGTTTTCTTAGAAGGCTTTTTTATTACGGAAAGTAATTATTTTACCTTTCGAAATAAAATTCATTTTTAGGCAACTTAACGTTTCAAGTTCTACATCCACTGATTAAGTCTGCCATGTTTATGAGATATATAGATGAATATATTAACCACGAGACGATAAAAGTACCGGAACAGTGTTATCTTCCTTGCCATTCTGCTTAGAAATAAATTGAAAAGGAATCATCTAAGCTGAAAACAAAGCACTATTCTCTGAAATTAAATGGAAAGCAGAAAGCATAGTTGCATTTAGAATTGCAATGAAAATAAAAGAATTGCCATAAATTGTGATAAAAATAAAATTGAATATTTAATATATAATATACCGCAATGGATGTAGGATATAAAAATGCTATCAATTCTGATAGAAATGTAAACAAGAATAAAAAATGCTATGCTGCATATCCTGCTGCATTTTTTATTACATACAGACGCCTTTTACGCCACTATTACGGTCACAAGTATAGGTTGCATGACAGATGCGTATGCAGTGCCTGCAGCGGAAAGACTATGAAGCAAAGAAGCGAACAACGAAAAGTTTTAAGACATTTGTGCTTTTGCGCAAAGTTTACAAATGAACTCTTGTATCAAAAATAGCGCGAAAGTAGTTTTGGTTTAACGAACAAAAGAAGAGAAGAGTTAATAATGCTCGACCGATTTTGAAAAAACATGAACCGCCGCAGACCCGAAATTTGTCTGCCGAATAGTGTCTTCCTATCTCAATCGCCAACGGAACAAGCATGAGATAGTGCATATTGCTCACTGATCAATGCAAAAAGATGAAGCCTTTATTAATTTTTGTATCGAAAATATTTGAGAAGATGAAACCGTTTGAGTTCTGCCACTAAGCCTGTACACAATGCGTGCATTATATCTTAGCTCCTGCTGCCATTACAACTATTGCAATCCAATTTCATGGGCTAGTCTTTTGCTGCCACACCAAAGCGAAAGCCGGCGGGTCCTTACTCAAACGAAAACTTCTCCTACTATCGTTCTTGCAATTTGAACCAACCATGAATCGGACTTTGGCTTATATAAGAAATAAATTATAATTAATATTCTTTTTAAAAAACACTCTCTTAACAATTTGCCTTTTATTACTCCTTCCATTTTTGTTAGGAGCTAACAGTGATTTAAATTTTTATTTCATTTGATAGTAAAATTTGAAGTGAAGCAAAAAATCCAAGCCATCGCATTCGTTACCTCTTGCAGTTCGTAAAAATGAGAAAAAAAGAATAAAAAAAAACATAAATAAATAAAGTATCCCCTAGAAAGCAAAGAATATCAAAAGTCAAAGCTTTTGTTATGTTGATTTGAAAGTATGATAAGGATAAGCAAACGTCAGCAACAATGGTAGTACCGCTAGTGTTAATTTGATGATGATTATTATCATAATCATTATGTTGCACTCTTTTATACTTTTAACAGCACTTCATGTTTTAATATAACACAGAATCCACTACCGAAAAGCTTCAATAAAGTGATCCTTTCGTTCTACTTGTGACATCTGTAGATGATTAGAAAATTCCAAATCTTCATTAAATCTTCACCTACCCAATATCATAGCTTCTTGATTTACTTCTCTTTTTTTCTTTTTTTGAAATTGTTTTGTGGGTTAGTTTACGATTTTAACCTCACGGCATCAACGACGAAGGTTTATTAACAGGTAATATTATCGGATCGAGTTAAATAAGCAAAGCCAAAATCGTCGTTTGTTAAATACAACTACTTCGCAAGAAATTGTTCAGCAGTGTAATTTCTTGTTAAGTAAACAAAGGCAATTCGCAGTGTAGTACTAAAGGTCTCCGTCATTAGACAGCAATCGGCACACAGTCAATAAAAGCATCACATTATTGAAAACAAGACTCGCTCGGATTACGCATTTACTATGAATCCCAGTTAACTTTATCAAGAGTTTTACGTCATGACCTTCGTCGTCCAACATGCCCGTAAGAATTACCTCAATACACTCATAATTGTTTATTTATCATAAGAGATTATAACATTCTTTTTTTTCTCATACTCACCGCACCCTTTGAAAAGTCTCAAAGAGAATTTTCTAGAATTTTCGTGGAAATGTCAATGCTGATAATTCTACTGTGTTACGTATATCTGTCTTTCCTCTGCTCATTAAAATGACGACTGCAAACTTAAAATTTTCTTGTTTAGACAAATAAAACATAATCTAAAACTTTTTCTTGGTATTGTCGTTTGAATATCAGCTGAGTGTTTTTCCCAATATGTTAATTTGAACTGATAGTTTACTAAGAAACCTATTGTTTAACAGGCGCTGTTAACTGCAACTTAAACTAATTGCTTTTTAATGGCATGTAGTTTGCTCATACTATTGTGATTGACTTCTGTTGTATGGTGATTGACTCTTTTACCCGTTGTTAATGGGACATAAAATTATTTGGATAAATATAGAGAGCAAAACATAAAATATACCACATGTATGTATAGTGTACTCACAGATTCAAAATCAATCCTATCTATTTTTATTTTGTCACTAAAAACCTTCTTCGTACAAATAAATTGTCAAAATTTTTCTTTTATTCATCTATACAATTGGTTTTATCAGCTGTTTTGTCAGTTAACAGGCAACTCAGAGAAATGTTTCAGGAAAATTTGTAGAGACCAAACACACACACCAGATTTGTTTCTCTCTTACATTTAAATATAAGAAATAAATACTGACACGAAATGGGATCGGAACACCATAATCGAAACAACAACAAACGTCTGCTGATCTACTATGCCAGCTGACGTATTTCGAATGTGATCATGTCAGCTGGCCTCCTTCAAAATGTGATCAATTAACCCATTGGGCAAAGCCAATTCTACGGTGAACAGAGGTGGAGAGGAAAAGTCGAACGAGCATCCTCTTGCTCTTGGAGAGACCCGTCGTTTGAACAATATCGCCGAAACGTAAGAGAATAATCCGTGACCATAATAGTCTTTCTTTGACTTATATTGATTGCCACCCATTGAATTAGTTAAAGTAAATGTCGTCCGTAGAAGACATATTTTATTTTTTCAATATTATAACGTTTAAGCGAGCACTAGAATTCTTAAATAAAATAAAACTCCAAAAATCAAAGGTAAGAACGCATGGAACAGCCGCTGAAGCATACTTTGCTCATATCTTTCTTCCGCCATAGACGAAGAATGGTAACATCTACAGACATTTGAGTATCAATTTGATTGGAAGTATAGTGAAATGAGTTGAAAAATAAATTTATTTAAGTTTCAGTTGAATATTTGTTAAAAATTACCTCAAATTGAAGAATTATTTCCCTTTATTTATTTACACTCATTGCAAGAAAAGTGATGTCAAGTCATATAAATAATTTAAATGATATATTAAATCTATGATCGGTGTGCAAAGGTGAATGAATTCTCATTTTCATTTTTGCAATTAAATATTGTACATAAATAAGCCATAAGTAATAGTGGGTATAAAGAGTATCAACTTAAGCCGAATACAATTTCCTTCTTGTTATTTTTCTTTTTAATTTATCTCCTTTTTATGTACTTTCTCTCATAAAAGGCAAATAAATGAAAGCTGCTGCGTTTGAGCATTTATTTAAACAGTGAAAAAGAATTGTATACATTCGTGTGCGTGTATGTGTGGTTTTTTTTTTATTCTTAACTTCAAACCTTTTCCGTTTTAGCAGCTTTTGATTCTTATACATCCAACTACGTGCATGTGTTTATAAGCGTTAGTTACTTACTTTTCTCGAATATTTTTCTGTTATTTCTCTTTAGTACGTTGTGAGTTAAAACTTATGCTTCTCGAACGGATAAACGCCGGCTTCCGTTATTTCTTTTATAAAACAAAAAGGAAAAATAACGAAAAAAAGGCAAAAGAAAAAAAAAAAAAAAAAGAAAAGAAATAGTACTTTAGATAAAAAGAAATGAGAAAAATACAAAAAATGCTAAACAATGCAAATTCTTTCATATATATATATATATATATATGTATGTAAACTGTGTATATATTTGCGCACACACATTGTGAAGTCACCTTTATACATATATATCTTCATAAATAGCAAAAAGCGTGTCTTTGGCTTCACCTGACATAACTGTATTTGGGAGTATGCGGGCGAGTCTGGTAAAAGTATATCTCGCAACTTTCTTTCCCCTTTATAGCGCTTCAGTGAATATGAAAATATGATGAACTAATAAATGAGTGTTGAAGATGCGGTAAATTAACTTTTTATGTCATGACAAAAGATAATATATATGAAAGTATAAATGTACATTAGCACTTATGTGCTCGCAATTAAAACAGGTGTTGACAAGTGCTTTATTATATATATATATGGTTTCGTACTCGCTACTCTATATACACATTTCTCTATGTTCCTTTCTTTTGCTCTTCATTTTCTTTCAAGTATTATTTTTTTTTTTTATTTATGTCATTAACAGAAGGACTTATGCTTTTTAAATGTCGGTTAAAGACAATACGAATATAAAATTCGAATGTCCTTTTTGCTAAATATTAAAATTATCCTTTCACTACGAAAGGAGAATCACAAATCGTAGCAACAGATGACAAACTTGATTTGTGTTTACAGCTTTTCAAGTGAAATGAATTTTAAAAAGAAAAAAAAAGCAGTAAACCAACCATTCGCTGTAAATTCAATTCAAAGCAATAATAGTGAACAAAGTTGAAAGGTTCACGGGTTGAAATTTCAAAAGCAATAAAGCAAAAGCAGTAAAAGAAAAAAAAAGAAAAGAAGAACCTGAAGACCATAAATCATAACTTCTGCATTCATGAAATTGCAAAGTGTTCTCTTAAACATAGCTGTGGCGTTCAACTAATCGGATAGGATTTGTAGGCAAACTTTCCAAAATTATCGAGATCCGGTCAATCACTGCGGGAATTTCAAGTTACGTTGCGATCTAATGACGTCCTGCGCTTTTTAGAATTGTTTTAATAAGTGCATAAGCGAGTCTAAAATCATGGCTTGCTTTAGACAGTAAATTGATATGCTTTGCGGACACGTTTCCAAGTAACGTTCATTCTTAAGCTTGATCTGTAGTCATCAGTTAAGAATCTATGCTACATGATAAGTCTTAATTTTCTATTTTAATATTTGTGGGTTGGAAATAACAAGTCCATTGAGTGACACGGCAAGTTTGAATTATCGTAACAGTGTGTTTCATATCGAGATTGACGTGGCTCGTAATTTTCTCGTCACTATGTCCATCGTATGCTACGTCGCCTAAGAACCAAAAAGCAAGTAGTGACAGTGTGAAAAGTGATATTCATATCATCGGGGGCCGAATTTTTATGTATATATAAGTAGAATATATATAGAGATTTCCGCTTTTAATGTGACAGACGTTGACCAAACCGTCAGAGAAACCCTTTCCAAAAGTCTACGTCGCCACATTGCAAAGAGAAGGCAATGGCAGCTGGTCTATGGTTGGCAAAGTTCTTACGTTGAAGCAGTGCAGCATAAATTGAGAACACCTTTGTTTTCAAAAATAAAAATGTAGGATTATTACTAGTTACTCATAACAAATATAAAAATCTCCAAATAGATTCTGTGGATGACACTGCGGTATTTGCACTAAAATGGGAAAGCCTCCCAGACAATATCATAGCCTATCGAAATTTTATGTCCCGCCAAAGATAAAGTCGATGGACATAGAAAATTTGTCCCCAACAGTATGTACTTTCATTATTTTCATCCACGCCCATCCATTGTTATGAAAAATATCGAAATTTCTTTTTATTTATTTTTATTCTTTTTTCAACAAAGATAGAGGATTTTCTTGCCTGCTACCTCTACACGACTTATATAAGAGATTGTTAAGTTAGTACGGATGTATGCAACAACCAGATATCCTTGAGAGAGATTCATCTTTTATTGCATCGGCCGATTGACAATCACTTTCCGAATCGATCTAAACTTCTTCGTCTATCTGTCTATTTTGTTTTCTTGTGTTCGCAGTTTTTGAGATATTTTGTTGACAAAATGTTTCGGCCCGTGACAAACACTATTCAAAATGGCTCGACAACCTCTTCTATAACACGTTACCTTGAAAAATCGTTATTTATGTTATGGTACGCCAAACAGAGTTGTCTGTCTGTTAAACGTTGTAACTGCTACGATAATACCTATCAACGTAAAGTCTTAGGTTTGTACTGGTAGACGTACCCTTGTCCTTGGGAACATGTTTCGATGTAGTGCAAATTTGTTAACCATGGGGGTTGTCTACGTGAAGATTATGATTATATTGAAACTTTATGTATTGAAGTTATTTGAAAAACGTTACGTAATTTTTATCTGCGTAGGCATAAGTAATAACTTTTTCATTTACCGTAGCTGTATGTTTATGTATATCCTGCAACTGCAGATTGCAAATAGGAATTGAAATGGCATGGGATGGGAATATCATATTCAAAATTAGATAACTGACGTGCTGCGAAAGGAATCAGTTAAACGGTAGGCAGCACCAATCATATTCGAACCGAAGTGTCAATTAGAGGAAGAGGGTACATCTTCTGCCTTCTGGATCGAACCGCCGACAAGGTAACAGCCACATAATCATCGGCAGTAGAAAAATCCGTGATCATACACTTGGACTACACACTGTAGATGCCAAATTAGCGATATTTCGACAGGAAACCATCTCTTCTGTCCGACGACCACCGGCGATAGGTTAATTAAGATAAAGTTATTTATCATATTACTAATTATTGGCCGTTAAGTTTTTCATAGTAAATCTCCCCCTCTTGCCCGAGTGGAAATACTGCTTGTTAATATCACGAAGCCAATTAATAAAAACAGGCCATAATTATAACATTTAACAGGTTGTAGGATTCTTTAGTCAAGCGAGGAATGCAAATATCAGAGATAACGGCGCCTGGAGCAGCCACAGAAGCTGGCAAGAAAATCTTTCTGAATAGGAAAACTAACCAAAACAAAGCTTTTACGCTTTCAGAAAAAAAAAAAAAAAGATTAGTAATGAACAGGTTGGTGGATATGGTTAAACCGGCTTAAATTCTAACCTTAATTAAATATCGTATACATTGTAAAAACTGTGACGAATATCTTTTCTTAAATGTTATGAAATGAGGGCTAAAGTTGTCATAACCAAACGTTCCAAGGAGTTTATTAAAAATTACGATACAAATACATCCAAAGCAGCCGACCTCTTAATGGAAAATAAATTATTTCCAAAAATTTGTTTAGCTTAATGTACTAGTTATTGTTTAAGCTTTGTTTAAAGAAGATCTCCTTAACTGTTGCAAATTCATGTCAGCTACCAGTGCTTGGTCTTCCTTCAAGTTACGATAAATGAACTTTACTTCTAAACTATAGCTTCTTTTTTGTGTTGGATAATTGTTGTTGTTGTCCTGAACACTTAGAATTTTAAGTTATTTTTTTTTTTTTTTTTGTTATATTCTTAGGACGTTTGTTGTGAAATTTCTACGTCTTTTAGCCTTTAGTTGTTAAGATAGATTTTGTGCGCATTTATACACTTGACTTAACTGGCTGCCTAGAGGGATAGTCAAGCAGACATACAAAGAGTATAGTAAGAGGAAAAGAGATAGCAAGAGTCAGTAAAACCGTTTTTGTATAAAATAACTAAGAACTTAACTTTTTCTTGTTTTTTTTTTTTTTTTTTTTGCTAAGTTTGCTGAGTTACTTCAACTTGTATTCAAAGTCATGCTAGTGAATAATAAACTATCCGCAAAGAAATAGAAATGGAAACTAAAAAATTTAAAGATAAACATAGAGAATGTACTACTATTATATAGTACTAGGTGTATCGGTTAATAGTTACAACTTTTTTTCAAAGTTCTAAACGCTATTAAGCGCACATGCCATTGGATAAGCGACACTCAGAAATTCCTTATATAGTATGTGAAGTTCCTTGAAAATCGTGTTCTATTTAACCCGCCGCATTAAATATACTCCTGGTTATTTATTTTTATATCTTACATCAAGGGTATGCAATGTAAGTACAGGAGACGACTTCGGCTTCTGTAATACCAATATATTTAGAATCATTTTGCAATCAAAGTCTATATGCCAGTTTTCCCGCCCGTCTGCTGAATGTCTGTTTATTCAATTCTGTTTTCAACCTATAGCTCGCAATTCCCGGTATAGGTAAAACCGAGACCAAACTCACTAGTGCGATAAATATCGGCCACGTTGGTCTATTATCTTATAAGAGCTCCTGTCAAACATAATCTTTTATTGAGCAAAAAAC
This sequence comes from Glossina pallidipes, assembly GCA_000688715.1. Lineage (NCBI taxonomy): Eukaryota > Metazoa > Arthropoda > Insecta > Diptera > Glossinidae > Glossina > Glossina pallidipes. The sequence continues at coordinate 58,234 of KK500139.1, read as the reverse complement.
TTCTTATTTTTGGTATTTCGTGATGTATGATAGTTTTTACAGTCGGCCTTGCCGGACTATAATGTTTTGCTCCATTAGACCTACATAAAGGAGATGATATTTGGTATACTCTCAATCTTAGGCGCAGACTACGTCAAATAGAGAAAAGGGATTCGACATCGAAGAGGTTGTTTTTGTTGATATTTAGACAATATTCCCCGATTTTATAAGCGTCGACGTATATTTTCTCTTTTATAGTAACTCGAAATAAGAACTTAGGCTGAAGGACTAATAGCTCAGTAGGCCAAAGTTGTATAACCAAACAAAGAGTTAATTTTACATGCGAAAAAATAAACACACATTTTTTTTTGTCTTACATATTCCTTATTACACTTACTTAGATTAAAAAAAAAAAAGACAGGATAAGCTTACAGTGTCCGCTTAGTCATTTTAAGTTACCATTTATATTAATTTGTAGCGTACGAGGTTTTTAAGCAGAACAAGATGAAAATTGGGAAAAAATAAAAGTTTCTCTCTGAATTCTTTGTCTTAATCGAGGTCTACCGCATATCCAATCAAGTCGATATACTCTAATCCCATTGCCGGTATGATAGATCATACTTTAATTTCAATTACTGCACGATCTAGGATATAAGTGATTGGGAAAAATTAAAAGTTTCTCTCTGAATTCTTTGTCTTAATCGAGGTCTACCGCATATCCAATCAAGTCGATATACTCTAATCCCATTGCCGGTATGATAGATCATACTTTAATTTCAATTACTGCACGATCTAGGATATAAGTGAGCGCTCGGTCGGTCAAGACAAAGCTTTCCAGGCTGCGGCCATCCTTTATCTCCACTTCTTTCGGTCTATTCATCCTTATAGTAGTTGTAAAGGGGCATCATTGCGGAAAGTTTTGAATGTAGACGGACACAATCAATCAATAAATAATTCTGCATTGATCACTATAATAAAGGGCGTATTGCATACCTTTGAACCAACTTAATACAAATGTTATAGGGTATAAAAATTTGTGCATATTGCTTAATAAACCACTTTACTTACCAATACACCTATCTATAAACAGAAAAACTTATCTATTTCAAGAAAATTGTTCTTCAACAATTTTCAGTTAAATCTTTTCAGATTTATAAAATCAAAGAAAACACTTGAAATAAAGTTATTTAAAAGAAAAAAAAAAGAAAATACGAAGAAACGGAAAGATAAAAAATTCAATAACGCAGAAAAACTCGATATTCCAGACGCCTTCGTTGTTATACATTAAAGAAAAGTAAAACACGTCTCCGAAATTTCTTTTCAATATTTCTTTTTTTATTTGTCATTTTTGTAAATAAATTTTCCATTTTAATGAGGATAATTTTCATGTACCATCATCTTCATTATTATTATTATTATTATTATTATTATTATGATCATCAATTGCTTATGGCAATTATGCATATCTGCCGTTACTCCCGCGAATGAATGGCAATGGCTGGTAGTTGAGTGCAACAGCAGCAGCAGCAGCAGCAGCAGCAGCAGTAGCAGCAACAACACCAACACCACAAGCAACAACCCTGTAATGATGTTGGAAATGACACAATAACAATGTTAATCAGATTTTTTTTATACTTTATTTTATTTTTGTTTACAATGACTCTCGCTCGAAATTGTCAACAAATTGAAATGCAAAAGAAAATCATGTGTCAAAAGTGAAGTAAAAAAAAATTTTATTTTAATTTCGGAGAAAAGCAATGGCAGCTAATGAATGAAAAATATTGTGCATTAAAGAAGAACAAAAAAAAAAAAGGAAAAAAAATACTTTATGTTCATTATTTATTATTTTAATGATTACTAGGCTGATTGAAAATTTCGTGGACTAATAAGTGTCTATAAATCCAATATTAACACTTGTTGCCTTTTTTTCAGCAAAGCCGAGTTAAAGTGAAAAAAATAAATCATTTCTCATTAAACCAGTGCAATAGTCCATAGGAAATGAAGGATGAAAAACAATTTCTTTTTTACTTTTTAATTGCAAATCGATCTTATCGCCTCCGCTTTTCCATGTTTTCAATTAAACTAAAATATGCGTATTTTGTGGGTGCAAAAGAGAGTCAATAATGAAACATAAGTAAAACATCACTAAAATTTGAAAGAAAATGTTTACAAAACTCTGGCTCTTCTTTATAGAAAGGAATTTAAATGATTTAAAACAAAAACATATCCTTATGATACAATAATCACCATTCTTTACATCACTCGGCTCCATATATAAATAGTAACCATAACAATTGTATTGTTTTTCTATAACATTCATGTCAGCATTAAAAGAGGTTCTTATTTAGAACTACACTGTCATAAGTACACCTCCTACACGATTTGCACGGTGGGTATCCAATGAATTTAAATGCTTACATTTTATTCTTTATAAATAATATGCAATATATATGCACATAATGACAAAAATCTTCCCTCTCAGAATTCTACTGTCTCTCATAGTGTTTTTCATTAAATGATTTCCTTTTTTATTTTTACCAGCAAATAGCCTGTAACGAATTGGCAAATTAGGTTGCATTCATTTTTCATACTAAAAGTCCATGTAAGCTAACGCACATGTGCTTAGATTAGAAAAATTTCTGTGAATTTCACTTCATGGCATCAAATGAGTGGAATCGCAAGCCATTGAATGGTAATTTGAGTTGGGGGAAAAGAAAAATGTCACACGTAACAACACACGGCTAAGTAATTGTTTTGTTTTTTTCTTAGTACCGTTTTTGGTTAGGAACTCTTCTATTATAGACCAGAATCATTTCAAGTAAGGTCTGCTTTTTCTTTTTTTTTTTTTTTTTTGTTGCAAACTAAACGAGCGGTAATGCCTTTTATATAAGAAAAAATTTTTTTTCGAATCAAACTGAGTCCTGCCAATATGCTTTTATTCCTTATGCGAAATATGGGAAACTATGGAAACCGTTTGCTGAAATGAAACTATTATCCTTGAAAAGGTATACGTACAACGTACGGACAAACTTGTTATACTCTACATCATTTGTAGTACAAAAATGTATTAGTTTGTAACAACATCCGGAAGCACTTGAAATAGGCCCACCTTTTATTATACCGATTGATCCAGAATCACTTATAGAATCCGTGTTCAGCTTACAAGTCCCAATTGTTGAGATATTTTGATGAAATTTGTTACAACTACGTGTTTTGGTACAAGAACGTCCCCTATTAGAAGTGCTTTGGATCACACCATCTTTTCGGCCGCTTTCCATATAGGGCCATTATATGAATAAACTGTATTAAGTGAACTGCTATAAGGCACATAATGATGGGTCGCAGCTCAATATAACGTTTTTATTTTTTTTTAATTTCCAAACAGTTTGGAAACGAGAAAGTTCTTCATCTAATTCACGAAATTTCTTTAATGCTTTGTACCTGCTCTTGCTTTCATTGGATATCATTATTCGATAACATATCTAATGTCCTCTGTATTTTCGTTTTTTCTTTGTCTTTCTCTGAAATTATGATCTCCAATGGACCCCGAAGCGGCTCCACGTTGGGCACCATTTTTGTGTAACGGCACTGTCTGTCTGAATATCAAACTACGGACTTTATTATTTTACTCTCAAGTGCGACTTAAAGAGGATCGGAGATTGTAGAGACGGACGCATGTGTCGCTGCTGAGCTAGCTAGGTGTTAAGCCGTATAAAACCTTTCCGCAATCTCCGATATTGTGAAAGAAAGATTTTGTTCTAACATCATTTTCACGATATCGTAGTCTATTAAAGAGCGCAGCTTCTCTAAAACGTCGTAATGTGAAATTCTTCGGACCATATTCTGCATGCTTTATCAGAAACTGTAACCAAGCACTTTCAATAAATTTCTACACGCTTCTGTAACATTTTTTTCTTGTTTAAATTCGCACAAAATGCAGCGACGCAAGGTTATGATATCGTCTCACTTAATACTAACACGAGTCATCTTCCTTTTGGTTAATTTCTTAGGTCGGTGCATACACACGCAGAGAGAGCCAAATGTGAGTCAAACGAATATCCACTGCGAGGATCCAAAGTCGTCCCCCATTTTCACCTCACATGTTCATTTGACGGCAAATTTGCACCTCACAGCGCATAGTCGTTGAAATTTGTTGTAACCGGAACGGACAGAAATTTGACGCTGACCGACTTCGTATCAATACCTGGTAAATATGCATTGTGCATACATAGCTTACTTTGAAAGTCTTCTGTACATATTAGGTTCTTCCGGAATTTTTCTTTTTTCTTGCTAAAAAAAATCAGTAAATTATACTTTTAATGTAAAATATAAAACTACTGAAATATTTTTAATTTCAATGTGTAAAATTTTCGGAAGAATACATTTTTCATGTAAATTAAGGTATAAGTGCATTTCACTACATTATATATATGACTCAATAAATAACCTTCTAGAACACTTATACAGAAACACATTAAAAATTCTAAGAAATTTTTTCACGTAAGCAAAGAAATTTTCTTACTTTGAAAGCCTTGGACATTTAACAGGCATGACTGACATTGATATTGTGTACAGAATGAAAATTACTCTAGTTGATCATTGATATGGAAATATATGATGTTTGACGTCGCAGTTGCATACCACTATGTGTAACTAGTTTCTTCTTTAAGAAAAAAATAAAAAAAAAAAAATTGAAAAGAAAATGAGAAAATATGAGAAAAAAATTATATTTTTTTCCATCTCAGACATGCCTTAGATATCCAGTTCATTTAGGCAGTTGTGTTCACATCGAAATCATATTTGCACCGAGCTTTTATATTAAATTTAAGAACAATTGCAGTTTAGTGGAGGGGAATAATTTTGAAAACAAAACCAATCTCTATATTTCTCTATAAGGACGGACAAATACCCAGTTCAACATTATTAATACATTTCGCAGTCTCATGCTAATCATACCCGAATATTTTTTATCGAATAACTGATGTTTTCATAAACACCACAGACACAGAAACATTTTAATTAACTTGTATGTTTATACTCAAGGGTATGTGTGTGCTATTTAAGTGCCCAAATATTCAAATCACTTATGTTAATAAATTTACTTTAAAATTTTTCTAAATTTAATTTATAAAAATTTCAAATGTTACCTTTAAGCATAACCTTAAAACCAAGAGACATTAGGTGGCATTTTTGTTAACCCCAAAGCCATGTATGCGAACGTTTTTCTTAATAGCCTTGACCGCACACTGCGCAAATAAATCAATATTAACCTTAAACTAAATAAATGTAAACATTTAACTATTGAAATATGTCCACATGTATAGGGGACGTCATCCAACTGATTGAAGGTTTCTTTTAAGTCTATTAAAAGCATAAATTGTTTTTATTCCGCAGTAAAGTAAAAGCAAGTAACTACGATTGGCTTAAAACGAATTACTTACAATACAGGAATAATTTTTTGTAGGAATAAATAAATTTCATGCTTAGAGCAGAACCATTGCAGCGAACTACGAAGGCGTAAGCAATCTATTATATCAAATATAAAATAGATTCGTGAATGCAGAAATTTTTATTTCTAAAAGAAAAAAAGATAGCATTTGATCCACCTAAAGGATAGAACAAACGTGCCGACGTAATAACAATATACTTTGGGATTGTAAGGTAATATATAAGACAAGAGAAGGTAGAAAATTGAAGGGCACGCTTATCGCGTACCGGTACCATATCCTAAAAGTAAGCTGTTTACCTTAACATAAGCGTAGTAACGTACGCAAGGCACTAATGCATAGAAAAAATAGTAAGGAATAGAATTTAAATGAGATGACCCTCTGCAACATCTTTCATCTTTTTTACTTAGTGATAAACTTTAAAAGGAAAAAACCTTAGATTAATTTGGCGATACTAAGCAGACTTTAAGGTTTGCAACTAACCGTCGAAAACATATAGTTGTTATTAATAAACGATATATATACATATACACATACATATACATATATACATATATATATATATATATATATATATATATATATATATATATATATTTCGATGCTATACCTTAACACTTGAAAGACATAGTATACCGTTTGTAGGGCAGAAAAGACAGCGCATGAGTTTGAATTGAAGAATGTGAGCCTTTGAGTTGCTGCAGTATGTTTCCATATCAATAATCAAATGGCTTAACTAAAATTCTATGCACATAACTTCAATGTCAGCTATGCCTGCCAAATGTCTATAGCTTTCATGGCAAACAAATTTCTATGGTTCGTTAAAATAATTTTCATAGAAATTTTCTTCCTTTTCCTTTGTTGTTGAACGTTGTAAGCAGCAGTTGTTTGAAAGTTTATAAAATATGTATAAGAATGCAAAATAAGAGTAAATTAAATATTAACACTAGAAAATTACTATCTAAAGCCGTATGCTCTGTGGTTGACAATTTTCATGAAAGTAATTTAAGTTCGCTTTGTTATATCCACCTCTAAGGGCTGGAACTATTAGACACTCACTACACGAAATACATTACAAAATTATGAAGCAGAAATGCCAAAGATACGGAGACATTGTATGCACATGAATCACGAAATATATGTAACTCGATGTTGAATTTCAAAGAACGCAATGCTTAAACGCAATGAAGACAGCCAGCCCGCCATGATAGCGAAAATTTTTTTAAATTTTTAACTCCTTGCTAAAAGCACAGTTTTACGTCTTTGCTTAATCATGATTGACGGCAAAGTAAAGAAAAAATCGTTTAAAACAATTATGAAAACTAATTAATATCGAAGAGAATATATATATAAAACTTGCCACGAACGTCTTAGATTGTGATCACAAAATCAAAAACACACTTTACACAGTGCGTGTAATAACTAAACGAGTATAGTGTACAAAGCATTTTAAAGGCCAATTCTACGGAGAAATCTTACAGAGAAATCTAGTAAAGAAGTTCCATCGGGAAGTTCCTTGAGGAAACCCTACAGAGAGCTTCCACGGGGAAGCTCAATGATGAAGTCAATTAATATGTTTTGTACCAAAATTCAATAGGGATGTTTCATGAGGAAGTTCCTTCGGGCAGTTCATGGAGAAAGTTCATCGCGAAGTTCCCTAAGAAAATTTAATGTTTAGTGGAGATGTTCCCCTGAGTGGTACCATCCGGAAGTTCCATGAAATAGCTTCATTGGGAAATTCCATTTTTCATTTCACATTTCATGAGCAAACTCCAGTCCAGGAACTTCGATAAGAAATCTCCGCTGGGAAGTTTGTCTCAGAACTTTGATGAAGACATTTCAATAGGAAAGTCCTCCGTAGAGTTGGGTCGGAAAATTAGATAACTAATATCATTCGACAGTTGCACGGAAGTTGCATGGGGAAGTTCCACGGAGAAGGCCGGTAAAGAGTTTTAGCAAACAAATAGATTTATTTCTCTTCATTTTTGTATAATTAATGTAGTGTTCTGCATACCGGGAGCTCTGCGTACATGAGAGATTTCTTTGTTGGTATACCCGTAACACCGCAGTAAAATTAGATTTCTTTAAATTATACGCGATTTTATATAAATATAGTTCCATGTAAATACAGTTCTGTTCATTTGCGAGCGACCAACTTTACTTTTCTTGCTCGAAAGGACAGTGTTGTCCAATATTTTCGAGGGACGAACGTCGATGCGTAAGCATGTCCCAGGCCCAATAAACACGATACAGAGTACAGAGCCCATAAAATCAACTGTAACGCTGAATATCGATGACGGCCTCCTTTGGGAGATGCCTGCCGGCCGTGTTGTGTTATATAGCTTCTTCCAAGCAAACGAAACCATCACTAAGGACAACAAGAATCGATGCAATTGCGACAAAAAATGGGAGTGATATGTCAAAAGTGACGATATGTTTCAGCTTTCAGTTTGAAGCAAATCGAACCCATCTAGCAAAATCTACTCAAAAAATGTTTGCATTTCTAACCTGGAACATTCTACCATTCCCATGTATTCAGGGGTCGCTTCACGGTTCTCAATGTCGAACGCGTACGCGAATCAACAGTCATTCTCGATAGTATCGTTTTGGGACTTTATGCTATCGGACCGCTATTGGATCGAGAAAAGCGTTTGCGAACGTAAAGAATATTTTATTTCTGCTATCATAGTTACAGTACATGCAAATAAATGCAAAGAAGAAGAAAAAAGTAAATAATCGAATAAGCAGGACAATGTTAGTTATATTTATTTTATATTTCCTGTTATACCCATCACCGAAGGATAAGGAGTATATTCATTTTATAGAAATGTTTGTAACCCCTTAACGAAGCTTCAGAGACCCCTTATATATTTGATCAGCATCAAATTCTCAATCAATTTAAGTATGTCCGTCTCTCCGGATGCATAACGACTATTAAAAACCTCCTGCTGGTCGCGAAAATGGAATGGTAAATAATGTCCGCCTGTCCGGCTGCGTAATGAGTATTAAAAATTTTCTCCTGGTCGCAAAAATGGAGATATTGCCTTCAAATTTGGGGAAAATTGTACGCAGGTTGGTTTGCAAAAAGGAGGCAAATCGGCAGAAGCACACTCCTACAATATCACATAAACTGAGAGCACCTCTATCTTCTAAAAAGGGCAAAATGTGGTTCGAGAAATTTTTCATTCGATAGCAGGAATAATTCATACTCTGTCGATTGCCGTAAATTCACTAGCTCAAGCATCAGCCCGATAGAGGACAACTATAAACCTAAACAGAAAAATTGCGATGAAGTTTTCTCGATAACGCCATCTAAAGGTGTAATCGTCGTTCCCAAAAATAGACCTACAGATCATCTTTCATATAAAAAAATTCAGATTTCATTCAGCACACTACAGTACAATTTACACTTCATACACCGAATATATAAACACATAGATGTATACCGAATACATAGAGGAATTTAGAACTGGCGATGAAGCTAACGTTTTTCAAGTCTTGATCTTCGAAAAAATAAGGCATGCAAAATTACAAAATCGGTTCGCAACATCGCAAGACCTTCTAAATACCTATAAGCCAATCTTTCTCTGCCTTTTCTAGTTTTTGGAAATACCGGTGATAAATACCTATTTCTAAACCTAATACCTAATATCCTTCCTTGTGGAATTGCCAAATTCATAAAAATGAAGATAACAAGCTGAAATTGAGTACAAATATTCCTTAAGCGATTAAGAAGCTAAGATAAAAAAATGTGTGTGATCTGCCAAAATGACACACATCTGCCAAATTGAAATGCAATAAGAGAGAAATTGAAACAACTTGAGAATTTTTTCATATTTCCATCTACAATGTTCGATACCGGGAAGATGTTTCGAAAAAACTGATAGTCATCAAAACCACCATCATGCTTAGTCTAAAAATAGGCCTATAATTAACAATTAAACTTTGTTTTATATTGAAAGTTAGAGGCAGGTTGTGGCCACCTTTCAACTTTAGGCTCTTAATTGATCAAGAAATGTTTGTGTTAAATTTCAGTTTCTCCCTTTTATCGTTATGGCTGTGGCGATTTCTTGATTATTAAACGTCGAATTTATCCATACCGGCAGATATGATTGTAATCAGTGGTGTTGTGTTAATTTTTTTTTCCCGGAACGCTAATTTTTTTTTTACCGGAACGCGTATATATAATTATATAGACAGGGCCGATCCTGGGTAGGCGGCCGCTCTGTGCGGTCTCATGTCCCAAATTTAATGACGGGGGTTGAGATTTCCCCCAATTTTCGCCCTTCTTCTAATATTTATTATAAATTCTGATTACCAGAAATCATTTTTAGTTCCAGAACGCGTTCCTGTCCAAAAAGGAAGCTGCGGAACGACGTTCCGGAGCGTTCCAGCTCGACAACACCACTGATTGTAATGGCCGTTAATGCTAGCGTTATACATTAGTACCTCTGTACTGTATTCCTTGTTATTATAATCAACAACACAACTCTGCTTTTCTGTAATTCATTTCATTTCTTTTCTTTTGCTTTGCAATAATTTTCGGAATTTATTAAACGTTTTATTCGTTCAGCATTTTCATTATCATTATAAATAATGCAAAATACTTAATAACATTAACAGGAATTTGTTTAACACGCACTAACTCTTATTTTGTTAGTAAATTAAGTGTCGCTTATGTCAAATTGTTCCTTAACGAGTCCAACTAGCAAGTGGAATCTCTATTTTTGTTCATGCTCATCTTAAACGAAAGTCAATTGCGAACTCGTGCGTATTACAAGTGTTAGACAATTGTGAAGTATTAATTAGTTCCTATTAGAAACATGAACATGAACGGAAATCGTGTGCACAATTCCATCTAAAAGTTAGGAAAATGTAAAACATTTGCCCATCGTATATTTTTGTGCAGTCAAAGTGCACAGAGAAATGCAGCCATTCGCACTACTTTTTCTCGCTACCCGTATCCTTTCTCACTCTCTCCATCCCTCTCTCATTACAGTCAAAAAAAACTGTTTTTTTCTTATATTTGATCTCATTATTTTGTTCCTTTTTTCACTTTGCTTAACATTGTTTGTTGCTGTAACGGGAGTTTAACGAGTACTTGCCCTACGAACATGTTAAAAACTCAAGTACTTTGTGGGGTTCCTTAAGCTTGCTGCTGCGGGTAATAAAAGTATTGGAAAAAAAAAAATGAAATGAAATGGATGATATACAACGACATTGGATAGGCATGGCCAATTTTGAACACTTTTATACAGGTACTACAGTAACATCCATGGAATATATTTTTAAATTTTTGTAGATTTGTCTCTTGTAATTTATGAGTAATGGGCAAAAAACCAATTTGTTATTCCTTTTGAAAAACAGAAGTGTTCTTTGTCTATATGAAACTGAAGGCGTGTCCTTCGATCGTTTTGGCCCTTTTTCTAATAGCAATATGTTTCCGATAGCTTCATTTTTGCGTCCAGAAGAATGTCTACAACAGATATTACGCAGATGGACAGAGGGACGCAATCTAAAGCTTGCTTGCGGACGTTACAAAAGTTTAGACAAAATAAATGTATCTCTTAACTATCGGTGATGGGTATAAAAACAAGTGAAAATGCAGTAGTAGTAGTAGTAGTAGTAGATCCACCATTAAATCCCATACACAGTTTCGTTTAATGCAGTTATTCATTTTTAGTGGTCCAATCCAAATCAATTTCAATACCGTTCGTTTTTGTGCCAAAACATGCCAAGTTGAACACAAGGTAAGAAGGCAGACCGATGCATAGAACGGCTCAGATCGTTTCAGAAAGCGATTCTGAATTGATCGGTAGAGGGACGGTGGGTCTATATCAAGTCCTCCTAGATGTTGCATACACTCGCATAGCTTTAACATCCACTTGTATCACAGGTAGCGTAGGGTATAAAAAATCAAAATTGTAAACCAAAAATACTGTAAATTTAACGTCGTAATAAAAAAAAAGAAGGGTCGCTTAAGCAGGATTATTTTCGAGATTTTTTTTATTTGTTTTTTTTTTCAACATTATACGGCCAACTATTTAGGGTGTAACACAGTGGCGAAGTGAAGAAAGGACAAAGAGATAAAGAGGTGATGCCCGAAGTCTTGTGCCTGTGTACCCGACTGAGCACTCGCTACAGTTGCGACCGAAGTAAACTGCATCGCATTTAAGATTTGGTCCAGCGAACACTGACGCTTCCAATCAAAATTCTTTATTCCACTTTCCAGAGCGTGGTAGATAAACAGATGCAGACACATATATATTGATTCCGTAATTCTTCCTAATCAGGAACTTACATATTCTGGGGCATATTCTCATCCGCCTTAATGATTTGGTAAATCTAATATAATTCCCACAGTGGATAAAGTAAAAAAGAGAAATTTGTGAGCCTTTTTTTCTTTTTACTAAACATTTCTTGTCAGTTTAATAAATTCCGTAAACAGCTTATAACTTACATCACATATCGATAGGACATTCCAAGTCATGTGCCAATAAGTGACCTGCGGAAATAATCCGAATGGCTTGTTATAGGTATTAACAATTAGCAATCATTTTTGAGTTAAGGCGCCTCTAGCTCTTTTGCGTCTGTAACATTTTTAATGCCTTTGACCAAACTAGTGGAGCCAATTAAACTGTAACTTTTTTATAAAAAAAAAATAAAATATTTTTTACAATAATATTCAAGGCTGCACTAAAAGTCAATTACCACCATGCATATTGTTAAACTTAAATAATTAAATTTGTTTCTCCATTTTATTTTAGTTTTTTTTTTTTTTTAAATTTCGTAAAACTTTTTTCCCCTACATGTTCGTTTGTTTTTATGCAAAACGGACTAAAAATTATTTGCATGCATGTGTATACTACATCGTGTCAACTTTTACTGAAATTTATACGATTTTTTTTTTTTGTTTTATATGTGTATTTTTTAACTAACACAAACATAATTAAAAGTTTGTAGAAAACAGTGTATAGTATCGCATGCACGCATATTATGTACACATAGACCCAAAGGTAGAGGACACAGTTGTAGCAGAGAGACTTTCAACGAATTTTATATATGTTGTAGTCTTACCATGTAATACGCAGCAAATAAAAGTTAAAGTAAAGCTGAAATAAGAACAACTTCTTGATAATTAACGCTATGTGTTATACAATATGTGCATCTTTCAGAATGGCTTTTTCCCATTTCTCCGAATTTCACTATAATAGCTTTGAGATACTATGTTGAAACTTGCAAGCATTTGCATTTCACCCGCATATCAAGGCAATCAAATTTATGAAATATTTCAGGGAAATAGATGGGGGCTGCATTTTATTTGTTCAACAAATTGAAAGTGAATTTGTCCAATTAAAGTTGCTAAGCAACGGTATTGTGAAAGAAAGCAATCAGAAACCTTGTAGTTCTGAATGTTAAAAGAACTCCTCTTACAAGGATAATTTTTATGAGAATAAACTCGAGAGAGAGAGAGAGAGCTTAGTTGACATAGAATGAAGTATTTCTCTTCTATTCTATTCTATTCTATTATAGCATAGGTCCCTTAGATGGAACGATTGACAGAGTATGGACGAACACACTGATATGAAATTATCCCATCAACCATGTCAGCTTTAAGGAACTTAATGAGATCATTTATACCAAGAAAGGAGAGCTAAAGACATTTACATAACAAATATTGCTTAGGGCAAGATACACATAACGAAGAAGATTCTCTGGCATACTGTGGTTCAAATCCTGGAAGCTTGGTACAAGTTGGTTATCGGAGAGAGTATTTATATCATATATCTCATGCAGTAAAGGTATACGAACGACTTCAGATTAACCCAACTTTTGTTAAAAACCGCCTGTTTTTTTGAATGTTTGAGGTTCAACGTATAGGTTGTAATTTTCGAGATATTATTTTCTATACATCATTTTGATTCTCCTTACTTTTCGATCTTCAAGAAAAAACGTTATAAAACACGTGGTGGTCCAAAATTGTTTGATGACTTCTATTTATGTAAAAAAGACGTTGAAGTATCAGCCTATAATTACTTTTTTCCTCTTCAATCTAGTTCTTCAGATGCCGACAACATATACCTATTTCTACCAAAAGGGGTAATCCTGGTCACCATAGGATCTGAAGATCAACTAGAAATACAATGTGAAAAGGTCGATATGACACGCCTAAATACAAGTCCACCTTGAATGAGAAACTAAACAACCTAAAAAAAAAAAAGCGATGATAGTTTTATATTTTCGTCTATAACTTTCGATCATGTGAAGATATTTCGGAAAACCTTCTACCGAAATGTTCATTAAATCCACTGCATGCTTTTTCCAAAAATGATATTGATCGGTATACTAGTAAACCCACATACAGTTAACTGTGCATGCATAGCTTATCAGGTCCTTATCTTCATTTTTGCCAACATGGCAAATCGGCAAAAGTAACGGATCAAGATGATCCCTCTTGATAGAAATAGACATATGCAGAACAGGTTAACTTGCTATTCCTTCTCAAGACAGATCGGATCGGATCGGATCGGATCGGATCATTTTCATGACCATTCTTCATATAAAATCCTTTTTAAAAAAGGGTTTCCATTCATTCGTATTTCTGCACAACAATCGGTGAAAAGCATAACGACGTAAAAGACCACGTATGACGAGAATTCGTAAGCGACGAAATGTTTTTTGAAGACTTAAGAACTTATAAGCTTCTTAAAGCAATTTAGTTTGCAGCACTTTACTATGAAAGCTGCCTCAAATTAATTATATGACATCATAGCGTGCTCTACTACAATAGTATAAGCCTTTAATGGTAGCAAGATTTAATTTTTAATATTCTCTAACTAATATTAATGAAGAATAATGAATTCTTTGGCTTGAGCTACGGCTAGCAATTGGCTTTTTGCCATTTATACTACCATTTCATGACATATATCACTGATGAATGGAAGTGTGCGCTGTTTGTAATTTATGCTCACATCACTATACTTCATATAACTTTAAAGATCTTCATAAGCAAATTTTAGTTCTCAAATCATTTAAAAATACAGTTTGCCGAAAAGGAAAAAGTTTCAAGTTTCTTTTCACTTAAGAGAAATTGCAAGTGACCAACCTTTTCCTTCATAGTAGAATGTGTACACAATATGCAGTTGTTAAGTAACATTGATTGTAGTAGAATTTCCATTAAAATTATTATTTATGAAGATTACTTGAAATACTTGCTCGAATATTAATTAAAAATGCATTAAATTAAAGGAATTGATTTTGTCGTTTCATAACTAATGGGCAAAAAGAAATTCCAGGGGAAGTTTCATTATGATCCAACAATTAGGAAATTTACATCACAGACAAGAATATCGATCTTTCTACCCGCCATTGAAGGATGAGGGTATTCTCTTTTTTTCGTAACGTTTGCCCATTTGTTTGTAACACCCATAAGCAAGCTTGAGAGACGTTATTATATATTCTTGATCAGCGTGAAATTCTCAATTGATTTAAGCATGTCTGTCTGTCCGTGTGTATAGAGTGTGCTGTTCAGGCTCTCCTCAAGTATTGAAGAAATCTTGTAAAGACTTTTATAGGCCTAACCGACATAATGCTAAACTTACCTTATCATGTTATCGTCAATAGAGCTTTCATATTAATATGAGTCCGCGTCTGGCTGCGTCATATTATTGTTTGTTTCTAATCCTGTAGAACTTCCCGCAGTTAGTTCCAAATCAGCCTACAGAAAACGAAAAATCCACGAAAATTGGCAAAAATTGCTCCAGTGGTTTCGCAACATATTATCCTTCAGAGACAAAATGTTTATTTACTGATTTTCTTCTTTTCTAGCTGCAACATGCATTCAACAGAATTAAAAGTAACAGCATAGTTCTAAGAAAGCAGTTCACACTGTTTAAAGGCTTAAAGTGCTAGCAAGCGAATATAAGTTGTAAGGACTGAAAATCCCTACCTTTGAATTGGGATTTTCCTATCGAATTAGTTTGCTGGGCTTAGCTCGCCGGATTACCTAGACGTTCAATTATTAATATTACACAAGAGCCACTTACTTTTCCGTCCGTACCTTTTCTATTTCGGGAAACTTAGGCAAATAAAACATCAATCTATTTCTATCTACACTAGTAAAAGATATTTATAATGCTACTGCAATGCTAACGCAATATAACATGCTATAACATATATATGTAGTTATGCCCTTAAACTAATACAATATAATAGGTTATAACGTATATTTATATATAC
The DNA here is from genome assembly GCA_000688715.1 of Glossina pallidipes. Taxonomy (NCBI): domain Eukaryota; kingdom Metazoa; phylum Arthropoda; class Insecta; order Diptera; family Glossinidae; genus Glossina; species Glossina pallidipes. The sequence goes on along the minus strand of KK500139.1, from coordinate 42,569 downwards.
ATATACAATACAACACATACATACGTAGTTATATACTTAAAATATATTAAGGAAAAATATGATATTTATTTGTGGTTATACCCCAGCAGAAGAGGAAAGAGAACCAACGTGTGTGACCAAAACGATCTTGGGACTTTGGTCCTCACGAAGTTTTCCTAACTATATATATATATACACATAGCGTGGGGGTTCGAATGTGTAAGTCTCATACCGTCGCCTATGCGATAGTGCCTTTGCTTTTTCAATTTTTCAGACAGCCATGGAATGAATAAATATTGAAAAAAAATTGTCTGTAAAATCCGATAAAATTTACCCTTTCAGCCTAAAATAGCCGGCTGCAAAAGCTTATATGCGTACGAAATGCCTTATTATTAAATATATTATGCTTGTTAGACCGACTCATTAATTTCTGTCATATAAACAAAAATATTTTCAATATGTTGCTATCCTAATTGCTTAAATATTAACCCTTCTCTTCCTCTCGGCTATATGCTCGCCATGACATTTATTACGCAATTGTATAAATTTTGTATTTATTCCAAATGAAGCTCTTTATGTATGCATATGTTTGTGTATTTATTGTTCATTATTAATTTTAAATGTTCACGTTTGATTGCACACAAGATTGCATATAAACATAAATATCAACACATAAACACACCTACACCTACACACCTACACACACACACACGCACACATACAAATAAGAAAAAAACAAATCTTAAATACAGCCAAACTGATTAAGCTGCATAACTAAGGACGTACAGAGTAATTTACTTTGATGAATATTAGGTAATCTATAGCACATTCAGGCTCATAAGCTTATATGCACTGAGAAACCAATTTATTGCAGGTTTTAAGGTTTATTAAATTTTATTTAAATATCTGAAAATACACCCACATTCGTTCACTGCCAATTAAGATTATTCCAATGCTCCACCATTCCATGTCACTAAAGCAAATATTTGCCTATTGACTTTAAAAATTTTAACTCAAATCGTCAAATAAATTAGGAAATTTACCAAATTTCGATCAATAAATTTTAATTTATGTTTACCAAGTCGAATAACATTCACAGACGTGTGTGTATGCACTTGCACGTGATACATTCATATACCAAGAGTCTGGAAGTGAAAAGTCCCGGGATGAAAATTATTATTATTTTTCGTTTTTCATCACAATGCGCATCTGAAAAACCTTACATTTATTTTAACGCTTTCTGCAGCCTGAATAAACAGTACCCGCGAACATATCAACTTTTCAGATTTGTATCTTGGTATTGAAGTATATACAGAGCACTTCCAAAAGAGTTTCCTTTATGAACACAGCAAATGTGGTACAGGATATTGAGTTTGTGCGGACGTATGCAACACGCAGAAGGACTTAAGATAGACCCACCTTTTATTATACCGATTTATTCAGAATCATTTCCTGAATCAATCGTTAGAACCGAAGGATTGACTATATTATTGCTTTCTAAGCAGTTTTGAACAGTTTTTCGCCGCCTCGCATTCCTACAGTCCTCTATCGAGTAAAAAACTGTTCACTTCCAAGACGATTAGCGGACGAGAATTTATGTTACATTAATAAATAAATTTTTAAAATAAACAGTAAATGCCAAGCTTTTACTTACTAGAAACGATCAGAAAAATTCGATTAGGTTGCGTTGAAAACGCCTTAAAATATGCTTTCAATCGCCATTTTGATGATCTCAAATAATTACTTTAAACATCAATCCTTATGTCCTAGATGGTGACTTCACCTTTAGCTTGTGAATACCCACAATGCCTCCAAAGCAAAGGACAACGTCCCTGTTAGCGCGGACTATATCAGATTTAGAACAATTATACATCTCTTTCCAAATCATTAAAGATTTCAGAATTTTCGTATTACCCAAATAAGAGCCAAAGGCTCCAATCTACAATTATTTCTATAACGACTCGAAAAAATGTTCCGATCCGAAATATCAAATGGGCATGTGTCCTAATAATGGAAATGTCTCAAAAAGTTTGGCGTGTAGATTGAACACGAGAGGACAAAACGGACAGATAGGCAGACAAGGTTAATCCGATTTAGAAAGTGATTCTGATTCGATCGATCGCGTCTATCTCAAGTCCTTATGAGTGTTGCACCTATCCGCACAAATTTGACTTCACTTGAAAAAGGTATTTATTGAGAAAAATTGGTACCGTGTATATTAATGAAAATATTTTATCTCACCGGTATTAGTCTGGTAGCAATCCTATCATCGACCCATTTTCGAACTTCTTCGAACTCATTTCTGAACCGCGTACCAGCCAAACCAAGCTGCATCGATCTGAAGAAGTGGTAATAAGAAGGCGCTATGTCTGGTGAGTACGCTGGATGCGCATAACTTCCTATTCGAGTTGCAACAATGTATGCCCGACTTCTCCTGCAAGGTGTGGTCGACCGTTGTCATACAAGAGGGTAACTTTGCTTCCGTTAGCCACCATTGTTGGGCTTTTTTGCAACAATACATCGTTCATTTCTTTCAATTGAAGTCAGCAGACACCTGCAAAAACAGTTCCATTCGATTTTAGCAGCTCGTAAAAGACTACAGCTTGCTGATCCCACCATATGCATAGGAAAACTTTATGGACATGAATATTCCGCTTCAGTATCGATGTGTATCTACTTGACTAACCCATGACTTTTTGACCTTGGGATTACCGTGTTAGAGCTATTTTTCTTCGCCGCTTATGTGAATGCGATGTTGAAACAACAAAGATAATGAATATCGAAAATACAATTCTGAGCGTTCCACGATTAGCGTCTTTATACCCTGAATAACTCCGTAACACTATTTTAGATAAGGAAAGGTCAAAATTTATGGGTATCGCATTTAAGTGTTGCGTACATTGATCATTTTCACCAATAGATGTCACTGATCAAAATACATGCAAGTACCTACGAATTTTAATTGGCAGTGAACGAATTTGAATGTTTTTCCAGATATTTAAGTAAAATTTCACAAATCGTAAAATTGGACTCTAATTGGACTAAGTATTAGCTTATAAGCCCGTAAGTGCCGTTTTATTTAGTATTCATCATAGTAATTTATTTTCCATGTCCTGAGTTATGCAGCTTAAACAATTTGCTGGTTTTTATTGGTGACGTCATGCGCTGGTAAATCCCGGAATTTTCTCTCAACTCAATAATGGTTATTTCTTAAAATACCATCAATTACTGCTCTTTTATAATGGACAACAAGTAAGAAAATTAAATTCGGTCGGGACCGGATTTTTTACACCCGTCACAGCTATCCTGAAAGGGACAAAAGAAGTAAGGGAACATAATTTTCATGCTGTATAATATGGAGTGGGGGCAGTTGATTTCTTCTATTTTCAAAACACAACTTTTTGTCGTGTAGGCAGTTGGGCGTTGTAGCGTGTCCTTTGAAAAGTTTAGGTCAACTCCAAATTCTTTTGGAAAATTGTAAAAGAGACAGAAGAAATTTGTAAAACAGACAGATGGAGAGACGAATGGGCGGACATATTTAGGTGTATTCCGAATTTGAAACTGGCCAAGAATTTATATAAATTATAGGATCTTGAAGCTTGCTCCTGCGCATTATAAAGTCATTGGAAAAAAATGAAATAAAATGAATGACATATTATAACATTGGATAGGCATGGTCAATTTTTACCACTTTTATACAGGTACTACAATATCGTCCATAGAATTTATTTTTAAACGTTTGTAAATTTGTCTCTTGTAGTTTATGAGTAATAGACAAAAAACGAATTTTCTGTTTCTTTTGAAAAACAGAGTTGTTCTCAGTTCACATGAACCTGTAGGCATGTCTTTCGATCCGTTTGGCAAACTTTCAATACGAACCAGCATGCAAGAACTTTCAATATTTCTGCCAAATTTAAATCGATCGTTTTATTTTTGCAGACATAACATAGCCGGACAGACGGACATGCTTAAATCTATTTAGAATTTGATGGTGCTTCCTTCTGGACGTTGCAAACGTTTCGACAAAACTAATATACTTCTCATCCTTCGGTGATGAGTATAAAAATTAATCAAATAATATTTACTATGCTGTATCTTCAGGCAAAAGCAAAGACATCAAGCTATTTGCAAAGTAATCCAGAAGCAGCACAAGTAACAACAATTTCTGTAATTCTTCGTAGAATATTATGTATGCAATCTGTAATGCATCGTATCCTCCAGTTAATTGTGTATATCCGTTCTAATCTTATTGTAGACAAACAAATATAAATTTGTTTGTATTTATCTGTTTATATGGATTTCTTAATTGTCAATTCATTCAAAATTATCCACATTTTGTAAAACAAAATTGTACATGTCTGCTTATCAGGTACATACATGGGAAACTGAAATTTTTATATAAAATAGATGGTAAATTTTAATACGAAGTATTGACTGTAGCTAGCTATACATTTTTTCCACATACCTCACTGTATATGGATGCCAAGCTAAAACAACGGTTGCGTTTTTAAAACAAATCACTCATGAAGCCCGAGTTTTCGAGCCCGAGAAGATTCGAGTTTTGTGAGCAAGCCGTATATATATATATCACTTCCTAGTTGAGTGCTTCGAAAGTACTCCGAAGAGATTTTACTGTACGGAAGAGTGGACGGATGTCATGTAAAAAAATGCGATTACGTTGCCTTCTTCGATATTTGGTCCGTTCTTTGGACTGCGAATGTTTCAAATCGTTGAATTGTTGTTGAGAACGTTCAGTGCTGTTCGTTTTGCTTAATAGCTAATAAAAGGCCACTCTTCTCTGCCCCTTACAAACATAGCATGTCGCCTTTCTACCATAGCCATTCAGTCTCGCTTTCGATGTAAATGGTAAGTTCGGAACTCCCCATGAATTTTGATGCCTGGGATTCTCTAAGCCCATTCACTTCTCATCCCAAGTTAGGATATGCTGCGAAAGAAAATTTATTTAATATCGCTCGGGCAAGGAAAACATGATGCCGGCGAAAAGTTCTTATTCGCCACAAAGCTCGCCATATTCTTTGTTGAAAAAGGTATATTTGCATTGCGACTTGATTATTATTGTCAGATTTTCAAGCAGACTTCGGACATGCATATTCTCTACGCGGGATCTTAGATCCACCTAAAAATATAAAAATTTGAGATATTTACATACATACCTACTATAAGTTATATGTTAGATTGATTTAAATGTTTCTGACCTATATATGAAATAATATGAGATTTGAATAAAATTTCTTGTATAACCTTCTCTTCAAAACAATTTTTTCATACATATGTGAAGTAATTTTCCGCAAGGTGTTTACAATAATCCTCTGCGGATGCTATTTCCTGATCATTTAATGAACAAATCTTTTCATATAAAGATATTTTGAAGCTTGCGAAGAGATGGAAGTCAGAAACGGACAGATCTAGCAGTACGGATGCTCCTACATTTCGCTCTTTAGTCCCTTGAATTTTTTCATTAGGAAAATGCTTTTGCATGCTCAAATGCATTGTCCTGAGGGAAGATGATTTTTTTCCTAAATAAATCAAATCTTTTCCCACGAATCGTCTTATCCGGCTGCTACAAAAAATTGCAATACTACTCTCCTGTCATTTTATTTCACTACTTTGCAGATAATCAGCAAATTTCCCAAATGAAATTGTAAACGTTGTAGACGACTTTAACCGCCTTAGTTGCTTAGTAGGTGAAAAATCTGATCCAATATCCTATCAGATCTGAAAAATCTAGTTCAGTCTTCGAGATATACCCGACTCTCTCACCCGTAGTCACCATACAACAAGAAAAATTTATAACTCGATTTGGACTCCGATCACAAAGACGAATTTAAAAAAAGATTGCTGAAGGTCTTATATACTTATCTATGTGACGTTCACGGGGTCTTTACTAAATCATCTGCAGTCAATCTTCGGTTAAATATTGTAATAAATATCCTGTTCTTCAGCGCTCAGAGGTGTTCTTTCTCGGAAATGCTTACGTAGTTTAAGATTCACTTACTCAATTTTTTACTGCAGCTTACGAAGGAGTAGCGATATAAAATTACAACATATCGATATAAAATTTCCTTTCACATAACATTTTTTTCCACGTTTAACCATACGTCGACGATTATACGTCGTAAACTATTATCTGAACATAAATATGTGATGTGCCTGCCTCTTCTTCTATCAATTTTGACCATTCTATCAACTTACGTAAACAAAATAATTACCTATAGCAAGTTCATTTCAAAGGTTTTTGTTTCATTTACTTTCTTTTTCCCACTTTTTACAAAGCGACCGAGATAAGAGCGACGGTGAAAATTGTATGATACAAGTTCCATTGTTAGAGGACAATGATTGTGTGTGCCTTTGTGTGCGAGTACAAAAAGGCGAAAAAGAGACAACTATAATTAACTTGAAACTAACTTACCTTGAAAAACTTGACACTGTGTTTACATGGGCAAACACAACCGTGGTGCGGTGGGCAACAGTGTCGCGTAAAACGATAATAATCTTTTTAGAGTATTCGCGAGGCTAAGTGATATTCTTAAACTAAATAATTTCAAGTAAAGTTTAAAGCGAAAATATTGCAGAGAGAAATTTTTACCTGCATAGATATTTCAAATGTGCGATCATGTAAAAGGTCGGGGAAGGAAATAGAAAAGAAAAAGTGTTTTTTATATAACGGAGCCTAATAGACTTAATCTAAATCAAAATAATTTATTCTATGGATTTCGTAATTCATTGTTTTTGTTGCTTCTTCCTTCGCGTTAACCTCGTAAACGAATGTTGCCCGCAAATGACGATTTTTGATCACTTTTGATTGACTTTTGCGAAGCTCAAAAAAACTATACTAAGTAAGAAAGAAATATTTTCGTTTGAAAATTTCGATATTAATAGTACTTGACGCTTTTGCGAGAGTAAGTGGATATACTTCAAACAAGGCAAAGCTACAAATAAGAACGGATGGGGTACTTCATGTTTAGCACAAACGCAACCTGCGAGCGAAAATTAATTGAAAAATCTAAGCATCGCGTATGAATACGTGATATCCATGCCCTGCATTATTTGTAATTTTTATGAATGAATAAACAGGAAAATACTACACCGGTCAATAATTAGCGGGTAAAGTAAAACACACACTTGTTTTTATTTTTCACGAAATTTGCCTTTGTTTATTTACATGCATAGTTTCGTTGAAGAGTGATACAATCAATGCAACCTTTCTCTACCATTTCAATGCCTCTCCTTTGGTAGAAAGATTTCGTTAAAAAAAATCTTAAAATACACTCCTCTTGCCGCAATGCGACCATTTTTTCACATAAATCTTTTTCCCCGATATGTGAACGGACACCAGATCTGAACAGAGCTGGGTATGTTAACAATTCATGCAACTTTGCAGTCTGCAGATTGCAATAGTCATGTGGAAGCCAGCTTTCTTACTTCCGACCTTTACGCAAAATGAAAATACTGCTCTCTTATATGTGTACAATGGCAGTTTACAACTATCGATTACAACTTCATTTAAGTTTGACACGTGAAACTCCGATCTTTTCCATTGTTTTGTAAAGAACACAATCAGCGCCACTCAAGTGACGCTTAACATGAAATGATATAAAATTTAGGACAGACATGATTTCAAGATTTAGCACTTTTTGCAAGGTGGATATTTAATTAGCAACGACATCTACGCTTCAGACCTGCAAATTATTGATCGTTGTATTGCAAATTGTTGTACAAGGGCCAAAGATAGTGCTTTAACACGCGGAGTCGCCGTGTTATTATTTAATACAACGTAGCACCAGCTCTCTCTCGCTCGCAACCTGGAAAATCCCTTGAATGCGTATCATTGTATTGAATGAACAATGCATACCTTATCATACCTTACTGTTATTGTTATAATCATTTTATTAATAGTATCACGTTTCCTTTTCTATAAACAATATTTGCTTATTTGGAGTTTTTAAATTGAATCTATTAGAGCAAAAAATACATATTCAACCAATTCACTTATTTAAGGAAAAATCTGATCCAATTTCCTATCAGATCTTAAAAATCTAGTTCAGTCTCAACAGAGTTTCGAGATATACCCAACTCTCTCACTCACAGTCACCATACAACAAGAAAAATTTATACCTGGATTTGGACTTCGATCACAAAGACGAATTTAAAAAAAGATTGCTGAAGGTCTTATATACTTATCTATGTGACGTTCACGGGTTCTTTACCAAATCATCTGCAGTCAATCTTCGGTTAAATATTGTAATAAATATCCTGTTTTTCAGCGCTTTTTTAGTGGCTCAGAAGTGTTCTTTCTCGGAAATGCTTACGTACGTTTAGATTCACTTACTCAATTTTTTACTGCAACTTACGAAGGGGTAGTGATTCTTATACTTTCAACATATCGCTATAAAATTTCCCTTCAGATAACATTTTTTTCCACGAAAAGCTAATAAAATCTTGAAGAGTTCGAAAGGGTTTCGACCCTACCTTATTTTTTTTTTTTCTAATACGACAAACTAACCATTTTATTAAAATTTTTAAGCGCATGATAAGAAAACATTTAAATAATATTTTAAAAAAATTTTTATTAAAAAATTGCAAAAAAGTATCTTGGCGGTTGTCGGGACAATTTGTGGTAGCTTTACCTCCAATTAGAAAATCCAACATTTTCCATTGATAGGCCACTGCAGCACGATTGAGCGTAAGAATTGAAATAACTTGAAATTAGAATATCTGGCGGAATTGTGGGCAAAAGAGTGCAATTTTCAATAAAATTCAAACCGTGTATTGCCTGGTAAACTACGCAAGAAAAACTCTTCGTTCAATTCTGCCGCTTAGTAGATAAGGGTCGCGACCATAGTTCATAGCTATAGCGAAGGCTCGAATGCTCGGTAAAGGCCTAACACTTGACACTTCGAGACGCTTCACTAGACGGCACACTCCCTATCTATTTTTCTCTTTTTCCACTTCTTCCTGATCATCACCGTGTCTCGCTTATGGGCGACATGCTAAAAAAGAAAAGAAGCGCGGTGCATTCATTTCTGAGAAATGGTGCGGAGCATTGAGTTTTGAGAAGAAAGGGGTCAAGGTTTGAAGCAGTAGTAGTAGTAAAGCACAATTGGGAATTGGGGGTTTACCCTGATTCATCTGAAACTTTGGGAAAATATTCTTCACGTACTATACTATTAGATAAAAAAAGTCCATTCTTGAATTTTCAAAACCGAAGTAACCTCTTAAGAGAAAAGAACAAGAAAAAGAACGAATTTGGATCTCACTCGGTATATCTTGCCTAGAAGAGAACGCGGCTGGATCAGACTGCTAGATGTCTTATAATGTCAACATGGCTTAACTGTTTACATCTTTCGACGAAACATTTTTGGATGGAATTAAAAGCTGCCGGATAACTTAGACCATATGCTCGCTATAGAAAACCCTGCGACCCTGGACATTTGAGCCCGCGACAATCGGATTATTAGTCACAAATAGTTTGTCTACTCGGCAACTCATACGGAGTCCTTTGGCATGTTTCGTGCAACGAGCTTGAAAGATATCGTCGTCATAATATACGTGTGCTTTACATATGTCTGATTTCGTTTTCTAGGTCTGCTTTGGTACTCCGAGATTACGAATCATAAGTTCGAATATACATTTCGTAACCTTCACGGTTATTTTTCAAATTTAGCTTAGCTTTTAACAGGTTTAAGGAAACTAAGAAGTACAATATCGGACAGCATTTCAAAACCTTATCATTAACTGTCAGGATACAATCATTTATTTATTTATTTATTTATTCCACTTATACAGAAACTCAACTAAAACAAATGACAATCGAGTTCAAATGACTCTTAAAATAAATCTTAAATTAATTATTATTAAAACTTAGTATAAATACAATAAAACAAATAAAAGGAAAATAAAAAAAGAAAAAAAGGATGTACACAATTAGCACAGAGCCGCACCCACAACCGGTACAGGACCTAGTTGCAAATGAACCCCTAAACCATTGCAAACGTGCATAAGCTTGGCAACCGATAATAGTTAACAACAATTAATTTTCGAATCATAGTGACTTTTTAGGATTAAGAGCTAGTTTAAGTAAGACATTGGCAAATCTCGTGTATTAAGCAATGTTGCTTTAATGGACTTTAAAGTGTCCGATAATGAAAAAAGGTCATTTAGGTTCTTGCAAACAACTCTGAGCGGGTTAAACAGCTCATAATTATGTTTACAATGACTAACC
>KK500139.1:0-18685 GCA_000688715.1 Glossina pallidipes | reverse complement strand
TATTTTTTTTTTTTTTTTTTTTTTTTTTCCCCCCCCAGCATTTTTTCTTTTTTTTTTTTTTTTTTTTTTGTTATTTTTATTATATTTATTTTTCTTTTGTTTTTTTTTTTCTCTTTTTTTTATATAGTGTAGTTTGAGGGAACTCTGGTGTGTCAGTGTTAAAATGTTTCAATTTAGATAAAGACAGATTTAAACGAGCATTAAAATAGGGTGTCATCCGTTTCAACCCTCATTGCAATCAATTGTTGCGTTTATAACTAAAAATATCCACTCTATTGTGTTATGTAATTCTTGACATCCACTTTCCGCATAATAAGAAAGCTTAAGAAAGATAATTGAAGGGAGCTTAAAACTACACGCTTAGGGTTAATATTAATCGTATATTTATAACAAGCTACTTAAACAGTCCATGGAGCGGAAATGCTTTCTTTATTTATTGTGCACATACATTGTGTAAATAAATTTAGAAAGTGCGGTTTTAAGGGCTGCCGCTGGGTAACTTAAAATCATCTTCTCTCCTGCATTGAAAACTTTACCGCACTTGGGGTTTGAACCGACCCGATCATTGGGTTACTTATCGCGTTTTTTTGCCTACTCGGCGACTCAGACGGATGGGGCGGGTATTTATATTATAAAAGGTAAAAAAAAAATTTGGAAATGAAATGTCAATGTCACTTAAAACATTTAAGTTTAAAGAAGAAGGCTTCCCCGTGGTTTAGGGTTACGTATCTTTCCATTGAAATTTAAAAAGCAATTTATTTCTTTATTTTTTTTTTTTTCGGTTTATTTAGTTGGAAGGCAATCATTAAACTGAATTTACTTCGCGTCCCATAGAGTTGATAGCATGCTATTTTTGTTGAGTTGTTGGTCTCTTTTTTGCGTGTCCCGCAGCTTAACCATGCCTTTGAGATTTTCATCTTTAGTCATAAAATTATTTATTGGTCAGCAAATTACTCACGAATCTTTTGATCAAAGTAAGCTCATAAGCGGAACTTATTTCTCAAGATTATTATTATTATACCCATCATCACCCAAGGACGAGGGGTATATTCATGTTGTCGAAACTTTTGCAACGCCCAGAAGGAAGCATCAGCGATCCTACACATTGTATATATTCCCGATCAGCATCAAATTCTACATCGACTTAAGCATGTCCGTCTGTCCGCCTACCTGTCACAATGCACAGAAACAAGCTTCAAAAACCCCATAAAGTACACAAAATTTTGGCCAGTTCCAAATCTTGCATGTACCTAAACATGTCCGCCTGTTTTTCTGTCCATCTGTCTGTTTGCGCAACTTTGTAGTACTTGTGGTAAAGATTCTCCCGTTAGTGAAAATGAAGATATCGCGTGCAAATTTGCAAAAGAATTTGGAATTGATCTTAACTTTTAAAAGGACACGCCTCTATCGCCCACATGCCTATACGACAAAAACTTTTATTTTGAAAATAGAAGAAATCAGCTGCGCCCACTCCATATTATAGAGCATGAGAATTTTGTTCTTTTATTTCTTCTGTCTTTTTTTGACGAAACCGATAACGGACATAAAAGATTCGCTCCCGACAGAATTTAATTTTCTTACCTGCTTTTTTTTTTCTTTTTGTCTTTTTATAAAATTCGTAATATTTGTTTGGCTAAGAGTTGCTACGCGTAAAGAGGCCACGTATAGATTCGAGATTGAAAGGGCGTTTGCTCAACTTACAAAACAAATTTGGTTTATTAAATCTTTAATTAATAATAAATTATTTTCTTTTATAACGTTATAGCAGTTACGCTATGTTCTTTACTTTCAACGAGTAGATGTGCACGCTTTACAAGTAGTGTTTTTATACGTCGCCTCCTCCCGGAAGCCAAAATACAAGAAATATTTTCCCGTTTAGCCAATAACGTTTTTAGAGACTCTTATGATTGATATGTTTAGTCCTAAGGTTACTCGAGACGCCATCAGCACATGTGGAATCGTACAGGAGAACTTATTCAGGCATAGAAAAGCAATTTCAGTCGATTTCATCTGCCTTCCATTAATAATTACTTCTGTTTGTAGAATTAAACATATGTTCTTCTAATTACGCTTCGCGCCCAGAATGCCTAAAAGAAACGGAATCTTAATCCAATCATGTGGACAGAGAGTTTTGAAAAATTGCTTTATTATCCGCATACTGTTGTCAATTGTCTAAAGCTTAGTGTATGCGTTTCCGAACGCACGTTCGTGTGTCGTGATAACCATAGACAATAAATCATCTGTAAAAGCAAAGACTTGACATTACTTTTGACGATTAAGTTCTATATTTTTTTGACATTTTAATATGGTGGGTATTAAATTTCAGTGGGTTACTTCGAGAGACATTTTTGAGTTTAATATAAAGGGGGGGTTTTATCTAATTGAAAAAAGATTACTTCTCTTCTGTTGTCATGTAAGTCATTAATGATTGATGTTGCATTTTTTGTAAACACTGTGTGTGTCCAAATGTCTATATTGCCACATAAGTAATGTTACGATAATACCGCATTTGATGATTTAAGTTTTTATGAAAACTAGTCGATTTTTTAAGCAACACAATACCAAATAAAGAGAAAGCCATGTATACGTCCAGCCCCACGCAACTGACTCTGTAGTCCGAGGAGCCTATGAGGAACAAGTAGCGCATTATGAAAGTCTTGATATCTCGGTGACATGCTGGGAAGACAATGAGCTGGAGAAACAAATCTCTATAGTCTGTCCAAAAATAGCGAAAGATTACAGCGTCTCTATGAGAGGAGTTGACCTTTTGGATAACTTTTTGGGTAGATTTAGCATCGGAATCAAAAGTCACAAATGGTAAATCAGATTATTTTATCACACCATTGATATGATAGTGATCAATTCAAGTGTACTATATAAAAAAAACAACCCAAAGCTTAGATCAGAACTTGCATAGACATTGTGCTCTTACAAAAAGTATGATGGGAATAAAAGACGAAGATCCACTAGATCTAGATAGAGATATAGAAGCTAAAAATACCGAGGCTCCAAGAAGCCCGTTGCGCCAAAAAAAAACACGGACTGATGGTAGATAGCTGCAAACTGCCAAGTGGCAAAGCATCCTGACAGACTAAATGAGTCAAATGCAACAAATCACAACAAAAATCGCAATTTTTTTGTTGTATTGTGTTGTATTTCTATGTTGTAATATGAAAATTCCTATACTAATAAATAATATAAATACATGAGCTAATAAGCTTAGTAATAAACGCATATTGTTCCCAAAAGTCTACATACCACTTTCTTCAAAATAGTTACTCAATATTATTTATTACCTGAGCTTTTTAAATTATCTTTTAGTTAATCTATGACTGCATCCCTATCAGAAACGGTTTTTTAAAATTTAAAATAAAAAATAATGCATTCATGGGTTAAAACGACGTGACTATTAAGGGATTAACTGAGACAAATGGCCTAACTAAAATTTTGCAGTAAAAACCATAGAGTTAATGAACTTATAATTTCGCTTAGGAGCGGTATGGATTTGAATAATTATTACCATAATGGTATGAAATTATCATGTTCCCACAGTTAACTATGTTTTATTTGAATTAAATGGGATTAAGGACCTAAGAAGTAAGTAAGAAGGAAGAAGAATTCAAACGTTATAATTCTTCCTTTGTGAACGTAGGTTGTAGGCGTCAGACGTACAGAAATATAAAGAACAAGATAAATTTCCTTGTCAATAATAATGCAGAAAGCGTAGAATGCAGTAAACAGTGACCTCACCATAACTATTAGCTCAGTAGCTTTATTTTCGTGGGAACACTCCGCTCTTTAATCCATCCTTACTTTAAGTTACCTAATTTTAATTCATTACTTTTTGAGATATGTACTCTAAAAATTGTTCTGTTGCTTTCTCTCATTCGCAAGAAATGAAATATTTTTGCTTCACATTATGTTTTTCATTTTATAAATTAGCGGAATTTTCATTTTTATAATTTCTACGATTAAATTGCAACTTTTTCCCAGCATAAATTTTCCTTTTCGATTCACGTGGCTTTATGAACAACCTACCTTTCACATAAAGCACACGAACAGATGTAATTGCTTTACCTTCATTTTCTCTTAAAAAAAAAAAAAAAAACTGTAACATACTTTCTGTTTAATTTTAAGTTACGCCTTTACGTCATATTGTTTAAGGAGGCACAAAGTAAATTGTCTTTTGTTAAAAACAAAAAAAAAAAGAAAGAAAGAAAACCTACAGATAATATAGTTTTCTTCGTAATGATTCTAACACTGAGAGTAAATGTAAATAATTAAAATTTTTTCTTTTCTGTTTATTTTGCTTAGTTATAAACTAAGTGATAAATTCACCATTTATATCACCATTATAAAGCTTATGCACACTGCCTTTATCTGCTTTGTGCACTCCATAGAGTAGAGAAAGAGAGAGAGACTCGCCCTTATAGTAAAGTAAAGACATGACATAGTATAATATTTCATGTATTATATATTTATGCATATATATATATTTATATGTATATATATGTATATATATATATGTACATTTGTTCACGCAAATATGTCATGCTTTCATAGATATAAACCCGTATGCCTTCAGTCCTATTGGAATATAAATCTTTCCTTTTTATACTCCCCTACTTAAAGGTTGAGGGTGTACAAAATTCTTCATTTAGAATAGTAAGCAAATAATTTTTTTTGGTGTTCCTATGTGAAACCGAACCCCTTCCTCTCCATAAGGCTTTGTGCTACTGATAATGTACCTTTCATTTTCATATAACCTAAGAAGAGTACACATGTGTCATAATCCGGGTCCTATGAAAGCTAGCCCGATCCAGAAATGTTTGTTATCTGTTATCATCCTGCTACATTTCAGTAACAATGGATTCCGGACGGTGCTGCTCAGTGAGTTCACAGCGTTAATTTTTCCATTTCATTAACAGCAAAGTCTTGCACTTTGAGGGTCTATGTAAAAGTACTCTATAAAAATATGGTTCTTATCGACCAACGATTAACTGTTACGTCCAGTATTAACATAAAGGCCTTTGTAAACCTGATATGATTGTATATTAGTTTAATATGCAAGGCATTAAAAATTCGTTCTAAATATAAATTTTCTTAAGTTTTTTTTTTTCTTCTTTTTTTGCCGGATTTTGCATAGAAATTCTATATAAGTCATATTTGCCAGTAATGTGTACTTATTATATATATTATATCTTTATAATTTTTTTCCCCGCTTTAGTCAGTTTGTTTAATAGAAAAAATTTGCATACGTAATGCTTAAAAGAAAAAGATGAAATTTTTATTCATTCACTTACACGTGAAAAATGGAATAAAATATCAAATATATATATATATATATATACATATACGTACGTACAATACGAAAAAAAGCAAATTTAAAGTACTTCTGCTAAATTCTAAATATATATATATATATATATTGAAATATTTGCTTAAGCAGATTCGTTTCATAAGGGCGTCTCCCTCTTCTTTGATTTCTTTTTTTTTTTTAACAGTTTTCAACTTGTCAACTCCTTCTATGTAGTCATGTAACTGTGCATCTTTTAAAAGAGTACGGAAATTACACAAATTTTTTTATTTTCGGTCTCGACCACTTCACCTGCATTTGTCACTCATCCATTATCGTTGTAATTGTCCTTATAAACAAATTATTGAACGATATGTACAAAGATTCATATCGAGGTTTTCACTTTACTATGTGCTTATGTCAATAACAAGTAAGCGATTGTATGCAGGAATTCGTTGATGATTATCCCCGTACTTCCTGATTAAAGGCTGTTTTCTGGAATTGAGTTTTGGACTTTTGGCTTATATTTGGGAGAAAGCGGCAGAATTGGTTGCATTCGTTTCCTATGGTTTCACTGAAGCGTCAACGAACGATAAAAAATGGAGTCGAAGGTTTATGTAATAAAAAATGTTGTCTTTCTCCCTCTGAAGACTTATGCCGGACAGACAGCTGTTATAAAATTGCTATAACCTAAGAAATTTTAAAACAAATGTATAGGTTCTCGCCGTTGTTTATTATAAGGTACATCTTTTTAGTGCAAGTTAAGGTATGTATGAAAATTTAAATTATATATATATGAATACACACACACACATATATATACACGTATATATTATTTATTCTGTTATATTATATGCTTTTGATTTTGAGAAAACGTCATCGCAATGAATCCCACTACGGCAAATAGATTGTTTACGTGTGCGTTCGTGGCTTTTTAATAAAGTGAGTTAATAAAGTAAATGTATGCAAAATTCTCAGAAAATCAGTACAACAAATAATAAAATTACGGCGCTAACGAATAAATTTATCTACAAAGGTTAAGATTACTTTGATTTAATCAAAAAGTACTTACAAAGTATATATATGTTCTTGATCAAAACAAATTTCTAAATACAATAAATATAAGCACGACTGTGGATGTAACTTTCCGCCCATCCGTCTATCTGTATATCTGTCTGTTTGTGTGGACATTCTTCTAATCGCAAAATTTAAGATTAAAAGAAAGATTGACTAAATCCGTCAAAGCACTCGTGTACATTATAAGATAAGCTGAGGACAATTTTATTTTCCAAGCCACTCACTATTTCTTTTAAACTATACCCGATAACATGATAAAAACTTTCACGTATATCTAAAGAAAGGATTGGCTACACTCCCACAATGCATAGTCTAGTAAAAAATTTTCATTTTTTGGCAAAACATTACAGCACCCAGAGGAAAAGTTCAGAGACATGACCGAAATACGGCCAGAGCCGAATATAAATTCACTACTGGTTGATTTCATACTGATTGGCGCATATATTTGTATATATATGTATATATATACAATACATATATGTATATATATGTACACATATATATATATGTATATATATATATACTTTTTCAATATGCAATTTAAACATCCACATTTCGGCATAGATGAGAATATCATGCTGATAGGCGAGCTATACTCATCAGAGATACATTGGGTGAAGCAATCAAAACGATGGCAACATTCATATCCTTTATGGAAATGTGAAATAGCGACGAGAAGCACCTAAATTTTTGTTTTTTCCTAATAATCGCCGTAAAAAGCATATGCATAGAAATGGTAGACCAGGTAGACCCAAGGTTTCTTGATAGTTCCTGTATAGTTAACTTTGGATCGGACTCTACTAGAGATTTTAAGGCGTCGTCATCGAATTGACCTGGGCGTCGAGTTCGATGCTTATCTGATAGGTCATAATCACTTGCAGTAAATCTTCTGAACCAACGTTGACACTTGTTGACCTTCAACACATCTCCGTATATGTCGCAAATTTTGCTTGTTGTTTCCGTGGCTCTTAAACCGGCGTTAAAATGGAAAAGCACACAATTACGAATATGGCTCTCAGAAGGTACAAAGTCCGCCATTTTATTACAGGGCTACAAAAAAAAATGTATTTTGCTGGGAATAAATTACTAACAAACTGGTTGAAGAATAAGAGAAAAAAAAGTTTGCTTACACTTGTCTGGTTGCCGCAGAACTAATGAGAAATGATATCTTGCGAAAATAATTGATTACTTATGGGTAACCCTAATAGGTACATATTAAATACCGACCAGCGTTTGTTCTTATGTCAATAGAGCTCTGCGTTTCGCAGTCCTTTTCTTCAATTTCTAACGTCTTCTTATAACTTTGTAGACAGGTACGCCAAGTTAAGCTAATGAATATTACTGTGTACTCTAGAATGGTGAGTTGGACCGTAGGGATAAGGCAGCAAAAACCTATGACTTCATTGAAGATATTATATATATCTATATATATATATATAATTTGGCAGTATCACATATCATGGGATTGAAATGAATTGAATTGAAACGAGCTGAAGGAAATTTAATTGAAGTGACTTGTGTCTTGCATATTTCAATCGTTTTACCTTTTTCAAGACCTAATACAAACGCGTCTAGGTCTGACGACGTCGCGAATGTTTTTATTTTTCATCGATTTAACTTTTCGTTTGTGTTCAGTAAGTGTTTTTTTAAATAAGTCCAAGTCCAAGAGCAAGAAGAGATTTCTGTCATTGTTCCAAACTTGAAAAACTTGAAAGCAAAAGGAGCTAAGTTTACCGAGCCTTCAAACACTTGGACCAAAGGCGTCAGGATCAGGTGTGTTGTCACTATATATAGACAGCGCACAGCAATAATAAAAATGTCGGATAGTTTGGCTTCAATGGGTAATGAGCACTTATAAGAAATGCAATATGTATTCTTCTTCTAACTTCTTATTAAATAAAAACACATATTGCTCTGTCTGTCTCTCTCTCTCTCTCTCTATATCCATGGCTTACAAAAGAGTTTGTTTTAATAATATTTTCAGTTAAAATCAAAATCAATATCCTTACAAGTGCAAGGGAAGCTTACAGGAAAAGTATTGTATGTATAAATCGCTCCTATCTCATTAGAAAACTTTGACTTTCTAATAAATTTATGTTGTTAGTAGTAATTAATTTACCTGAACATTACTTCCAGGCATATTTTGCATAAATATTTAACGTTAAGACATCAAGCATGCCTCAGTATAGAGAAACTAATAAAGCAATATAAATAATGGCAAAATAACTTCCGTTTCCGTTGCAGACAACACCAATAGCAGCAGCAGCAATAGAGAAAGGAATTAAATTGGCGTAGACGATAAAAAATGCAATTAGAAGAGAAAATAATAAAAGAAATTCAATATTATACATAAAAAGACCAGAACGACTTATAAACACCTAGCACTCTAAATAGGCGCAGGAAAATAGCTTGATAATCAAAGGCTTTTTTCAGTTTCTAAGTCATATCATAAAGACTCATATATATATATATATACAGCTTTTAATGTCTTTGAACTTTTGACAAGCCCAAGAACTGAAGAAAAGACAGACAGACAACAAACTAATTTAGAATGGCGTTTATTGGCGTTATTGGGTTTGATATAAGAAATCCTGCAATAATGTTATATGGAATAAAATAGCAATTATTCTATTCCGAGGATGAGTGTACATCATATGTGGACCGAAAAGCTGAGAAGGATACATGACAAGCAGATGGATAGTGCTACTTGATTTAAATGTCGACTTTTGCGTAAAATATACACAACTGTCATACAGTGTACAGGCTTCACTGAAAGCTATAGATATATTCTTTAACCTAATCACCCAGACGTTTTTTGCGGTGATTACTTTAGGATGTTCTTACGTTAGGAGTTTGTTTTCTGACCACATAGTCAGTGGATACCCTTTGTACGTGCACAAACAGGGTAATGATCAGAGATAAAGGGGTAGTGAGAGAAGGATAGCTTGTGGCCGTGGGCTGCAGTACCGTTGTGTTAATGTTATGACTCTACGAATCGAATAATCATTATTATTGGAGCCTCGCACCAATCGTAATTAAAATACGATCTGCCGCGCTGGTAATTGAACCCAGATACGTTGACTTAGCAATCGCTCTTGTTATCTACCCGACTATCCTGTAGCCCTCCAAGCAACATATCACACGCGCACGATACCTTTCATTAATATAGTAATAGATCGAATTGTGCGAAAATTATAAAATAAGTATGTAAATCTAAAATCGACGTAGGGAGTCGGCTGGACGCTGGTCAATAATTTGGTTGCATTTTAAGATCGCGATTTTTTTTCAAACTATATGAATGCAAATTTATTGTGCTCGATTCGCAAGGACAGCCAATCATTCGAAAACTAATTTTCAGATCTGTGGCGGTCCCTAATAGAGAGAAATAAGATTCAGGTCTAGTCTAGTCCTTGGCGGCTAGCAGATTATTCGCTATACTTTTCCAAAAGCGGTTGAGATTTATTAGTTCTTCTCGTCTTTAGCTATCGGACAGCAAATTGAACACCCACTTTGTCCATATTTTTGTATTCAGGCTCATGAACAAAAGCACAAGTTAATAAAACTTACCCGTTTTTCGTTGTTTTATTAACACTTTTTCCCGCTGACGACGTTGCGCACGCATTTGTTACTCACATGGTTGATATGTATCCCTTACAAACGGAAAGACAAAGTGAGTGCAAGCTCGTTTGTTCATGATTAGCATAAAGAAAATAAACTTTCGGAGACAAAGAAGAAGAAGAAGGGAGAAACGGACGCTTGAATGTATAAATAGATGATCCAGACATCCGAACAGCAGAAAAATCCGTAGACAAAGTTTCAGACGCATGGACGAATGGTCGGACAAAAGGCTTGATTAACGAATACATACATAACATAGCATAGCCACATAAGTATGCCTACGTATAAATGTCAAGAAGTCGCAAACGAAATAACAAAACTAGTATACGCTCCCGGTAGGTAAAGATAAAGAAAAGTGCAACATCTTTAGTAAAGATAATAAACACGAACTATAAAGAAATGATTAAATTAAAAAACTTCCTCCACTTGTTATTTAAACTTTTCCTTATGCCTTCGCTTCTTTATGAAAAATAAGAAGAAGAAGAAAAGTAGTAGTAAAAGAAAAGGGTCTGAAAAGGAAAAGTGAAAACTATCATTAGAGGGAAATAAAATGCATTTATTTTAAAGAATCGGTTTCATATTGGGCTCTTTATTGCATAACGTTCTCGTACTTGTTGTTTTTGCCATTACTTTATGTTATGTTACTTTATAATAGCGTTTATATAATAATGTCTTATGTCTCGTTCGGCTCATTTAAAATTAAAAGAAACTTGATATTTAAAGTTTTACTACAATAATAGATAATCATAATAAGATAATATAATGCATAATAATTGATTATTTTTTAATAAGGTTTATAAGTATTGCAAGTATAATAATCATATTGAGAGAGAAAAAAAAAAAATTAAATAAATATTTGCGATATATATGTGTATTAAGAGATTAGATAACATGCGAGAGTATCGGTTTATAAG
Source organism: Glossina pallidipes (assembly GCA_000688715.1). NCBI lineage: Eukaryota > Metazoa > Arthropoda > Insecta > Diptera > Glossinidae > Glossina > Glossina pallidipes. Next base: position 7,780 of record KK500139.1, on the reverse strand, counting down.
TTTAGAATATATGTTGTAGTAGAGATATGCGTAGGGTGGAAGGTAACAAACACACAACCTCCCTACAATCTTTGTTTCATTTCTTCTAATATGCGATAAATTTTCACAAATTTCTTATCCATAGTTTCCATCATCGTTTTGATATCGTTGCGTACTATTGATAATTCTAAAGCGGCATCGGTTAATGTGCCGCTTTCGCAATGCCTTGAGCTTTTCGTATTTTCATACCAACAAGCCACCCCATCTATATAGTCATCAACTAATTCCGGTTCAACGATATCCTCCATGAATGATATGTCGCGTCGTTTCACGAACGAATTCAATAACAATTGCAAAAAATCGCAATTCCAATTATTTTGCTGAAAGTAAAAATACTGCAAACTTTTCAAACTATCGAAGATAATGAATTTCAAATTGTATAACGAATTCGATGATATATCCAATAGTTTTAGATGATTTTGTTTCTTGAAAACTCCTTCAGGTAGATCGTGCATATTCGTGGCACTTAAATTTAAACGCAACAAGCCGGTATAACGTCTTAAAGGATTGCCTTGTAAGTTGCCCAAAGGATTATGCGATAAATCGAGACTCGTCACATTGCTGGCGTTCGGTATATGAGGTATTTCTCTTAAGGAATTGTTGCGCAATTCCAATTCCTTAACTATACCGTATACGGTCAGCTTTCGCAAATCACAATTATTGGCGACTATTGATTCCAAAATGGGAAAATTTAAAGTCAACTCCTGTAGTATCAAACCAGACAGATCCAATGAAGTTAAACGTGGTTGCATCTTAAATAATTCCGATTCGAAGACCTTAAAACGATTCCGGGCCAAATTAACTCGTGTTAGATTTAAGTTTTTATCGAATATCCCGCGTGGGAATAACTCTAAACGATTGCCGGCCAAATTTAAATCTAATAATTTACGCATTGTCGCGAAGACACCCAATGGCAACAATTCCAACTGATTATCTGCTAAATTGAGTTCCTTTAACTCTTTAAGCGCATGAAAGCTGGAATTATGCAAACTTTTGATAAAATTATTATTCAACGTTAATGCGTTGAGGTTATCAGCTCCCAGAAAGATATTCTTCGGTATATCCTTTAGAAGATTATAACCTAAAAACAGGCTCATCAAATTGCTTGCACCATCAAATTGTGGCCTTTCGAATGTCTCCACCGAGCAATTTTCCAAACGCAATACTTGCAAATCAGGAAAGGTATCGAACATTAGATGCGGTATCTTCGCTATAGAAGAATTGACAAAAGTCAGCATAATTTGCTTGGCAATCGGAGCCTGAGACATGATGACATAATCATTGCGACCGATATGTATACCCGAGCAAATTCCATTCTGACAGTGATCTTGCATCCATACGCGTCTTAGTTGAGCCAACTGAACCTCAGGAAGATTTCTCATCATCATCATTATCGCCATCATTAATAAAAAATTTAAAACGATTTGCATTTTATTAATTTTTTACTTTTAATTTTTAAATTTTATTTAATTTTTTTTTTTTTGTATTAAATAATTTTTATTAAAATATTTCACTAAAAAAACACTATTACGCGTTTATTAAAAGTTATGATTAGTTGGTTGCCTTTGCAAAAGGCGAACCGCGTCAGCGACGCGTTCACTACGATCTCACTATATCTACTGATATTTGATTTAGTAGATTTTCTTTAACATACCATAGAGAAGCAAAAATTACAAATTCTTTTCATTTTCCACAAAACCCGTTACGAGGGGTTTAATAATAACCTCTATACGCGCACACAACTGTAGATGGGCAAATTTATTATTGTAATCAAAACGCGCTAAGCAGTACAAATAGTAACAAGTAATCTCATTATTATTATTATTATTACCATCATCATCATCATCATCGTCATCATCATCATCATCGTCATCATCATCATCATCTTCATCATCATTATGATCATCATCACCAGCCCAGTGGTGGCTATTGTCCACTTTAGTAAATTCTAAATTATTCAAATGCTTAACTTAGGCAAGTTAGATAAAAATGTTGGAAATGGAAAATCTGTAATCACCCTAAGCTGCATGCAGATACAACGACATGGGAGATAAACTAATGAATATTTTTCGACATAATAAGATTTTGTAAGAAATTATAAACATTACTTAGTATATTGTTCCTCTGTAAGGTTGTTGTTGTTGTTGTTGTTGTTGTTAAAAAAGGGGAACATGATTACACTGGAAAAGTGTAGAACCCATAAATTATTTTGGAAAGAAAGACGCTTGGATAGGAGAAAGATCGTGTAGAACTAGGAGGTCAAGAGCAGCCTGGAAAACAGGTGGAAAGAAAAGCCGTAGAAGAAAACAATGGAAGCACAATGCGGAATGAAAGACAATCGTTTTGCTGGGAAGAAGTTGAGACAGATTAAATGGAAAGCCAAACGGAATCGTAAGCGATCGAACAAAATAAAAGAAAGATATTTTCAGAAAGAAATAGTTGCGCACACATCTTGTCGGAGCGGACTTATTTATCGCGACTTGTTTAAATCAACTTAAAATCTCACCCATAACATTTCCAGACAGTTAGCCTTCCAAATCGAACGAGACAATTAATAAACCCCAAAGGTATGAGTAGTGGCCATTCAAACTCAACTGAAACTAAAACATGCAAAAAAGGGGTTAAACAGCAAATTCAGTCTATTACCCCGTTTACGAAAGCGGTGATTAACTATTGCTTTACGCCTAAGTTGGGTTTTGTGTGTGTATATTGTGGCTATATATATATATATATATATCTATATGCGAACATCTACTTTTACATTTGGACATCTGTGTGCATTTCAATAAAATTTGTGCTAAATTGTGTTGGTTCCGTTTGCAATTAAGTATCCGTTTGTTCGTTGTGTGTGGTGATCTCGTTTTAATTTGATTAAAAATTTACAGACTTTTTTTTTTTTTTTTTTTTTACTGCTGTCGCTGCTGTCAACATCAGTTCATCTGCTGATGCTGCATTAGCAGCACTTAGGGTTTTGTGTTTTTTTATTTTTTTTTTATTTTTATTTTAAGTCGGCTTAGTTTAGAATTTTGCTTTTTATGTCTTCATCTAGGGTTTGCCTGTCAAACTTTCAGTTTCATTGACTTCCAGTCTGCTTTATTCATTTATTTACCTTCTTTTTTTTTTTTTGCTCTTGTTGATGCTGTCGGTTGAATTATTTGGGTTGCATTTGGTTGATGAAAAAGAATGTGTTTTTGAGTAGGAAATGTTTAGATGATATAATATTACATGTATATACATATATATATATATACTTTTTTTAGATTTCGTATATTTTTTATATATACATATGTAAGTAACCATATGTCTGATTGATTAAAAAAAAAAAAATAAGGAAAATTGTCGTTTAAAAAAGTAAATATTTAAAATCCACTTTAGATACATAGCGGTATTATTTAACACCTGGAGTGCATAACTTGTTCATTGAAATTCAATAACTTGTACATTGTACGACATAACAAACATAAAATCAACATGCAACACACAATGAAGGCAAATAAAATTCCGTTCGTCTTTGTGCTAACTATACTATAGTGAAAGCAGTGATATATATATATATATATATGTATATATTAATATTTAGTTTTTCATTTTCTTTATTCCATAAATTATCTCTTAACTTTACCGACTCAATTGAAATTTTTCAATTTTATCCAAACGACTTATTGTCCTAACCGCCATCGAAGGATGCGGGATATATTCATTTTGTCAAAACGTTTGCAACGCCCAGAAGGAAGCTTCCGAGATCCCGCAAAGTATATATATTCTTGGCCAGCAACAAATTCTGCATGCCCGACTTAAGCGTGTCCGTCTGTCCGTTTGTGTTGTAAATACTCTCCTGGCCGCAAAAATAAAGCCGTCCCTTTCAAATTTGTCAGAAACATTGGAAGTTCTTGCGCGCATTCTAGTTTTGGAAATGGGTCAAATCGTTCGAAAGACACGCCTATTGTATTACGTGAAGTGAAGACACCTCTGTTTTTTAAAAAGAATAAAAAAATGGTTCCTTTCTCACTACCCATAAACTACAGCAGATAAATCTACAAAACGTGGAACGTACATTCTGTGTGCGATGCTCCATTAAGATTGAAAAAATCGCCCACGTCTTCTCAATCGTATAGTGGGTCATAATTTCGCTTTTTCCCCAATCTTCACAACGTACAGAAGCGCATTTCAAAAATCCCATAAAGTATATAAAGCATATAATTCTTGGACAGCTTCAAATTCGAAATGCATCTAAGCATGTTCTTTCGTTTATCTGTCCATCTGCCCATCTGAGCAACTGTGCAGTATCTGCGGTAATTAGCTTCCCTTTCGCAAAAGTGAAGATATCGCCTATAAACTTGCAAAAAATTTCGAAAATTACCCAAACTTTCAAAAGACCACGCCTGCGAAGCCCACACGACTGTGAACTTAAACTGTGAATATCTTTGCTTTTCTTGTTTGTTTCTTTTTGCTCACAAAGTACAACACAAGTACCGTATAAATTTCCAACTTTATAGAAATAGAGAAAATCAACCACGCCTACTCAATACCCAATATCATAGTGTACGAAAATTTACTTCTTTTCATTTTTTGGGACCACGATGGTGGGTATAAGGAGTTCGATCACGAGCGAATGTAAATTACTTTCCTGTTAATATCTTAAAATTTAAGATCAAAACAAGTACAAACACCAATAAATACCCTGCACGACGTTAAGGTCATTCATATATCGATTTTTCGAAATAAGGCATTGTATGGCAAGCGGTCGAAAGAGTGGTCCGATTCGTCCTTGGGCCAAAGCATATCAGTGTACGAATTTTTATTAAAATCTCTCCAAAAATTGCTGTCTGTAGGTTGAACAAAAAAATAAGACGGACAAACGGACAGACAACCTTAGAACAATTCAGGCACTGCTACTGAGTAGATGGGTATAATAAAAGGTAAATTTATCTCAATTTCTTCTGGACGTTGCATACATCTGCACAAACTTAGCATACACCGCAAGTGGTGTAAGGTACAAAAACTATATTAATTGCAAACTTCTAAACTTAAAGCAAATTCTTTCCTTTTTTTTCATTTTCATAGCCAACTTTGCTAAGGGTCTGTATAGCTCATAAAAATTATATTTTAAGATCCCTTGCCCTTAAACGAAGACGCGTAGTGACCATAGACTTGCCATAGACTTGAAATTTTTTTTAAAAAATACTTTACTTAAAGATTTTTAAAAAAATATATATAGAAAAATAAATTGATAAAGAAATTATTTATAAATGTAGTTAGTGACTTCGAATGACGACAGTTACTGTGTGAACATAAACTTAAACGAGTACGTAAACACAAAGCGTGGAAGTTTCTTCTTTTGATTGTTTTTAAAAGTAGACTAAAGAAATGGTAACAAACAGTCAACTAACAAATAGCACGTTTTTATGAAGTTTAAAATTTAATGGCCGTCACCACTGTGCACGTTTTGAATTGTCTTCACTTTTTTAATATCGCTCTTTTCCGCCAGACCATGAAGTGATGCCATAAAAACTGTTAATATCACGTAAAAGGAAATCTTCGTAGCATTTTTTTTACTAAAACTCAAATAAATTTTTTCATATAACGTCGGTAAAAAGAATTTGGATCGGTAATCTTTTGTTGTTTTTCTGATAACACAAAACATTACAAAACGGGATTCTTGGAATTTTTGATGAAAATTTGAACCAAATACTTTCAAAAGCTTACTTTCCAAGTCAGCTGTGTATCGTGAAGACAGTTTGGCTGAGAGCGACATAAAAGATAATCGGACGGGGCCAGTTCTGGACTACACCATAGACGCAGCGAAACTTCCAAGCCAATATCTCTTAAATTTTCGCCGTCATTAAAGATGTAAGCGGTCTGACGTTGTGGTGGTGGAAAACGACGTCTCTTCTATTTGATCAATTTTTCAATGCTTTAACTGCGCGTTGGCAGCAGAGAGCGGCAGTAATCGTCTAACTAGGCTTGAAGAAATTTGTGACGCACGATTCCCCACGAGTCCATTAACACACAGCGTTACCTTAAGTGACGTCAATTTGGAAGCAGCTTCATCCATCTTGGATCGCGATTCTTTTCTCACATTAGTGTCGTACATAATTCACTTTTTATCGCCAGTCGCTGACCTAATTGCGGTTCTTTTTAGCAGACACCGGCACTTAGGAAGCCGATCCATGTTTACAGTCACATGCACAAGGTTCAAAATTATTTTTGGGGGGAAAGTGCAGATGGATCGTTTTCGAAGAATGTCACAGAATTTTACTAACAACTAATCGAACGAATTACGTTGGCTTTTTAGCATTGGAATTTCCTGTTAGGAAACGAATAAAAAGTTTAAGTACAACTGATGTCGATAAAATATTCATTCTATAATAAAATTAAAATTTTGGCCTATTTTCAAAACCTGCTTACTTTCGATTGTTTTAACAAATGTCGCAATGTTTTTTTTTAATATCTATAAGTTTTCATATCTCATCCGGGCTATAGCCATCAATTCTTTAAAGCTGTCAATTAAGAAAAACATCACGATATTTTTGTGAATTCTTTATACCCATCACCGTTATCCTAAAAACACAAAAAAAGTAAAAGAATTAAATTTTCATGCTCTTTAGTATGGAGTAGGCGAGGCTGATTTTCGCCATATTCGAAACAATAGGTTTTGTCGTATAGGAGCGTGGGACTTGTAGGTGTGTCCTTTGAAAAGTTTAGCACACTTGCACATTTCGCTAGCAGGAGAAACAAAGTTTACACAGTTGCGCAGATAGACAGATGAACAGACGGACAGATAGGCATGCTTACTTGCATATTAATTTTAAACTGATCAAGAATTTCTATACTTTATGGGGTTTTTGAAGCTTGGTTCTGCGCGTTATAAAGAAAAATAAAAAAAAACTTAAATTTTGATGCATTATAATAATGGGTAGGCATGGTCAATGTTTCCATTTTCATACAGGCAGCATTGCCCGTGGAATCTCCGTTCACATTTTTGTAGATTCATCTGCCTTAGTTTATGAGTAATAAACCTATTTTTTATTCTTTTTGATTATTATTATTATTATTATTATTATTATTATTATATAAATTTAGCCAGAGAATAAATTCTAAGACTAAAGTCTTAAAGCACTAGCATCTAATTATTACTATTATTTTATTTTTTTTTTTATTTTATTAATATATTGTTATTATTATTATTATTATTATTATTATGATTATTATTATTATTATTATTATTAAAAACTCTACCGCACTTGAGATTTGAACCCACGACCATTGAATTGCTAGTCGAGACTGTTCCCTACTCGGCCACTCAGGCGGATTTATTCTTTTTGAAAAACAGGGTTGTATTCAGTTTACGTGATACTGTGAGCGTGTTGCTCGATCGATTTGAACTATTTTCGATAGCAACTTGCGTGCAAGAACTTCTAATGTTTTTGCCAAATTTGAAGTCGATAGCGTCCTTTTTGCGGCCAGGCGAATGTTCACGACAGATTTTACACAGACGTACAGACGGACAGACAGGTATGCTTAATCAGTTCAGAATTCAGAATTTGACGCTGATCAAGAATGTAGATGCTTTGTGGGATCTCCGAAGCTTTCTTTTAAGTGTTGCAAATGTTTTGACAAAATGAATATACCCCTCATCGTTCGGGGATGGATATAAAAATAAGAAAAGAAGATAAGCAAGGAGGGAAGCAAAGAACGAATAGGAGGAAAGGGTAGCAAAATTAAAAGGAAAGGAAAATAG
>KK500138.1:146076-211022 GCA_000688715.1 Glossina pallidipes | reverse complement strand
TATGATATTTTAGATATTAACTGAATTAAAGTAGAAAAAAGTTTTTCGCATTATGAAAATTGCCCTCTTTTATACATGGCATATACACACATATCGTAATTTTTGTATGCGTACGTACATTCTTAAAAGCCCTGCATATGCTTGCACTTTATCTGCGTGCTAGAATTTAACATGGTTTTTAGTTTAATCAATTTCAATGAAATTCCGATAGTGACTCATGATTTAAAGGTAAAATTCGTAATGCTTAATTACTATTGGTATTGTTGTTGCCTTAGTTTTCTTTTTTTCCGCTTTTATTAAATACTAAGCAATTTTAGTAAGATGTACACTCTGAAGGGCAACGGTAAGAGAGTTACGCATGACATCTACGTTTGTATGCAAACCACACACAATAATGAGCGTAAATGCATACAAAACGAATAAACAGTTATATATATTTGTTTATGTTTGCGTCTAAAAGAGATAGGAGCATATACTTATGGCAAACCTGTTAGTAATAAAATATTGTAAAACGCACTCAGGCATGAATATGCAATAAAGCGTTTGAGCCAAAAATAAAACAGAACTAAAATAAAAGAAAATCAAAAACACATGAAAGACGGAAACACAAGAGTTTAAACCATGAAGCCTTAGTTACAACATTCAAGATATGAAGCCACAAAAAAACTAAACAACAGCGAGAACAATATCAAATCAACAAAAAGCATAAAGTACAAATAATATAAACAACAAGAACAGCAACGTCAACGACATTGTCGTATACGAGTTACCTCAGAATACTGCCACAATTAATGTCGTCAAATTGCATGTAGCTTATATAACCTCAAATGTCATACCTACACTACATACATTTGCGTCATACATAGGGTCTCGTTTCTTACTCAGTTCATACGAAACTTTGTTTAATTGCATTACCCGTATAAGGATATAAGCGAAATGTGCTAATTATTATTAAACTACATTTTCCAACGAAATGAATACGATAAACACGAAATGAAAACTATCTATCATTTTACGATAACTTTTACATCTTCATTCAAACAAGACGAGCAAATAGTAAAAAGATTCCAAATTTGGTAAAGACTCGCAACCATTCGAGTTCGGAGACAATCTATAGATAAATATAAATAACAAATGTAGATTTTCATATTTACTTAAGAAAACGGAATGTATCCAAGGATTCGTTGACGTCGACCATTTTATATTACAATTTATTCAACCTCTAAATATTAATAATTTTTTGTAACTCAACCGTGAAGGTGGGATTATAGAAAACTCATCCCGTTTCCGTCCAGAAGTGCGCATCAAAAACTTAGGAGTGTAAGGGTTAATTTTAGTCAATGAATATAAAGAGAATATCTCAATTATACTGATTCGCCTACAATCGAGGGGAAACAAATACTTACTCTCTATTAACGACGTAAGTACAGCTGATTTTAGCTTATGGCAACAACATACTTCAAGTTGACACTAACTCCATAATTTTTCTGACACATCGATTTTAATTATAGTGATGATTATTAAATAATAAATTAAATTAAAGGAGAACTAAGCTGAGGCTTGTTCATTGAGATTATTGCAGCTATCGAAATCTTATATACAGATACAAAAACTAACTACACCTTTCCTAAGGAGAAACATAAAAATTCTCTATTGCACAAATAACAATTACTTGGCAGTTTTACCCAAATAAGTTTATTGGAACTTTTGTAAAGTTTTTGTAATGTTAATTTCTAGCATTTCTTCTACACGCTGCTATTCTTTCATCATTGTGTAATTGAATTATGTACTCCTCATAAGTGCATTCGTAAATGAATATATATTAGAATATTTGTAATGTGTATACATATAGGTATACTTTTAAGCATTTCTGTCTGCTTAATATGATCAACTTGTTTTGTTACGCATTTAAATTTAGAAAATTTTGTTGACATTTATATACAACTCGTGGCATACAAATTGAACAAACCAATCAAAGAGGGGTTTTTCAAACCATACATATATAGAGAGTTCGAAATGCCCAAGAAGGCTATATATAGGGCTGCATGTAGCTTAATTATTAGAAAGTAACGTTAGATGTGTGATTTAACTATTGTAAATTTACAACAAAGCGCGACGAGTACAATATCGTGTTTAATAACATTGCCAGTTTCTTATAGAAAAGTATTACTTTTACGCTGCACTAAAAGTTGCCTTGGGGGATCATCTACGGGTAGCGTATTATGAATGGCTGCAAGCACACGAAACTATCACAGAGAAACGTCGCGGATAAGAGGCTATTGTCGTGATAAATAAAGTTTGCTGTCACGGGTCGTATACAAAACCCATCAAGGAAAATTTATAAATACTGAAATGTAATGTATTACACATTCCTTTTCCGAGATTTTACTCCTTCTTTAGGTGAAGTTTCAATCGACGATTTAGGGTCTGTCCGCGTAAGGCTTCGATTCTTGAAACAATAAGCGAAATACTCGAAATATAAGTTCTCCTTTCAACACGAAATTTATATGCTATTACAAAAAAAGAAAAGTGTAAAAATGATAAGTATAGCAATTAACCACCTATACAAAAGTACATAGCATAAGAAGTAATTACACTCATACAAAGAGATATTTCTGTATATATTTTTAATATCTTTTTTTTTAATTTACATCCATACCATGCACATTGGGAGTATTCGTTCAACAGATAATTAAATTTTTGTAATCTGCGAACAGCAAATATTAGTAGAACATAATAGAAAATACTTTTTGTTCCATTTGTTTTTATTTTTATTCCTTTTTGAAAATCCAGCCTTTATATATCCTAGGTGTTAGAAATACCAAATGTGACAACGTCGACTATTATGCGTCTTTTCATTACGTCTTGCAATGCCTGCTATCTCCGATTCTTTGATTTAAAAAACTCGCAAACCAAAAGAAGAAACAATTAAGAATTATATTTTAGGCCATAGAAATTGCAAATTAGCTTTTATGCTGGTAAAAAGAACCAAATGTTGAATTGCAATTTCGAGTTGTAATATGCAGTTTCTGAATTTCATTTTAAGAGTGTCGATTGCTAATTTGAGAATTTAAGTTCCCAATTCGCCAACCTGTTACATATTCCTATTCGTCTTCTGAAGTAAAATGTTTTATTTTGTGTTTAACGGTAAAACCCAAACGAAAGAACTGACTTCAGATCGCGACTGAGTTATTTTTTTAAATTTAGTTCTCTATTAATTAAATCTAAAATAATATGCAGTAAAATAAAAGAAATGATTTCCTTCAATTAACACAATTAAAACACAATTGCGCTGATTTAAATGATAACCTAAAGGTAAAGAAAAAAGAAAAGAAACCAAGAAAGCTACCAACTAAAGAGTATGTCTTGCAACAACGCCCGCGGGTATTTTAACAAGACCCTTTGGTTGTAGATATTACATTTTGATCCCATTTCCCGTTAAGTAGTTGATTGAAGGTACTATATCCTTCTTTAGTGATTGCATTTGTTGATTGATGTCACACATAACTACACGTCCGGATATTTAAATTTTCGGGTTTTAGTTGATTGTTGCAGTAACATTTCATCCTATAATGCTGTTACATAAATCAATATGAGAATCCTTTACACACCTAAAATAAAATTCAATTTAGATACTCTCTGTGAAATCAAGCAAAAGCAACAAATTGTTTATTCAATTTTGGACTTGATTTTTTTATTTAAAAAAAACTGCAGACAGAAGACGATAGAAATAATAGGAGAGTGCTCCCATTTTAATTACAGCAATTCATCTATATTTTGATCAAGCTATTTCCAATAGCTTAAACAATAAAAAAATTTAAATCAATTCTAAATTGTCCTGCAAATAAAGATAAAAATAGAAGATATTAATATCAAGAAATATCAGAAAGACAAAGCAATTATGGCTGGATGTCATATTAAACATGCCTATCATCAGAAATAAAAGTTTAAGATTGATCAAAAAATAAAATAACTCACAAGATAATGTGGCCGACATTTTTCCTTCTTTCAAATTGTTTTTTTATGATTAGAGGCTCCAATTTTTTTTTCGTTTTTACTGCGGAAGAGTGTGATATATATGGACATTACTCTGCTATTGGACGTTACTATTGATTAACACCAAACGTCAGATCCCAATAAAGAAGGAGTAATATTATATTTAGTTAACAAGAAAAGCTTAAAGATATAACTTGTATAAACGAAAGCAGAAATTAAATTCTTTAAATATTTTTGAGAAAGTATAAATTTTTTTACTTGAAAATTCTATCTGTGTAGACTGGCATAACATAAGCCGGATTCTTGAAGCTAGATTTATTCTTACTTAAATTTTCCGTAAATTAAACTTACAAAGAGAAGCCCTGTCTTCTCTACACAGTTATCGAAATGGCGAGCAGTTTTCAACCGTCCTTTACTAAAATGAATATTTTTTTTTTTAGTTTTTTAAACCTTTTAAGAAATAGCCTCATCCTACGCACATTTTGCGTCCGTAGTTTGAGTGCATTGTATATATTTATAGCCATGTTTCCATCGAAACAGACTTTTGAACTACATATTATAAAAGAAATCACTACTTCCGTATTTATAAATTGTTCGTTCAATAAGTGTATTCATAAAGCAAAATTTCTTATTTTAAAAGCAAGTGCAAGAGTTTTTTGTTAGGCTTTAAATTTTGAAATACCAATTTGTAGTTTTTTCAATGAAGCATCCTATTCTCTCTTCTATCCTACCATTTATATAAATAAATTAAATAATTTACGGTTGACCCAAGTGCAACTTTCTTTTCCTTCTTCAGGGCACTTTGAAAAAATTGCTACTACTAATCCGTTTAAATATTTGGTAAAATTCTACTTACAAAAGCCGTGAACGTGAACTTAGAAATAGGTACGGTTCAATCGCTTCCCATACGGCTTGTAAAGTACTTAATACTTAAATATTTGACCTTAAGCTTAAGTCATTTGCAAATATTAAGGAATTAATTCTATACGTTCTATCGTTTTTTGTTCAGCTCTACAGATTCTATCGTTTATTGTAGATGTATTGCTGTTTGTTTCGTGATTATTTGTATAGTCTTTTCTCATGAGATTTTCATTCACTTAAATAACTACTAACAAGTTAACAAGTGTAACTAGAAAATATTTTTTTAAAGAGCTCGGTTTATAACAATGTCATCTATTTACTAAAAATTTGCCTTCAATCTTAAGAACTACCTCTTGTTGCTATGAGTAGAGAAAATGTTACTGTAATAGTCGAAATTAAATTTTTGGAGAAGTGCCATAACTACTATAATTGCTAGAACTTACTTATATCGACATTCACATCTATGAAAACAAAAAAAACCCAGATGTAAAACACACAGCACACACACGTATATATATATATATATATATATATATATATATATATATATATATATATATATATATATATATATATGCATATTTTGTATTTGTATCTACATTTATAAAATAGGAATATATATTTGTTTTTATATATTCATTCACTTCTTTATCTATGTATATTAGTATATACCTATAATCATTTATTTATTTTATGCTTTTATATTGATCACAATTTTTAAAATTCACGCTAATTGCAACATATGATATTATAATTTAGTTTTTTCGAGGTGTTGTTCCACCAATTCTACACACCGCCGGCAATGATAGAGTCTACTTTTTACCTACATAGGTATTTCATTTCAAATCAAAAGGCGCAATAACAAGATCATCAGAGTAGCGATTTCCAATTACTCTTATTATACACTTTATTCTCATTTTTTGCATTATTTTTTTTTTTTTTGATATATTCAATTATATCACTTCACTTGTTTTTAATGTTTTCTTATATTTTCCTTCGATTTCGCTCAAATTAAATAATCCTTTGGACTTTCGATATTATACACAAACGATGCAACCAAAATAGCCGCGCTCACAACAATTGTTTTTTTTTTTATCGATAGGTTTCTCAATTTATTTGTCCACTAGCTTCCAGATCATTATATTATGCACATAAGCAACATATATATATATATATATATATATATATATATATATAAATTTGTGTATGGAGTGTGTGCGTTTGTGTGAGCGCGTGCGTTTGTCCTAGGTACGTCTGAATAGTTATTTATTTATTGATGTGTGTGCATACACATACTCTAAATAAATATATAATTAAAAATAGTGATTGTTGTTATTGTTTTTTGTTATTCTTTGCGGTGTATAACGAACTTCTCGAAAATCACCAGCATGTTTCGAACATGACAACGTGTTTTTTTAAACTTCTAGTAGTATCCAGCGAAGGAAGTAACGAGCACTTTGTATAGTTCTGTATATATATTTTTAGTATACAGTCATATAATGATATAAAATACAACGTTACGTTCACGGAGAAAGATGAAATAAAGACAAAAAACATAATGTGCAATAAAAAAACAAATAATAAACTGCTTTGCACAGTACTAACAACATGCTAACGCATAGCTACACCGACAGAACGCAGCAGAAGATTACGCACACAGTGAATCCCATACTATTAAATGTACATATACGCAAACACAAATAATGCAGAGAACGTAAGTTCTTCTTTTTCCGTAACGTCTTTTAGTTAATGTGTATTGCTTTCGTTTGCCGTATTATTTTGCTGTTGTTTTTCTCCTCATTATCACTGCCAATGCTGTCAACTTATGAATTAAAAAGTAAGACATCTATTTATTGCATAGAGGTAGAGTTTTAAAATTCTTCCAAAATATTAGCTTAAATTCCAACATTTTGCAGCCACTGAAGTATATTTTGAAAGTTATTTTTTCGCCATTGCGGACTTTATAGCAAAAGAACTTAATCCATTCAGAAAATTTCGGTTTATTCTGCAAAAAAAAAAATGATTATCGGAACGTATTGGTCTACAAATTCTCGGGTTTTTATACTCAGAGTAAATATATTAAACTTCCTGAATGATTATAGCGCATGCTTTCGACATTTGATAGAATATGTTCTCTTAAACGGCTTAACAACTTTCTTTGCTGTTTGTCCATCTACTGATTTCGCAATTACGATTAAGGATTGCAACCTGAATTTCTATTTAATTTTTATTACTCTCATCAATATATATATTATGCAATGATTGTAAACAATCGTTGCTGTTATTTGCAACCAATTCAAGTTGTATGTTTTACTGCGTGAATAGGAAATAGGATAGGCAAAAAGGCGTACAAACCAACGATTTACTATTCTTTTAATTCATCTCCGATAAATATGGTAATAGTTGAATTGGAATGAAATTTAATGTGAATATATATATATAGATGATATATATCACATGTATCATACATACCCTGTATCATAATTTAAGTAGCCTTCGATTTTACTTATTATATTTGTATATGTATAAACATATATATACATATATATTTCTTCGATTTTACTTATTATATTTATATATATATATACATATATATTTATTTATACTCCACTTTTCCTTTTTGTATAAATTATGAAAAATGTTAGATTTCAAATATATTTCCACACATATACATTTTGTTAAATACATTTTGTTTACATTTATATATATAAATTTTACATTTTTATGTATATAAACATTTGTACAGTAGACATGTATACACTTAAATACACTATAAACTTCGTATTTTAAGCAATTGTCCAATACGCTGTGTTTTAAAAACGTTAAACAGTTAGTGTTCTCATGATTCTTCACGTGATTATAATTGTTGAAAATGAAAGAGCGCTTAAGTTAAGCATAGAGGGGAAAGTTTCACTTACATATAATATCGACTAAGTGTAAATCAATTAAAACTTCTTGTAATATACCCTGAATTTGTATTGAAACATATAAACTTTTAAAAGCAGGAACGAACATCGCAAAGTATTAGTGCTGTACAAAAAAGCGCTAAATTGTAATCATTGTTTATGTGTATGTGTGCATAGGGTACACATACACTAACTTACGAAGTGGGAATTGAATATAACCTCCAAATACAGAATATCATATGTATGCATCCCTACAGACATTTTCAAGTGCCTCCATTTGCTTTTAAATTTCAATACAAGTAGGCTAAGCGAATGGCCATACCATGATTAGCTCTAAAAAATTGTAACATATATCGGATAGGAAATGCCAAATTTATAGAGAATTTAAGAATATATTTCGTCATTGCTTTGTCGATGACAGATGTCGTATGAGCATCTTTGAAATTCTATATTAAATTATAATTATTTTTAGGTCTCTTGCGCAGATTTGTTTAGGAGAATTAGCCTCCATTTTACAGTATAAAACTATACAAATATTTTAATTAATGTGAAAGATAAGCAAAGTATGAAGTTTTTTACCGGCTATCCGCTTACATTAATTTAATAAGCTAGATAGTTTTGAATTAAATGATGCCTTTCTCGAGTATTCCATTTCCAAAAACATTGAATGCAAGTAGATTGACCGTCACTTAGTTTCTATTACTATACCTATACTGTTTTTTCTCATGCAACGGAAAAGAGTAAAAATGAAAATGTAAAAAGTATGTACTTTGTTGGATTGAAATAGTGATCTATGTAAGTTATTCATACCGAACTTGAGAACTCGATGTTATATGGGTAATAAGAAAGATATATAGGTCTGACATGGAATGCGCCTTATCAATCAACAGCTTGTATTGAAACTAGAATAGCTTTGAATACAGATATATGCATTACATTATTCTATTTGTATATATATATTTCCCGTTAAAATACGGATTTATGCGTTAGTTGATTTAACTCAGAAATATATATCACACCTCAACATTATGTTCCAGTTTATTTCAGACTTGATCCAATAACCAAAAGTCAAAGAAGAAACCTTAAGCTGTATAACAGAAAGATTTGTATTCGAATTATCACTTTCTAATTACGTTAAATTAATTATGTTATGTTAATTATGTAAAAAAAATTATTTACAATTTTACTTAATTCGTTAAAACACTTCAACAAATATTTTTTTAGATTATAACGTTCTAAGAATGTGAAAGTAAGAGCCATGCAAATGCTCGCTATGATGTACAGACACAACTTTCATTCGTTCATATTAACTTAAAACTATTCGCACAACGTATGTCTAAATAAGTCTAATTTTTTTCTTAGTAATAAACATATTGTGAATGCTGTGTAAATATTTGCTACAAAAATGCGGAGATATAATTCGAAATTTTCATTAGTGTTAGCGACATCGCTGAATGGTAAATATGTTATTGAAAATTAATTGAAGTGGTATAGAAGTCATGTTAGATATGCATCATTTTTTTGCTGATAGCAAAAAAGGTAATTTTCATTCTGACATTTAGAGGAAAAAAGTGCAACAAAGTGTTAATCAAAAAAACGTGGCAATATCTTATTAACTTCACTCCTTACTAAGCAGAGCACGTGGATTGAAAAAATCACGTCGCTCCTAATTATATAATAAACTTGACCATAAACAACAAAATCTTACAATGAATTAAATAAAGTAGTTTAGACATCTACCAACTCAACATAGGTTAATAGATGACACCATGGTCTTTGATTTTCAACACTATACTCAACAAAAATTTGACGTAATAGTTTAAAAAGCATTGCTGCCTAATCCAGTTAAAATAACAACATTTTAACAGCGCTGTAAATTTCTGCAAAAAAATGCATAACACTTCCAATTAGTTGCAAAATTCAATATATTACATTTCATATATATACGGTAGCCCAATAAAGTCTATGTACAGTACGAAAAATTGGATTTTCTCTTATTATGCATTTTTGGGTTGACGATCAAAAAATATGTTCTTGAGAAACAAACACTTACATACACTGAAAACATTTCATCAGAAGGTTCGAAAAAAAATTTGATTTTTAAACTTGTTTTCGTACATTTAATTGTAATTTATCAATGAAAGTAAGTTTCTTCATTTCTTTTCCTTGAAATGTGAAAAAATATGCAAAAAACCAAAAAATTCTTCAAAGGTTAGAAATGTAATTATGAAACTAAGATGTGAGAAAAAATCCTACGGAGAAATAGCAAAATCAATTGTAATTAATTGCGGTACTGTCATAGTGAGGAAAGCATTAGACCAGGCCTCCATTGGTTGAATTTTTTGTGGGTTACTGTTAGATCACCTTAGAGATGGCTGCGATTGGTCAGATCTTGCGCAGCATTAGAAGTGGCCGTGAATGGTCGAATTGTTCGGAGCAGTTTAGGAAAAAAACAATCGATAGACCATTTTTGATAGAACGGAATAAATTAATTGGAGAAGCCACTATAAAATTAAAAAAAGCGTTTTTGTCAATTTTTTTTTTGAAGAAAGAAAATGTAGTAGAATTGTAGTGATATATTCGAGGACGTTATTAACCATATATTTTAGTTTTAGAAAAATTATATTTGAGAAATATTAAAAAATGGCGCACCGGAGCCATTCGCGCGACATATATCTAATGTAAAAGTCTCTGGGCCCTGTAGCGTAAATAGTACAAATGTAAATCGAAAGAAATATCATTTAATCTTAGTGTCTACAGCTGGAATAGTGGATTTTAAAAATGTTGAATCTGGTATGATTGGCTAGTATTTAAAACGAAAAGTTGAATATTTGATCAAAAAAAGATAATCTTTTATTAACAAAAAAATGATTAAATTAACTTATCGAAAATTTTCTACATATTGCACTACAGAATGTTATGTAAAGAGGCTGTAAATAACTCGAATGTAAAAACAAAAAACATCCATTTAAGTTGTGAAATGTGTTGCGGACAAAATTGTTTAAAGGGCGTGTTAAGTACAACAAAGAAATAACATTTTGTACTCTTTTCTTTATATCTCTATTGCGCCTATCCGTACTAATTCAGGTTTTCTAGGACCCGCTCTCGATTTTTGCCTGGCCATTTTCACCAGTTGATCTTGTTCATATGGTTTTCTTCATCAGGTACTTACAATTCTAGTTGATCCAATTTAATGTAACCTTTCATAACTGGGTTGTACAAAACAAACATACCTGTTTACAATAACTTTACGATTTGACTTATATTACAATCTATAGGTCTCTGATGTACCGGAGTAATCCGCCGGTGATTAATTTTTTCCTTTTGTATCGACTTCGCCCTCCACAACAAGCATAAGAAAGTCCTCGTAATCATTAATATCTTCGAACATATTGCAGCATACCACCAAGCAACCCACCAAGCATCAGCTTTTTCAAATAGACCAATTCTAGTGCTATTATGGTTTTCCATAATCCTGTTTACGTTGTTTACGTTGGGATGCATAACGTACTCCTCGACGGCAACCATAGTACTTGAAATTCTAACATTGACTATTACCTTTGTTTTTGCTACACAAAAATAAATTAAAAAACTTTGTCTCTTGTCATGGCCTTGTCTCTTGCCTGGCCTCATAATCTGTTATAAATTTAATGTTTTGCGATAGTAGTTTTAAAATATTATTATCATTATTATTATATAAATTTAGCCATAGAATAAATCCTAAGACTAAAGTCTTAAAGCACTAACATCTAAGGCTTTCGGCTTTATTAAAAAGTCTACCGCACCTGAGATTTGAACCCACGACCTTTGATTTACTAGTCGGGACTCTTGCCTCTCTTTGATTTACTAGTCGGGACTCTCGCCTCACGCAGGCGGATTAAAAATTATTCACATGATATTTGGTATTCAAAGTACTGGACTTCTGTTATGAATGACAGTATAATTAATTGCGCTATTATGATGTAAAAAATGGTTTTCTGCTCTGGAAGTATTTAAACAATATTATTTATTATTTCTACAGGACACAAAGTTACGTCCGCAATGACAGATTTTGCTGTGTTTTATAACTGCACGTCTTTATTAGAAAAGAAAAACTTAATAAACGTATCCTTACATAAAAGATTTAAAATTGCATATAGGCCAATAAACACTTTTTTTTTTAGATTTTACGGTCTTAGTCAGCCTCTTTAGCGATTAATTTGGTACAACTGAATCGCGATTTCTAGGATAGGAAAGATTTTATTTACAATTATTAGAAGATTCGTTTACAAATGAATTATTTACAGTAGCTTACAATTACAATGCTTTAGTATTTCTTCTGAACATGCACGTTCGAAGGTCGCGATTCAACTCTCTTCACTCGATGGGTTTTACCTTCCGCAAATATTCTACTTACATATCCTTTTACAAGCAAGATACCAATGCCCAATTACATTGTGACATTTTCGTGCATAGACTACTTTACTTTATGATGTCGCCAAGTAAGGCATCATGAATCTGTAACTAGTTTTCCATTTTAAGATTTTGGTTTCTTAGAAAATCGGTTAGTTTCATCCAGATTCATTTTAACTTAGGTGCGATTTCCTTAACAATATATTACCCATTTTGATTGCACTGGAAAGATGAATAATTGCCTAAAAATATCAAGTAAATACTTCTTAAATCTGAAGTTTTTAATTAATGCTAGTACCAAACTCTATAACATAAAATAATTTTTTGGTTTTTGCCATTACTTATGGAGTTTTTTTTTATTTTCTTTGTCCATTTTCTCTTTTTGTATTTATATATATGCCTGTACGTATCTCGTATGCTTGATTTATTTTTATTTTATTTGAGTACATATTTACCGTTTAATCCGTTACGCTCTGGACTCGACTGTCCTGAACAGTAAATCTGCAGAGACTTAAAGCTTTTCTGTGTCTACTATACTCTCTATGTGCACTCTGATATTAAGTGCTGAACATAAAGAGTTTGTTTCGCTTTTTGCTTCACGCACAACACAAAACACAAAATTATTTGACAACATAGCTTGTTTGCTTTAAAATAAAAATGAAAATTTTCATTGAAATTTGTCAAGGCATTTGGCGAACATTGATTTTAGAATTGTTCAATTGTGCAAAACAAACGATGAAAAGAACACAAATTATATTTGCTGCATACCTGTCATTTCATATGTTCTCGTACATACACACTTATATGCAAACGATAACCCACATCCTCTTAAAGTACAGAATTGTATGTGTTTCTGCTTTGAAAACGTTGAGAGAATGCGACTTCATATTAAAAGACTAATACAGAATCTTTGCTCATACAGTCAACGGGAATGAAAGGGCAAGCATACAAATGGCTGCTAATTGACAGCGTTACTACCGTTATTGATCCCAGACCCAGGAATCTCCTAACCTCAATTTTGAAGAAAATGTTGGAACATCTATGGATGTGTTTCGTTGTCTCTTCTCTGAAGAACTATTCGAATGAGTAAAATTTGTTTTCACAAATTTTAAATTAATAAAGGGAAAAATATCTTTAAAAAGTGATTTTCTAAAGAAAAACCGAAGGGAAGAGAGAAAGGGGAATTTTTGAAGGTGAAGACAGTTTAAATTTTTCTGTTAAGTTCACACAATAGCTAAAAATGTACTCACTTCAATCAACAATGTTCGATATCATTGTGGTTTTAGATTAGGGAAAACGAAGGCGTTTAAGCAACAAAGAGAATGAAGAGCCAGAACTCAATTTTGCTACCTTGACTATGAGAATGATACGGTAAAATTATCGTTGCGACCTCAGATACAAAAGATGGTTTCGAAGAAAATGGTGAGCTAAAAAGTTGACTATAGAAATAGAGAACAGCAGCGTTACGGAAAGGAGTGAGGTTATCGGCAAACAATATTAACAAAAGTGCTTTCAACGGCGTGGTATTTTGAAAAATTAGTACAAAAAATTACAACAATTATTGTCATATTATATACGGCAAGCTTATTTAAATAAATATAAAAAAAAATTAATGAATTTCCATTTGTAAGCAAAACGAAAAGTGTAGTGTATTCATGTACAATTTAACAGTTGACGTCCAAACTTGTTTCAGTCCTCCAAAAAACAAAGCCTTGACAATGTAATGCTCATACACATGCCACACCTACTGCTTCGACGCTATGAGAACTGCACAGCGCCGTTGAATTTCTATTTACTGCTATCAGACGAACAAGCACTAGGTGACATTGCCTTCTCATTGTAGTGCCTGCCAAATTGGTTTTTCAGCGATTTCCACCCCTTTTGCAATTTTCAACTAAAAAGTATTATAGAAATTGAATTCAAGTAATTGTAAGTTTGTTTTATTATACTTACTACATTTGTCAACTTCTTTGAATAAAGCTTTCCAGTCTTTTCTTTTAACATTTTATTCCGAAAGCGTGGCAAGCGTTTGTTATAAGTGAAAAACAAAATGCTTGCGTTATGCGTAGGTCCCAAACTGTCAAAACAAAGTTGATTGTGTGTATTTAAAAGTAGATGAATATATAGCTTGCGTTGAGCTGTGCATGAAACTATTAATATATACACAATATAATTTTAAAATGATCATCATAAAAAAAAAAGAAAAAAAAAAACAAGAAAAAATGAAGCTGAAGTATATTGCTTACTATTTATATAAGAAAAATATTTTTTTTGCTTTATTAACTGTATTTTGCTTCAAAAAAAATCATTTTTCGGAGAAATGTTTTGCCTTATTAATTTTGTACTTAATTAATGCCAATGTAAACAAACGTTAGCCATATCATTTTGTACGCAAGCTTCTCTTTTCAAACTATAATACGGTACGATAAACCATAAACGATACAATGCATTTTGGATTGATGGTGCTGTATTGCTTTCTCATCGACTTCTCGTTCTTTGCATTTACAACGAATATTATCGGTGTATTTGTAAGAAAATAATGCAAAGAAGAGGAAGAGAAGCAAATAAATAAACAAACCAAATACAAAGTTTTAAAAAGGAATTGATAAAAAAATTGATATCTATGAAATAAATTTAAAACAATGTTTGAGAAATTGAAATAAGTGTATTTCCGTTTATTTAAATTTGGCTAATTTTTCTCTTCTTAATAGCTAGTTTGGTACTTATAATTTCCATTTTAAATTCGCCTGCCTGTACTCTGCCCACGCAGGCCCTAAATATCACGTTTGCAGAAGACTTTTTACACAGTTTCTAGTAACCCCCTAGTTCCAGTTTATGTCCTTACCAAAAATTTTTTTGTTAATTCCATACTCACTTATTCGTTTTCATATTTCATGGCACGAACAGGAAAAAGTACCAAAAATAATTGATTTTATTATTTTTGCCACCGTATTACAATTTTCGAGGTCAAGTAATGTTCCTAAGTCCAGGAATTTTATCAAATGTGTGTACTTTCACAGCCCTATTTTACTTCATTTTCCCTTCGAACATGAAGCTCGATGTCGAGTAAGCACTCAACCACTATCGAGTACTATCAGTCGAATTCTCGCTAACGAGAACCATCAACCCAAATTGCAAATTCAATATCGAGTTTGCTTGATAGCGAGAACCAGAAACCGGCTCCATTTGTTATTTATTGGCAAATTTGCTGGCGATTATTACCAAATGCGCTCTTTCACTTACGTCAAATCTCGCGGCAATAATATTGCTGTTCTGCCAACAAATTTGTATTAGTATTGAATATAAGCAAAGCAAAGTTACTACAAAACTCTTCTTTAGAGTTACGTTTGTAAAAACAGCTGGAAAAAAAATATAAACAGCTGTTACAAAATGATTTATTAATTCAAAAATTTGAAAAAACTAAAAAAAAAATAATATGTCCGAAATTACATTTGTGAATTGTGAAGAAAAAGAAAAAAACATTTGGTAAAAGTGAGCACAATTTTTTTTTTTTAATATCGAGCTAAATTAAGCAATGTTGACCAATGTGTACATTTCCATATACAACCGTATTTTCAAAGCGGCTTTTCATTACACCCTGGGAAAAATAGGTATGAGTAGTGGTATGGGGAGTAGATGTACACTGCCGGTGTTGCATTTAGCCGTGACCTTAGAGTTGTTGGCTTCAAGAGGCTAATGGCTGGCCTGAAATGAGTAAGTGTTGCGTAAAGCACGATATAAACTATTGTATCAGAAGCGTTACATAAGTTGGAAAAATAACTTCTACATTTACTTTTTCTACTTTTACATCTTTTTAATTTTTTTCAAGTGACAGGGTATACCGCCTAGAACCTTGGCTGATGCTACCTAACCGAAGCTCGGTAGATCCTCCAAAAAAAAAACATCGAAATCCATTGCAAGGCGAGGAACATTGAAAAAGGTGCAATGGTGTGTATGAAGGTTAGTACTACAGTATTTAGTATTTCGAAAATTATAGTTTTTAAACATTTCTCTAGGTCACTGGCGTATACTACAGGAAGATCGAAAGATAATTATTTTGAAAACGTCTTTAAATGAAGCAAATTTGCGACCTTTCGCGCTTGTCGACAAACATCAATGAGAAGTTTGTATAAAATTTGGATGAGCCATAATCATTCTTTTAACAATCGACGTAGTCATTCATAAAACAATGAGTCTTCTAACTTCTAACTTTCAATATTTCCATAGTTGCATCAATCCATCATGAAATTGGAGAAACTTTTTAAAATCTGATAGCGAACGATCGTATAACATGTCTTGATCGTTTGAGCGCCGTTTTCGAAACATGAAGTCAACTTTCTGGAGTATGGATATAACTTCCTGCCGTATAATTACTGCTTTATCAATAGAACTACCGCCATATATTAAGTTATTAACGTAAAAACCTACTTTTATAATCTCGGAAGCCAAAGGAGAGCTATTTCTTCCATCAACCGGACGTTGTTGCATGGCACGAATTGCTAAAAAGGCTTAGTTCCATAGGTGATGGTATTTAATTTGTAAGGGTTGATGCGGACATGTGTTGTTTCATTGTAGGTAAACGTCTGAATAAGAAATCTCTACACATCGACACATCTTGCAAATATCACTGCTGCACGTAAAGCAAAGCAAAATATAAATAGCTTTATGGATTATAGGACTGGAATGAAGTATGTTATTTAATAAAAAACCTGATGAGGTTTTTGCTGAATTGTTAAAAACGACTCTTTATTTTGTTGCAAGTAAGTAAGAAGGTAAATAACAGGTGCTGCGTTTTGGTGGCCATCTGACTAGCGACATGGGATTTTATGTACTTGTTCATTAAAGTTGTGTATTTTGTTTTGATTTCTGGATACTTGTCCAGCTTCTTTTCGAAACCTTTAAAACGGTGAAGAGCACCCTCATTGGAATTTCCAAACGTATTACTTTCTTTTATTTTTGGCAGGCTTACATAACATGCACCTTCGTCAAGACGAATTGTGCTTATTTTAAAGTTTTGCCCACAAATGACATTTGGTCGCAAGACGAGATTAATCAAGATAATTTTTTAGGGAGAATGATTTAACTAGCATCTTTATGCTTAATATTTTTGACGTTAGCTGCTAATGAGATCCACCATCAGATCAACCATCCTATTAATGTTTCCTGTAAAGAGGGTAGACTTTTGACCAAGCGAATTTGGCCAACACGTATCAATTCGAAGAATAGACCAACGCCGTTCGAATTTCCATAACGCCTGGTTTGTGAAATAAGGGGTTTGCTAAACCCACATTTTTCCTTGCATTAGAGTTGATACTAGCCTGATAACATGATAACTGGTGCGATGACAGCTAACGTTGAAGATGAATAATCTTCATGTTTCGATTGCAGGGAAATAACGACGAATATATGCAAAAAAAGCGCTATCTCTTATGCGGGAAGTGATAATAAATGATTGACTTGTTCTTACTCGACATTCGTTTGATAAATACGTTGTGGCAACAATATTTTTGAAGACAACGAAGATTGTTGAGATGAAGTGGTAGCTGATAATAAAGAAATAAGTACATACAGATAGTCCACAGTTGTCGATGTGATAGGTTATTGTGTTGAGGCAACTAAAGCTGGCGTAGATTCAACATCGGTCTTGTCGAAGTGCAATAATGAATGATGATTTGGTGGTCAATGGCGACAACGACCGGATTTGCAATTTTTCATTGTGTGACCTTTTTGTTGCACAATCTTTTGGGCTCCACATGACATTGTGCTGGATTAAAATTTTCAAAATGAGTAACGTCGTGTTACTGTGACTTGCAAAATGTGCCATAGCGCGATGGCGTAGTGGCTACCACAAGAGCATTTCGATCATATGACAGCACCTTTGTGCTGGGTGGGTGGTTCGGCAACTTACCTGCCTGAAAACTTTGTATACTCTCTAGTATGCTATACAAGAACGATTCCATACAACACCACGATGTGAATTTGTAAATGAACGCAGACTATCTATCAGCAATGTGCTCTTTTGTGCATGTGGATTGTAGCACACGCTTACGAGCCTTAAGCTCGTCAGTTCGAGCCGAAGCCGGGCTTAATTCAAAAATGGGTTTCATATAACTGCTCCAAACTGCTTCGTCCTCGTCGCCAGGCATGAACCCTATCAAAAATATGTGGGATGAATTAGATCAGCAAAAGTACAAAATTGTGAAAAAAATGTTTATGGTTGGATAATGGACTAGGTTTAACAAACGTTAGTTTTGGTCGATTAAAAAAAAAGGAATGTTAATGAGACTCACTGTAGATGTACATACTAAATTGCAAAAAAATGAGGTTTAGAATATACATTTATATAGAAAGCATGTCTAAAAGTGAGGTCTAGGATATATACATTGTAATGAAAAAGGTTGGTGGTGGTGTGTGGAGAAGTTATAGAAAGATTCCCTATGAATCTCTTCCCACGAGTGTCGTTGGTAGTGGTGTAGAATAAGTTTCTGAACTATTCGGCTGTTTCCGCCAAGACTGTCTACTTCTTTTATTGCCAATGCGAGATCGGCTAGAAGCTGTCCATAGCTAAATAATTTAGGCGGATGGAACGCCGTTTTTCATGTAGCAATAAAACGCTTTCACTTAAGTGTTAATTCACAACATTTATCTTTATTTCATTTTATCGCCGCTATTTATATTTAAATTTTACTAAAATACCTTATTGTTAGCGTAAGCATACAATTTTGACTCATTAATATAAATGGGGCACCTAGCGTCGTATTACATTACGAAATGTAATTCTCAGCTAGTTGAAGTGTGACATAATTCTTCTTTTTCTTTTTGCAAATGAATTGGGCTGACTTCGCATAATTCTGTCACATTTCAAAGTGGATGCACATTAACCATGATATGCGATCACACCACACCCTTACCCTTTTAGGGAGAAAATTGTTGATGTGTTGGAAGACGTCAACAATTTTCTGTAATGTAAGAGGATTTTATCAAAATAAACGGTAGTTCTTAATTAATTAATTATAGTTTGTGTTTAACTAAACTCTTATGTATTTAGTTTATATTTATAGTACTGTATTCATCATTTTGTATGTCTTAATTAAATTGGGTTTATATACAGTTTTGTATTTCTTAACTGAATTGTTGTGCATTGTTTTTGGCTTGTCTTTCATTCGTATTGTTAAATTTACATCTATTATTTTGTAAGGACCTTTATAGGGTTTATCTAATCTTTTTCTGTTATGTTTCTTTAATAAATTTTGTTCTCCTATATTTATATCTATGGGATTCGTATATTCGTATATTTCTTCTGAAAATTTTTTCTTGCTTTTGCTTTTTTAAAAATCTTTTAGCTTTTTCTAGTGAGTATTTTAACTTTTTTTTTAGCTCATTTATGTAGTTTTCTGGTTTGTGTGCAATTTATTTTTTCGTTGGGCATGTATGGCAATTTTCCGTATATCGGTCCAAAAGGGGTACATTGTGTTTCTAGATGAGGGGTAGTACTATACGCGAAAGTGCAGTATGGTGTCCATTTGTCCCAGTAATTGTTTGTTGCAAAGGCTAAAAAGTATTCGATAAAAACTCTGTGATTTCTTTTGATTGTACCTAAAGTTGCGTGGTGGTAGAGGGTTGATAACGTTTGTTCGATATTTAGTAACAGACAGATTTCTCTTATTAGTTCATTGTCGAACTGTGTTTCTCCGTCCGATTTTAACGTTTTGAATTGGCCGCATTTAAGTATTACTTCTTGTGTTAATATTTTGGCAATTGATTTTGCACCCTCGTCGTCAATAAGATGTGCGATTATATATTTTGTTAATTCGCGTTGTATTATTAATATGTATCGGAAGTTATTGGAAGGTTTTATTGGTCCTAGTGTATCTATGCATACTGTTTCAAAAGATGTGGATGGTGTATCTGTTACTGTGAGGGTTTCCTTTGTATGTTTGATTTGTTTACTTCTTTGGCAAATGTGGAATTGTTTTATGTAGTTTTTTATTATGTTACGCCAGAAGTATTTTTGGCTTAGTTTTAGAAATCTTTTCCTTACTCCAAAATGTCCTGAGTATGGGCAAGTGTGGTATTCTTCTATTAATTTGCACTTTTTTTTATCATCTTATGTTCTTTGTCTTTCTTAATATAATAATATATGTATGCGTTTTGATACCAATTTATCTAAGAGCGCATCGAAATGGTCTGGATATTCATTGCATCTCACACGTGTGCAGTTTAATTCTTTAACATTTTCAATAATAACATCTATTATACCGCTTTCGAATTTAAATTCTAACTTTCTTGTGTTCTTAATGTCATTTACTGACGTGCATTCCCACATATTTATTTGTTCATTGTTCGTGTGTTCTTTTGCCGATTTGCTTCTGGTTATGACTAACGTCTTTTTTATCCGTTCCTGGTCTTCTTCTCTGCATATTCGAATCATTTCTTTTAATATATCGGAATTTATATTTATCCTAGATAAAGCGTCAGCGTTAGTTTTGCTTAAACCTCTTTTATAAATTATGTCGATATGTGTTACTCCAAAGTGGATCGCGAATAGTTTTTTTTCTATAATTGGTTTGGTTTTTTCATGTTTGTTTGGGGGTTTGCTTGCGTATGCGATAGGTGATCTTGACTTATTTCTGTTTTGGATAGTACTGCTCCTAAGGCGCAATTTGATGCATCAGTTGTTAAAATGAAGGGTTTATCAAAGTTTAGATATTGTAATATTGTAAAATGGGTGGGGACATTAGTTTGTTCTTGAGTTCTAGGAATGCTTGATTACGTTGGTTTGTCCATTCGATGTCTTTACCTTTTTTCAGGGGATCGTTTAGTGGTTGAGCTATGTTAGCAAAATCTTTTATAAATTTTCTGTACTAGTTGCAGAGTGTTACAAATCTTCTTACTTCGTCGTTATTTTTGGTTGGGGGTAGCTTTTTAGCAGCATCTGGCGTCGGATGTTATGAGGTGTCCTAGATAGGTTACTTCTGGTTGTAGGAAGTTACATTTGGATGAATTTAATTTTAGGTTGTATTTGTTAAGTCGTTCGAGCACTTTCGTTAAGTTGATGCTCAAAGCTACATCCGTGTATTATTATGCCGTCTGCGTATAGAAATGCTTCGGGGTCTAGCCCTGATAAAACTATCGATAACATTCTTTGAAAACTGTTGGACGAAATTTTTAGTTCGAATGGTAGTCTCGTGTACTGATAGTGTTCGTTTGGTGTTGAAAAGGCGGTTAAGGGTCGCGATTTTTTATTAAGTTTTATTTGATGAAATGAGTTTTTCATGTCCAAGATGGAGAAATATTTTGCTCGTCCTAGTCTGTCTAGGATGTCTTCTAATCTTGTGAGGGGGAGTTTGTGGTTTATTATTTTCTCATTTAATGTTCTGTAGTCAACTACTAGTCACTATTTTTTTATGTCTGTCGGATTTTTTTTGGGTACTAGTAAAGTGGTGGATTGTAGGGGCTAACTGAGGGTTCTATAATGTTTTGTTGTAGTAATTCTTCTACCTGGGTATGTATGGTGTCAGTTTGTGTGTGGGGTAATTTATAGTTTTTTATGTATACTGGTGTATTGTCGTTTGTTTCTATGTTTTGTGTGTAAAAATTATTTGCTGTGAGTGGTTCATTTTCTAGATGGAATACTGTTTGAAATTAGTTCTTGTTTCTAAGAGTTGTTCACGGTGTCTAATTTTATGGATTGCAATATTTGTTGGAATGGCTGTTCTTTATGTTGAGTGCGTATGTTGGTGTTTTGTACGATTTGGTAGATGTTGATTAGTTTGGTGTTGATATGTAGGTGTTGTATTGTGATTTCTTTATCTAGTGTATTTAATATTTTAATGTGTTTCTGTCCGTCTTTTGGTATTAATGAATTAGCTAAAAATATTACTTTTTCTATTTCTTTATTTAGTACTAAAGCATCGTTGTCTATTTTGATATCTATGGGGTCTATAACTTCGCATCTTGCAGGGAGAAATATGTTGTTTCTGTTAAGTATTTGATCGTATATGGGGAGCTGAATTTGGTCATCATGTGTATTAATTGTAAGAGAGAAATTTTCATAATTTATGTTACATGCATACTTGTGTAGCAAATCTCTTCCTATGATCCCATCAGTTTTTATTGGGAAGTTATGGTCTACTAATTGTATTTTATTTTGAGTGTTTCCATTTCCTAAATTTATATTTAAATGTGTGGTTCCCAATGTTTCTATATATTCGTTGGTTATTCCTGTCAAGTTAGTGCATTCTGAGTTGCTTACTTGGTAGTGTTCCAAAAGGTGTGCTTTGCAGAGGCTGATGTCTGTTCCTGTGTCTAATAGAAATAATATTTCTGGTTTTGCTGAATTTTGAATATTTGGTAGTATATAGTTGGATAGTTTTAAGATGGAGAAGATATGGCCATTTGCTTGGTTTAAGTGTTTACTGGATGCCTGCTTTAGGTGAATGATCCCGAATTCAGGGGCATCGTGAAGCAATCCGGGTGAAAGCCGTTTTTCTATTGCGTGGATGTGGTTATTTTGGTTGTTGTTTCCCTGATTTCTGTTGTTATTATTATTTTTGAAACTCCTATTGTTGTTTTTGTATTTGTTAGTATTGGAATTATTGTTACTGTTTCTATTAAAATTGTTGCCGTTATTATAATAATTCCTGTTATGATTATTGTATCTTTGATTGTTTCTATTGGGATTTTTATTGTGATATTGTTTTCTGTTGCTTTGGTTTTCTTGTTGTTGTGGCGATTGTATGAATTTTTCTTTTGGTAATTTATTTTCATTACCTATGAATTTGTTTGGGTCGCACTTTCATATTGTACCGCAATATTAATTGCTTCGGAAATGGGTTTTGGTTGGGTCGCGAAGACAGTGGGTTTAATGTAGTCGTTGAGGCCGTATTTGAATACTGTTAAGGCGTACGCATCGTTGATATTGGTAATGACGGATTTTTGTCTGTAGGGGGGTTTGGGGCGGAGTTGTTTGATTTGAAGATAATTTAGATTTGCTATTATGTGCAATATTTTATCTTTGAAACCTGTGGTAGTACCTTCTTGTATTATTTGGTTTAATATTGAATGTAGCTGTGGTATTATTTGACTTGATTGACTAGAAGATGTATTCTATTAATAGTGGTTTGCTTTCTTCTTTTAAGGTTTTATGTATTATTTCAACAACTTTTATAAAGCAGCTTATATGTTTGTAATTGTCAGTAAATGTGGGTATGGACTTAGAGACTGTTTCTAGGTTGAAATCCATTTTTGGTTGTATTGCACTTTCTATTTTGCTGGGGTTTATGTTTTCTGAAAATTCTTTAGTTGCTTCGGCTTCTAGTAATTATTTTGCTGTTTAATATTTCTTTTGGATGTTTGTATTTTATTCAATAATTCTGGTTGCTCTGGTCTTGTATTGGTTTCTAACATAGTCTGGACTCTTGTTTTATAACTTTCTAATTCTTCTAACTTGTTTTCGATTGTTTCCTTCTCATAGGTTTTGTTGCCTAGTTTTTTAAGATTAGAAATTATTTTACTTATGGAAATGTTAATTTCATCTATTCTTTCCATTTATGCTTAGAAAAACATGCCAATTTTATTTGGATTTTTTTAGTACCTATGTTTGTTACAATTTTCTTTTTTTTAGGTATTTATTAATAATATTTACTATTTGCTGTTGTTCTTATATTAAAGTTTGTATATGTATAATTTTAGTTGTTAACTTGGAGAACGGTTAAAAACACAAACAACGGGTTTAAACGACTATTGCATATTACAAATCAACGCAATTAGAAATCATACTGATAAACAACTTGACAAACTATAAATATAATCCAAAAGGACGAGCGCGGCAGAGAAACACTAATTAATGTATTCACTGACTTTTAACTTCTCGTTTAGAAAAAGAAAAGCTGACAGCTCATAATGTCTATACACAAAAATTATTAATAATGGACAACATCAGTATAGGTAAAGAAGTCTTGCAACCAACTTTAGGAAATTAAATAATAAGCTAGTAAACAGCAAATTGACCAGGCTGGGGCACCTCTGCTGTTAACCGGGTCGTTAACCTCTAGCTAAAACGCGATACTGATGTCAGCGGGTCGTATAAGTAGTGAAACAGTAAATGGTAAGTGTATAAGGACAATACAGTACTCTCTCTGTGTCAGCACATTACAGTTGATTGCAGATTTCGGAAAAATTGTACAACACCTTAATATGTTGTTTAAAAACATTATGTTTTCACTTGATCAAATGACTGCCAAACCGCTTTTGACGCACTGAAAAACAAATTGATAAGACTACCAATCTCCAATGCTGGTAGCTCAACGGACCATTTATATTAATAACTAATGCATTCAATTCTTCGCTCTTGGCTTCAGACTTTCTGATGGGAACATCAGACATGATTTACCAATATTGTACGCAAGTACTACGTCGTCAAAGGACAACATTACCGACTTATCAATCCATCGCGGCCAAAAATTCTTTATGCGCTTTCTTTCCGGTCTAAAATTCATTGTAGTAAAAAACACTGACACTGTAACACAGTGTAGATGCAATGCCACCCATTAAACTTTAAATTCATTTAAATTTAACGGATACCTAAATATATAAACGTTGCAACAAGAAGGCCAAAATTACAAAGAAAATAACAAAGATTCAAATAAAATAACTAACAATTGAATTAATTAGAATTACATAACCCAATCCAAGTTTCATCAACCTCACATAGGACTTGTAACTAGTTAGCTTGTTCGGTGGTAATAGCAGGTTTAACTGCATTCGTCGGACAGAGTTGAAACAAAAAAAAGATATATGGGTATCTTTATCACTCTATCGAAGAGAAAGACGAACGAGGAATCTATGCGAAATAGCTCGCCAAAAATTAGTGTGTTTGTAGGCGCTAGTCGCAAACTTAAGACCACAAACGGATTTGCTAGATTGACACGAGCATTTTAACTTCTCTATTAAGAAACTTACAAATGTCTATATATAAATTCCATTGTTTATGCGGCGATTTGCACAACTTGCTTTTATAATTGTGTCATGATATTAGTTTTCACTAAAATTATTTTTCTCTTTTATCTTAAGGATAGTTCATAACGTCTTCGTATTAGCTTTTTTTTATTTTCGTCATTATATGTTATTGGACATAAGGGGTGGTTAATCAAATACATTGATAAAATTTCTACAAAGTTGTATACACGCTTTTATTATTAGAAGTTTGTATTTTATATAACCATGCGGTTAATAATTTGTTTAATACCAAATTTGTTGGTATTTAAAACCAAATGCTAAATGTTTTAAATAATAAATCCCATATGTGCACTTTCTTGCATTTCTTAGCTCCATATGGCATATGGACCTCAACCGGTACAGCTTTTTCACTGGGGCTTTTAAACCCATAAAAAAGATTTAAAAGCAAACGGAAAATTGCATATTAAAAGTTTCCTCACCGCACTACACCACTCGTGGAGGGATCGTCAACTTCGTCAGTTTACAAAATTCACTAAAAGTTGTCTTACCTCATATTCTTTAACCAGACGTATTTATTCAAGCGGGTGTCGATTATTACATTAGAAAGTGGCTATTTACTGCTCAAAAAATTGGTGCATCTCTTTAATGGTTTGCGGTGGAAGCAACCGTTCAGTCAAAAATGACTCAGCACTTTATCAATAGTTGGTTTGTTTGCTAAATATCAAAGAGTGAAACCAGCTGTTATGTTTTGGATTTTGGCAGCCACAAATAAATACAAAAAAAATTTTTTCTTTTTTATCATTTACACATAAATGGCAGCAACGAAAATTGCACGAAAGTCTTACGTAATCACAACAAAAATGTTTCTCAATTATCAGCTTGGTCTCTCATGAAAGTTAATTTTCAGTTACGTGATTACTTTGCATTTCAAAATTTCCCAGAAAAAGTGGCTAAATAGTAGTATGTGGGCAATCTAAATGGGTACGGAAACTTTTAACCGGCTGGGGCAATGTTTGAACCCCCTTATATGATGAAAACTGAAGTTTACACGACAAAGGTTCAATTTAATAGTAATTTAACATAAAAAATTAAATATACCAAATTTGCACCTTGTCGGCTTATTTTTTGGGTCCTACCCTAACAACCATTTTCACGAAAATTGACCCTTCATAGAACAGAAAAGTCTAAGTTTTAATAACTGGTGTTGAAAATTGATCCATAATATTATAATAATTTCATACAAAAAGAATTCTACAAAATTTGAAGCATCTACGCCTGCTTTTGAAACCTGCCGTATGTAAGGATTAAATTTGTACTAAATGAGGTTGCGTTCTGGACCCGCTTCGCGCAGAAAAATTTGACTTTATACAGAAACAAGATATAATTTTTGTGTTCTAGAATAAAAATAAGAATTGCGTTAGACAATGTGTTGTAGGGTGTTTAATGGGCGGCCTTGCCCGACTATACTGTTCTTACTTGTTTTCTTCTCTTTTTGAAAAATAATTTTACACACACTTATCTATATAGTTTCGATTATGTAAGAAACATGCTTTTTTCATTTTTTAAAATAATTTATGTACATTTTTCATTTAATTTTTAAGTCGAAATAATCAATGGTAACTGTAACATGGTTGTAACAGTAATGTCTCCATTCTGTAAATTCTCCTCCAACATGGCTTTCTGCTTATCAAAATGCTACTAAATAAACCATTTACTGGTTTTGCAATGTTAAGTTTTATGACAGGATCCACAAAAAACATAATATGTATGTATATATTTTTTTTCCTATCAATATATAAGATATTATCATAGTATTTAAAGATTCATTGTGACAAGAGAACAATAGGGAAGACGGCAATAAAACGGTATAAATAAACGCTGAATGGCTGAAGCGCTAACGTGATTAAAACGTTACGCTGGAATAGACAGCATTGCAAGGTTTTATTATAATACAATAATGTGTGGAGCGCTGATAATGATTTTTTTGTGTGACAATAGCGATAAAGAACGATGGTTGTGGAAACAATTATTGACCTACAGATAATTTATTTCCAGAAAAAATTAAACTGCCATCTGTCTCTGATGTCAACTGTTTGAGTAAGTTTAACTCTGAATTTATAAAAGCCTTTAAGAATATAGAGAATACATTAAGGAAAGATATTTCTATCTATGAGTACGTTGCAGTGACGCGTAAAAAATCTGCACCCATAACGTTAGAAGTGACATCTGTTATAAGAAATGCCCATAAAAACTCTGTACGCAAGCCACATTTAATTTTTAATAAAACTTCCCTGTAGACGGGTATATTTGTTCCATTTGCGATAAATAATTTTTTAGTTGAAGTCTTAAGGCAGTTGCGTAAACATCTGGGTGTAACAGCAACGTTAGTGCCAGTATTATTGATTTGAATTTGTGTGGCTTATGATTAGACGAAAAAGTGTGACATTGGTATGTCTGCTGAAATGCGATGTTGAGTCATAATGTTGACGTCATTAGTTTCGAGTAGCTGAATTCACAGTAAAAAAACGCAGTTGCGTGCAAAGTTGAGTGGATTTTCCATCTCTCAGCGCCATATCAGATAATACCTTTTGCAGACGCCGCTGTTGATATCAATTTGTAGTGGCAATTATAGTGGCATTCTTTAATAATAGCGCGCAGTTCAGTTACTCTATTTGGCGATACCTGAACTGTAACAATGTTCAATTTATTGTAGTCATTACTGACAGCTCACGCGACAAACCAAAAATTCAAACGAAATCTACGATTCTACTATACGTAGGTCTCGTTGTTTATCATTTGAAGAATGTGTTTGTACATTTTGTTTGCCCATATTCATTTCGTCTTTGCAAAAAATATTTTTGCTATATATAACTCGAGGTAATTATCTAAGCAGGCGACAATAAAGTAGACAGACGAAATTGCTGTCGCTGGGAGGAAATTATAAAAAATTACAAAAAAATTACCACAAACTTCTCTTTTCGAGTTGCGTTTGTATGAAAACAGCTGTAAAAGAATAGTACAAACATCTTTTAGAAAATGAATTATTTTTTATTTTGAAATTTAGGCTGTGTCAGAAATTAAAGTTGTGAATTATGAAGACAAAAAAAAATTGGTAAAAGTAAATATGTTTGGGTGGGGGCTGGTTGTAGTTTCTTCTATTTTAATTTAATCTGTTGAACGTTAATTACTGTAGAGAAATATAAATTTGACAAAAAAATATTATTTCATTTTTTTTCTCTTATTGAAAGGAAATAACTAATTTTAATATCGATCTCATTACAGTTAGATAGGTTATATTCACTTTGCTTGGTCGAGACTTTGTAGATCTTCACTTTAAAAGCTTTGATTGATAAGTGAGAAAAAAAAAAAAACTTACGAGGGTTAGATATCGAAAATTCCCTCTCTTAACCAGAAAGAGAATTTTCGCGTTCTCATCTCAACACAGTACAACTTTTTATAAAATATCGAGGTAAATTAAGGAATGTTAGGCAATGTGTACATTTTCAACACAATTTATCGTGATTTCCTTTTATGCTCGTTCGTTGAAGAGGAAAACAACGACAATCGCGACGTACAAGAAAGTCTGACCATGAGACGCGCGAGAGAGACTTTGCGGGACGCTTCCGACTCTCTAACACAGCTTCAAAACGTGTAACCAAATTGTTTCTAATATTCGCAAATGATTTATAAATATATGTTACATTGTTGCATGTAGATATATGCAGAAGTTCCGCGAATCGAAAGTGGCTTTTCATTAAGTTCGGGGAAAAATTGGTGCGAAAGGCTGCATATATATCGTCGGCATTGCTATTCCACGCGGTAAGTAAGTGAACTTCTTTTCTTGTCTTACAATAACCATTAGAATATTTGTGTGTTCGCACCTTCTCCATATTTCCATAAATATGAACTTTTTTTGTTGATTTGCGACCATGAAATGAAAGTCATGGCAGTCAGTTTGAAGTTTCCCGGATCTTCCTATGATTCGCATTTGAAAGAGCTTATCTGGAAAATCGTTGGTACCATGGTAAGAAAGAAAAATGGAAGCACCAGAAAACTACATCTTTCCAGTTTTTTTCATGTGATAGTAGATACCCTCAGCACCTTGTCTTACGACATCTTACGGAAGTTCGCAGAATCGCCTAAAAACGAGAAAAAAATACAATGAAATCCATTCACAAACATCATGGAAAGATGCGCTGGTAGCTATAAAGATTGATATTGCAGTTTTTAATATTTCGATAATCTAACCGTAGTTTTTAACATTTCTTTAGGTCGCTGACGTAGTCTACAGGAACAGTGGAAGAACTGCTACAACCCAAAGAAGCTAAGAAGAGTCACAAACGTTTGCCCAGCGCTGTACAAGATTTGCATCCGCTTCAAAGTGGAAGGAAATCATCTGAATGCGCCAGCACTCCAGACGATCTATGAAGATGACGTTTGTGCGTAGGCTCACACTGCCGTGCTACACACTGTTCTGTGTAGGCACACTCACTGCCTCAATTGAGGCAGTTGGTCGAGAAAGTTAGAGGATTGCTGAAAAATTTATAGATATTATAAAAAACTAAAATAAATTTTATAGTTATAACTCGCACAAAAATTATATAAGAACTATTTTAATTGAGAAAAAGTTAGGAATTAATTCTGGATTTCTTATGAATCGATTATGATGATTTCAACATTCAAATTCATTAATCGTTTTGTAACATAACAATTCGACATAATTTTCTTTTTATTTCATTTTGTATGGTTATTGTTTACCGTATGTGGTTTGTTGATACAAAACAAAGAAACGTCAATTTAGCTTTCATTTTTTAGACTTTCTCAGCTATTAATGTATCGTAATGAAAATTTGAACAGGAAAGTATTGAAAAGATGGCGACAATCGATTGTCTTGCTGGATTAGATTTTGCGATTACTGTTAAACACATCGTATCGATAAGTTACTTTGCCTAAAACGTAATAATCGATTGAAGAAACTACGTTCGATAAGATGGCTGATTTAACGATAAGACGACGAATTTTATCAATTTGCCGAAACTGCTGAATATATTACTCGAAATTTGTGATGTTTGATATTTTCCCTTGGCGAATTCTCCACTTATTAAAAGGAAGCCCTAACCTCGGTTGACGTTATAACTCGACTTCTGCTTATACATTTATGTTAATAAACAGCCTAACATCCAAACATTAAAATTAGAATGCTTATACTTAACGTAAATGATCTATCAATAATCGAGCGTCAATAGTCCATAGACGGAACGGATGAGTCCCTAGCCCAAACACCTCGGATTCGGCTCCCATATCTTGAGATGTTAGCGGATGATCACGGATCGTTCCTTACTCACACGTCCTACATCGACGGCGGTCCAGTCAAGAAGAAGGAAGTCGGGAATTCTCTTCTCCTACGATCGAATTGCCGTTATCAATCCGTAATCTAGCCACAACGCCATACTTCCACCGCTCTCCATACGGTGGCACAGTATTAAGCGGTACCGGCGAGTATAAGTCTGCTCCCTTTGACTAACGGTAACTTCTGATACAATTTATATATATACATATGACTAATTATACTATTATGCGGATTTTAAACCTACCATTTCCCACCATGGACAGACTGAACGCGGTGCCTTAATTCCGCGGATTATTTGGAAGGAACTCCAACACCTTCCATTTACCGCATAAGCTCAAAATGAACGGGAAATAGCGTTTTCCGTGGTAGTACAGCTTGTCCACACATCTCCCGGAGGTGTCTTGCCGCAGCTGCATCTCCCACATAAGCTGTTCGGCTCCACCACTAACACTGTACGGCAGCTGCTGTAGAATGTACAGCCATTGGATGGCTGGCGCCGGTCAGAATGGGCGTGACGCAACTTCTTGGCGATAATAACCCCGGTTGTCTGCTCTCGGACGGTAACAAGCCGATGGTTCGTCTGGTAGTCGGAGAATGTACCGTTTCTCGTCCCGCATCATGTTCAGTTGATATCATACGCTTTCGAACAATCTCGAGCCTGCGGGGTCGTGCGAACAGCTCTTCGCAGTTCAACTGGTGCGCTATCTCGGCTTTACGATACGTGTTCAAACGGGCATTCTTTCGCGATATCGGTTTTCTACGGCTTGTCTCTCGCAAATCCGATCCTTCGGAATCGGCGTCCGGCAAGTTTTCTCTCATCATGGCGCAATTCTCCTCTCGGACTCCGATGTGACTGGCGACAGCCTGGGCGCGGCGGCTGTCGTTTCGTTTACTTCGACCTTTAAGTCTGACCACTCGGTTTGGGTGTTAATGGTGTGCATCGACTGCTGCCTCTTCGGCAATTGAAACGTGGCACCTATCTCCTCCCGTTTTTCCGGTAGTGTGCGCTCGGGCCCTTCGTTCGGGTAGGAGGCTGTCACCAATCCTACGAATTTACATAAGTACATCCGCGCTGGTGCCAGGTACCCATATGGACCCCTTCAAAATCCAGTACGGGTGCGTCTGCATTCGATTCTGGCTGTGGGCGGAACGCACATTGTTATTGATGCATAAAGATTAAATTAGCAAGGTGTCTCCCCTACATATAATCACTTTATAACCTTAGGAATAAAAGGAATAAAGGATACTTCGACTGACGCGAATGGGACACAAGAATTGGTTGTGTCCGCTTGGATCGGTTTTCAGTCGGATATGTGAGCGGTACGATTAGTCCGGCCATCCTTCAGTGTGGCAATCACCGGAGAAACGTAGCTGGTTACGGTGTACGATCCCACATATTGTGGCACCAAGTTAGCGCCATATTAATGCGCGGCTTTGACAATCAATTATGTTTTACCAACACTTTTACTCCCAATCAGGTTTTCCATTTTCTTCGTCTCAGATTGTAATGTCGTCTCTGTTCTTGCCTAGATTGCTCCACTTTCCGATGTGCGATGTTTACGATGTGTGCAACCTAGATGCTCCTTCGCGCCTTCGTTGTATAAACCGTTGGATAATCTGAGTTTTCTGCCATGTAATAGGTAAGCCAGTGGCGTCGGATACAACGGTTTTTAATGCCAGACTAATTTCGGGTAGAAATTCATTTCATTTTGTTTTTCTGCCCCTACAGATTTGAGTGACCATAGCTTTAAACGTCCTAGAATCCGTTCCCGGAACGTCTTTAGAGCCTTCGGCGATGACTCTTCGCAATGGAATCAATTCCATCCATTTGGTAAATTTTATAACAACGACTAGTAATATGGTATTATCGGTTCGAATCCTCGGCAATGGTCCAATGAAATCGGAGCAGACGCTCATCTATGGCTCGTCGGCTGAGTCGGTACATTTCTCCCGCAGGTTGTCGTTGCTCTACTTTGTTCTTTAAACAAGATGTAAATTCTCGTACATATCGGCTAATATCACGATACATACCCGGCCAATAGTAGCGTTGACAGATTCTACGTGCTGTGTTCCGGATCCCCAAGTGGGCGGCAGTTATATTGTTCTGGATTTCGTGCAACACCATTGCTATTAGATAGCTTCGTATACATAATTTCCACGGTTCGTCGTCTTCATTAGTGGCGGTTCGAGTAAAGAGTCGATACTGTCTGCCATCCGATATCACATATTCCGGGTGTTCGGCTGGATTTTCGTACAGCTCTCTCATCCGTTTCTTAGTCCAATTGCATTTCGGCTCACTTGCCTGCATTACTAGGATTGTTTGAGCAGTTTCGATCGGTTGACGCGACAGTGCGTCAACCACAACATTTTTAGTCCTCCTACGATATTCTACGGTGTAGTCATATTGTTGTAGCTCTAATGCCATATAGTCCAGGCAGTTCAGCGACGTTGATTATGGCAACCAAATGGCTCGTTTCAAATTGAAGTCTCGTTTCCTTTAGGCGTCCTGACGACTTATGTGGGATAACATTTGCTATTGGCGAGGGGTATTATCGCTCGGACCCACAGCTCCCCGCATGCGGTGGACACCTCGGCCACTTCCCTGGTTCGGTAAATGTTTGTTGACCGCAGATCCATGGGCACGCTGTTCACGTTGACAGCATTCTCTGACACCCTCTCGACCGCAACCATGACAAACAGGGGTTGGAGTCAGTGGTGTTGTGCTAATTTTTTTTTTACCGGAACGCTATTTTTTTTTTCACCGGAACGCTAATTTTTTTTTTTACCAGAACGCTAATTTTTTTTCTTTTTTTTCACCGGAACGCATATATATAATTATATAGACAGGACCGATCCTGGATAGGCGGCCGTCTTCTAATGTTTATTATAAATTCTCGTTATCAGAAATCATTTTTAGTTCCGGAACGCGTTCCTGTCCAAAAAGGAAGTACCGGAACGACGTTCAGGAGCGTTCCGGCTCGACAACACCACTGGTTGGAGTATTACAACAATACCAGCGATAATGACCCACTCGCCAATGCAAGATACCATCTCCTCTAATCAGTGAGCGGTGATTTTGTTCGAGCGTATGGTGTTATTCTCGTGTGGGCCCGCTCGGCCGGTATAGTGATTGTTCTCGCATTTGGTAGCGTGGTTGGGCTTGGAGTGCCAATGCAAAGTGCTTAAACTTTTCACGGGGCTTCTGCGTCCTCTTTCATATTTCTTCGTGCAGATTTTGGAAATACCTTGTCGGCAAAAGGAATCGTAAAAAGCCTTCCTTGTAACCGTCCGATTCGGACGATCAGTGATTATTATTTCTGAACCATGTGAGAGTTTTATCTTGTAGCATGATCACCATCGTACCAGGTAA
Organism: Glossina pallidipes; assembly: GCA_000688715.1. Classification (NCBI taxonomy): domain Eukaryota; kingdom Metazoa; phylum Arthropoda; class Insecta; order Diptera; family Glossinidae; genus Glossina; species Glossina pallidipes. The sequence continues at coordinate 177,187 of KK500138.1, read as the reverse complement.
AATATTTCGATCAATCCCGTAGGCCTCGGATAAATCTTCTACTCTGCCAATAAATTGTAGTGGATCTTGTATAGTTCAGTCGGTGATCGGTTGTCTCCAGTAGCAGTATTCCACAACGGAGATGACCCCATAATAGCCATTTCGGGAAAATGATATGTTTTAAACATTGGTGCCTTACCAATCTGGTAATGATACTGTATAGTTATTGCAAGCTCAAATGCATTTGGTGTTGACAAAAGGGGTTGATTCACACCTGGTTGGTTTACGGAAAATTGAACACGCTGCTGTATTGAAATGTTGGTTGCTTCTGCAACAATACTTTGTGTCGTTGGCCTTCCTAGTTGCCCTTGCGTCGAAGGGCAAACGGTCAGTTGGATGAATTGACTTACCATCTTTTCGGTCATTTTTGTTTCCTGATATGCTGCTGCAAGCGACGTCGGGTTTGAACTGTTCCTCGTGACGACTGCGTAGCTTCGTGTTTTTCTTATAGAGCTAATAGACGCGTTAAAGTAGCCACGCTGTGATTTCCACACGCAAACCGACTCGATACTAAGATTAGATCTTAATTCTCGCGTAGGCTAAACTTAATTAAATAAGTTATCTCTTGCGTAGACACAACTTGACTAACTCTCCTTACTTAAGACAACTTCACTTCAACTTCAACTTAGCCAATTGCTCCCACCTTGTTCTGCTTTTCTTCGTTCTGATACCCCTACTCGACCGGACCAGCTTGTCCCTCGACACGGACTATTTGGAGTCAGCTCTTTTACTGCTCCCGTCAAGGTTGCCTTTTGGCAACCTTACTATGTCCCAATCTCCCGTCGTCCGTCTAGTCTTTTACTTAATTCTAATTGCTAACCTAACTTGGTCTAGCACTCCCCCCTCAGAGACAAAGAACCTGTGAGAACAAAACGAGGGACGACTTCGGCTGCTTACAGTATATAAATGTTTAAGTGTATATGCGTACGGCTTCCCTTCACCCAACGGTAAAGCTTCGAAAAAAAAAACAGTTTGTTTGCTTTAAAGAGACAGCAACGACTTAATCGCAAAAAGTAGGCGAACTATGGACAAGAAAGTGTAACTTAATTTTTTTTTTAAAGTTTTTAGTTTGATTTGGGTATTTTTTCAACTTTGCCTACCAGTTCCCACTAAAGTCTTTTCGAGAAAGGGATCTACAATTTTGTTTGTGGTTTTTTATTTTGTTTATTTGTCTGTATAATCTAAAAGGACTGTGAAGAACTATTAATTGAATACAGGAGGCTAGTCTTTGAGATGAACTCTATCCTATTGAAGAGCTAAATTATTGCAGTAAGAGGGAGGATACTTTTCCAGGATACAATCGAAGCCAACCGATTTAAACTAGACTGAAGCTTGCATAGGATTGTGATAAATATGAGCTTTATCTTAGTGCCTGTCATAGATTGCACATTATTAGGATGATTATTCTGAAAACAAGTCGAGCCCGCAGTGGTTTGTTTGATAATTGCAAAATAAATGCCTTTAATATGTTCTTTACTTCTTTTCAATATTAGGAAGAGGAAGAAATCGTTTGCTTGCATTGTGTTTCCATTTTTAATCCCTTTAGAGTAGTTTGTACAATAAAAAATATTTCTGCGGCGACTGCTTTACAGGTTGTGAAATTTTCAGTTAACTTCTTCACATAACGTCACCGAAACAGTACCCACTAATGCTATGCGGTAGTAAATTAATTCAGCTCAATCGGCAAAAAGACCCCTTTATATGCCTAAGACGCGGCGGTAAGCGGTTTTCAAATAATTGGTTCATCGGCACATGAGAAACCGGTGAACAGATCTAGAGAGTAATATCGCTAAATGGTTCCGGACCTAAAACAGTTCTTTTATTTATTTATTTTTTTTTTCACAGAGGTAGATATATCTAAACGGTTATGACTTTATTTAAATAAATAGCACAAAGTTATCAACGATAATATAGTATATTTATGTCCCTTTTTTCTCAAGGCGGAGGTGAATAGTTTGTGTCTCGTTAAATGGCATGTAATCAGTTCGTTTACACGTAAATGAAACGGTGGCGAATTTTTATTGAATTCGAATAACACGGCGGTTCGTCGATTACGGATATGTTTGGTATAACGTGGCGATAAAATCTCTAAAATATATGTGATAGAACATTGACTTTCAAGCCACGAAACAAAAAAGTTTGCTTTCCCAAAACGTCAGAAAAAAAAAAGAAAAAAAGTTTAGTTACGATTTGGCAACACCCGACCCTTAATAATAGTTGATCCCTTATACCGGTTATGTATCCTTCTTTTCATCTCTTGCCGCCCTTCCTACGATAAACTTGAGCAATTTCTTTCGTTCGTCTTAATACGGTTAGTTTTAATACGGTTAGCTTCTGCATTAACGGATGAACCTCCTCGTTATTTGTATGGTATTGTGTTTGCAAGTAGAACAAAATTTTTCACTCTCACTCAACTAATCCGAGAATTCTTTTAGTCTGATTTCTTAGCTTATTTTTGTGTAACCACTCCTTGTGGGAAATTCATTATTTGTTTTTCCAATACATTTTTTTTTCCAATAGTTTTATATGTTTTTTTCTCTTAATTTTTTTCACTACTTTTCTTTTTATATATTTTTCCAGAAGATTTTATATGTTTTTTTTCGCTTTTCAACAAAACTAGTACCTTTCTTCAGCACGGCGATCGTCGCTGTTTGACTTCGTGTAATCGAATGTTCATATCTTTCCTTTGTTAAGAGCCTTTTCGGCTATTGTTCTCTCATCAACAATCGCCTATGGTCTCGTATATGTGTTTTAGTAACGCATTTTTGTGCACATCTTGAGATATTTTGTTTACAATGCTTTCTTATGGCAAATGTTTAAGCCAGCATTGGTTTTGCTTCGCAATTTTGAAGCACTTTTTTTTAACGGGTATACCAATATAAAATTTTTTGAGCAGTTGTTTTCGCACTATTGAAACAAATAATAAAAAAAATTTCTTTTACTGTCTTGTTTTTGTATATCCAACCAGATAAATTGTCCATAGGCGAATTATCATGTCTGTTTAATAAATTATTATTATTTTTTTAAATACAATTTCCCTTATCGGAACTTTATTTGTGTCCTTTCATAACATCTTTTCCTATTTTAACATTCCCGGATTTTGTTTTTGTTATTTTACATTTGTTTTCTTGTCGAAATTTTAAATCTCTAGTTCGTGAATCCTACCTAGTGCCTTACCTTAATGTGAGGGGTCCGTCGGACTGTGGACAATGAAAGAAAGGACACACAGCTAACGAAATTCGCTTTTTATAATGGCTTTTGCTATTTATGTTAAGCAAAACAAAATAATGACAATAAAAGAAGCAATTATAGAAAGCGAAAAAGTTCAAAGTCTATCTGTACAATATAAGGTTGGTTGTTGCTTCATGCAATGTATTCGTTTATATATAAATACTATGCTCACTCGTATATTGATATACCTCTTACAAAAAATGATACAGAAAATTGAAGCTGAAGGCATGGAAAGAATTTATGCTCAACATTCAGATAGTAGATATTCAGCTCTCAATAAACAAAGTTAATTCGTGTTTAATGATGTTAAGTTTTTGCGTGAATATTTTCTTAGAAAAACACAAAATAATCACAATTAGTGAACAGCACAGGGAAAGGGAAAAATTTCTAACTGAACTAAAACTGGTAAAAATATTAGAGTTTAATGTTTTTCTATTTTACTATTTGAATGTTTTTACCAACTTTAATTTTGAACATTTGTAAAGCTTGTGCTCAAGGCAATGTCTTCATTTTAAATGATGGAAAACCAATGCACTTTTCAACTGATCATGCCTTTTCACATATTGATTTAACATGTTGCTCTCCGTCACTTCTTCCTTTGTTTTCCTGGTCCCGAAAATAAAACGACTCCAATTTCTCTTTCAAACGGTATTGACAGATGTGCCATGTTCCTGAAAAGTGTACATCTACCATAGAACTTGAAAGTTGTCTCTTCGAATTTTAGGGGGGGGGGGGGGGGGGGGCACCTGGTTTAGATCGCATCTAATACCAAATGATCAGTTCTCCGTCTAATTCAAGTAAAAAGAAATTACTGGACCTATATAATACAGTATTTTTAACTGGCCATATACCCTACATGTGGAAAGTGGCAGCAGTTGTTTCAATTCCAAAGTCAAAAAATGTCTCCATCGCATCGGAATATCGCCCAATCTCTCTTTTATCTTGCCTCTCAATAGTATTAGAAAAGATTATGGCATCTACATTATCTTGGTTTCTTGAGTCCACGAACGTGATTGCAAAACAACAAGTTGATTTCAAGCGGGGTAGAAGGCGCAGCGACGCTCTTTTACATATTGTTTTTTTACAAGCGAAGCAATTTCCGAACGGAATCATATAACAATTCTCTCAATTCATTTCGAAAAAGCATTTGACAAAGTTGGCCTCGATGTTATTTTAAGACTCTTGAAATCATGGAATGTTGGACCCAAATTATTCAACTACATCAAATCATTCATCTCGTATCGGCGGTTTAAAGTTAGAATTAACAATCATCTCTCTGATTCCTTTCTGCTAATGAATGGCACTCCGGTATCTCCTCTTTCTGTCACGCTTTTCCAGATCTCTTACAATAAAATTAGTAAAATTTTTTGCCCTGTATCTAGAATCGAACATTGTCTGTACGCAGACGATGTATACATTTTAACAAAAGAAAAAGATAACACGAACGCAATCAACATCCTGGAATCTATTGGTCGAGAGATGTTCAAATGGGCAAACTCGTCCGGGGCTAAAATTTCTATACAAAAATCAAAAAAAAATGCGCGTTTGTCGAAAGCAGATATGCGATGCATAAATTGGCGCCCAACGGAAATTAAACTCCACATCCTAATTATTTTAATTTTCATTTAACGTTGGTCGCCTTACAATAAATGGCGCCCAACGAAAAGCGAAACAGGGAAATTTTTCTGATCGGTTTGATGCAAAAATTTCCATGCGATTTCAAAGTTGAAGCTTTATATATATATAAGCTTTATATATAAATAAGCTACATGTAAGCTTGGTATGTATTCTCGTTAGATACGTTGGTCGCGATAAATAAAATGGCGTCCAATGAAAACCGAACTAGTATAGAATTATCGCATTCAATAAAGTTGGTCGCGCATTACAACATGGCGCCCAAAGCAATTTTTACCCCACTTAAATTTTTAAATAATTTTTTTGACGGTTGCTTTTTATTTTAAATTATAATTAAGGTTGGTCGCTCATCGAACAAATGGCGCCCAACGGAAATTTAAAACCCAATACAGCATTAATTTAATTTCGATTTTATATATTTTAATCTAATCTTCTATGCAAGTTGGTCGCGCATTAAATACAACAACGACGTCCAGCTAAAATTTAAACCGAGAAGAAAAAAAAAGAAAAAATAAAGTAAGAACTATCAGTTCAGTTTCATACCGCGATATACGTTGGTCGCATTTTACAATAAAATGGCGCCCAACGAAACTTTGAACCACACTCACATACAATTTGCAGTTTACAACAACAATAATGCGGGTTACAATTGAAGTTGGTCGCCATACAATTAGATGGCGCCCTTTGCCTTTAACTTGCATTTTGCATAAAAATTGCGTAAAATTCCTCCCTTATTTCAACAAAATTTCCTTTGTCCATAGAAATCGCTGTTAACGCTGCTTTTCATTGTGAACAGTTTTCATTTTTTGGCTGTTGCCTATTTTTGGCAGACATAACCTCGTTATGGCCTTTTTGTCACCTTTTTTATTTTTTTCTCTTAATGATCTCTTTTTTTATTTCCTTACAATGTCTTGGAATTTCATAAATTCAACCGCTTCGAACAAAAGTGGCTAGTTTTGTTCGTGCTTAGTGAAAATTTATATAATACATAGCCCTAATCTGTCTGTTCTTTTAGAGGGTGGTCGCTAAACTATTATCGCAGTTCTGCCGCTGAGGCGCGGAGCTGTTGGGCAGGGCGGTACTGAAAGGGGTGGATAACGGGTGTCAGGGCCGTCAGGGATACCTAACATCGGAAGAAACAAAAGAAACAAAAAACACAAAAATAGAAAACAAGAAAAAAAAAACCAGAAACAGGAACGAAAGATTGTGTATTAAAAATTTCATCAAATTTAATAATTTGCTAAATAAACAGTAGTGAAAATGCAATGGTTAATAGTTTTCATGTGCTTTCAAGTTAGAAATGTAATTAGTTACGATTAAAATTACTTAGATTTTAGGACTACAACTATAACTATCTTATTGGCATAATGATCTTTTTTTAACAAAAACAAAAAAATGTAAATTTTATAAAAATCAAAATTTATTAGACTATATTTGCTAAAGAAGTGCTCAATTTTGTTAACTACGTATTAATTATACGTGTGCGTAATAAAAAAGTAAGGCAACCCGAATTATTATCGCAAAAGGAAGCATTTAGTAATTGATTTGTGAAATAAAAAAGAAGTAAACGAAAAAGAACAAAACGTTTTTTATTACTCTGCCATCAACTTTATAAGAATTGTTTTCGTTATCGAGTGGAAAAATGGTTATCGGTATGTTAACAAAAAGGAGCTGCAATATATGCTTGCAACGAAAAACCAAAATAATCTGGAAATTGCATTTAATTTGTTATCAAATGTACATCATCTCAGTAGGGAATCCAGACCTATAGTCTCTAGTTTTTAATTAATTGTGCTGCAGTCGTTTCCTGTATCTGCGTTTTAATTCGATGACTTTATTTTTAAATTAAATATTGTTTTACATAGGCAATATAGACATTATCATCATGATAATCGTCATTACCACATTAGGTATACACGTCAACATCTCAATGTCATTATGCCAAAATATACATGTGGAAGCCTCTTGTCAGTGTGGTGACACGAAATCGGAATACTATGAAAGAGGTTGCTGCAATGAAAGACCTGGAGCTGTGCCCGGAGACAGAAGGCAGCTACCGCCATCATTGAGTAGCAGTGCGGCGCAGTGATAAGTACACATTCATTTTTTTCTTTTTTTTTCTTCTTTGTTCCTTTCGATTGATAAATAAAGAAAAAAAAAGATTGACTAAGCAGGCATACTCCACCGCTGGGGTGCGCTATGGGGTGGTGCATGTGTGAGGGGCGGTGACGGGGCATTACACAGCTACCGACGGACAAAGGAAGGACCGACGGATGACATACCGGACAGACTACATTATATACAAAATTTAATTGTGTAATTTAAATCCTTATTTTTAATTTTTTTGTTTGTAATGCGGCAACACGGGCCGAGGGCAATTGCTCTACCGACCAAAACCCAGCAAGCCACATTACAACAAAATGGCTCCACCGCTGCGGTGGGGTATGGGGTGATGCACGCGTGGGGGAACATTAGACAGCTACCGACGGACAAAGGAGGGACCACCGGACGACGTATCGGACAGACTACATTACATATAAAATTTAATTGTGTAATTTAATTCCTTTTTTTTAAATTTTTTTGTTTGTAACTAGCTCAGTCGGTAGAGCACGGCCCCACGTTGGGCACCATTTTATTGTAATGTGGCCCGACTAGCTTAGTCGGTAGAGCATGAGACTCTTAATTTCAGGGCCGTGGGTTGAAGCTACACGTTTGTCCGTAGTTGTCTGAGTATTCACAGTTGGTCGGTCCGCGCACAAGTTGACGTACACATTCCATATCGTCAGCGACATCGACGGATCCGAGCTGTAACGTCCGCGAACAAATTCAAGGAGGTTATCTGTCGGTCTGCTTTTACCAGAAATGTCTTGGTAACGGCATGCAGAGAGAAAATTATGCGAAGAATTTTTGGTGGTGGTTTTTTTGTTTTGATGTTGATCATTAAAAGGAGTTGAGTTGTAGTGGCCGAAAGAAAATGATGAGGTGCTGAGCAGACAAACATGTTACTACGTGTAATGAGCATAAGAATTTTTGTGCATTTTGTTTAAGCAAGTGAAGGTGAAAAAGAAAAGGTTTACAAAAATTTTAAAATTTGTAGAATACGATAGAAAGGTGCTATAAAACCTAACATCAAATTTGAAGCATCAATAACCAAATTTAAGGAATATTCTTGGGTATGTGGTTTGAAAAACACATTCTTAAAGTAATTCATTTGAATGGTCATAAAAAAAATTACGATTGAATTAAATCGGAATTTCGACATGAGCAGTACAAATTTTCCCAACTAAATGCAAACGCAAAAAAAATGAATTTTATATATATAAATATTTCAATGAACAACTAGAACAAAAATGCCGGTGGAATATAAATGAAATGACAATTTCTAATGCACATGTTAAATGAAAATATTTTACAGCAAAGCAGTGACTGAGAAAGAAAACACATGAATATCTGAATTCGTTAAATAGTTAAACAAAAAGAAAAGAAACGGTAAATATATATATATATATATAGATACATTAGCAAAAGCAACAAGAAATATAGAAAAACTAAACGGAAATTGTTTGATAAAAATTTACAAAAAAATGATGCATATTAATGCCTTATCAGTACTAAACGTGCAGACGCTCCATAATCGTGGGCTCACGTTTTCCAACAAATATTGTTGCAGAACACACTGTCTTTGGTTAAAAAATTGTATTTTAACAAGGGTGAATTTCATACAGTACGTTGCTTGGAAAAGCCATGCGCACATTAACATTATTGCTTATTTTGCTAAAATGCTTGTTTTAAGCAAGATTGACTATGCTTTGATAATTTATGGCAATAGCTGCAAATCTAATATCAACATCCTTAAAGCGGTTTATCACCAAGCCCGCAGAGCAAGTTGTTATGCTTTTCGGGCGATGCCCATCAACAATATTATAATTGAAAGTGGTCTCCAAGCTTTCGAAAGTAGACTTTATGAGTTAGAAATTCAAATAATCCCCAAGCTTCTTAGGTCAAACAAATCTATTCTCGGTGAAGCCATGAGAAAGATTATTGTTGCGAAGATATTTCGAAAGTCACCATCTGCAATTGACTACTATTTGTACGTCGCAAAGGAATTGAACATTCCATTAAAAATTTTCCGCTATTTTGGTCTTAAACCTCCATGGACTTTGAAAGACTGCTCTTTTGACATTTCGCTGTCTATGCACAAGAAGGAAGATACTCCAAATTACGTCTTCAGGAATCCAATAGCGGAAAACCCAAGTACTGGAGAGTAACGGTTGGAATCTTTTATACACAGATAGCTCAAAATCTTCTGGTCTGCCACCTGTTTGTGCCGTGGTAGATGCTTCTGGACAAGTTCTTCTTAATCACATATTTCATGAAAGTGCTTGAACTTTCACAATCAAAGCCAGAGCTATGCTTCACGCTGCGAACATTTCCCATAAAGATAAACTCAAAACCGTCATTGTAACTGACAGTTTGTCTGTATTACAAGCTATTTGGAATCCTTCGACTGCGAGATGGAGCACCATCAACAAATTAAGGAATATTATTGCAATACCCGGCGAAAAAATTAAAATGGTTTGGGTACCAAATCATTTCGGTTTATTGGGAAATGAGCAGGCTGATCGAGCGGTGAAATATGCTGGTTCTGCATCTCTAATTATGAAATGATGTCATGGAAAAGTTGGATCTTCAAAGATACATTGGAAGAAAAGTTAGAGAGAAATTTACAGATGGAAATCTACAGTATTACTCTTCTATGCACCCTCAATTAATTCCACTTTTATATCCAACAAATGTTTAGAAAATTAATCCAATTGTGGACAAATTCTCACATTCTCTGTGACTGCCTTAACTTTTTCTTGGGTAGAAGTATTGCATTTGGAGCGACTAATCTTACGGACATTCAATCAGCTACAGTACAGAATATTAATACAATATATTACTTTATTAAAACTACTAGGCTCAATATGTAATGTACTTTTATAAATTAGATGCGACAGGCTTTGTTGCTAGTGCTCAATTTCTTTTTTTTTAGTCTAACAATTTATTTCATTAGTATAAAATTATAATAATAATAATAATAATAGTAAACGTTCCTTGTATGTTTCTACTATATATATTGTTATGGAAATCCCAAATCCAATTCATTCAAACTAATTGATCTTTCCAGAAAGTAAATTTCCGAGACAGAGAAAACCCAAGTACAAATTTGTGGCGTGTCATGCGGAAAAGCGGATTAACGGTTTAAAAATGAATCCATAAAATTAGCTAGTGGAGATATGCTTGTAAAAATGTATATAAACAGAATATGTGCGGAAGGTACAGCCAATCGGAAAAGAACATTTGAGTCGAAAAGAAAGTTTAAGTTAAGAAAGTTTTAATTAAGAAAAGCGAATTTCATAACAATATTATAATATCCTCATCTTATATACTTTTCTCAGCTTCTCGTTTAAAAATTAATATTAAAAAGGGTGAATGTGTAAAATGCGTGTGACAATATTGAAAGTGAGTTTAAAAAGAACAAGTAAGAAAATAATATTCGGCGGTGGCCGAATCTCGCATACCCACCACTATGCTCTTCGCATTCTACTCTCCAAGTTTTTTTATTTGATACCTATATCACTGGTATTATTAAGAAAATAGTAATCACGGTCTCGACAATATTAATTTTAGAATTAACTAAAAATTAGAAGTAAATAAAATTTATTTACTTGTAAGTTTGTGTGGACATGGTCGATTTTTTCCATTTTCAGAAGTAAAGAGTAGAGTGCCTCGTAAAATAAACGTGGAAAATTTCAGCCTTCTAACTTTAATAACTTTAGAGCAACGAGCAAAATTCCAAAATTTTTCTTAAAAAAAAAAGAAGTTGCGCGCAGTTTATACTCCATTGCGCACTTCTGCTCTGTTCAATTTGACCGTTTTCATTAATAACCTGTGTGCAGAAGCTTCCAACATCTCTACCAAATTTGAAGTCGACATCTTCATTTTTGCGACGAGGAGAGTGCCAACAATACACACCACACAGGTATAAAGACACACAGCCATACAGACAGACAGACAGCCAGACGGATAGACATTGTTAAATTAACTCCGAACTTCACGCTGATGAAGAATATATATATATATATATAGTCTTGAAAGCTTCCTTCTGAGCGTTACATATGTTATGAAAAAAAACTCAATGAGTATACCGCAATTTTACAGTGGTGGGCATAAAAAGAATCTATTTTAAAAACTGAAGAAGAATTAAAACAAGTGCAGCTTTAAAAAAAAAACAAATTAGTCAAATTTAACTTGTAATCTAAATTAAATATGAACTCATATTAGTAGTTGGACGATGAAACAGCCATACGTATTTATATACACACGTACATTAATGAACTATATCATGAAATAAGAAGGAAAAAGTTGGATTTCTTTTACGCAACGCCTTTTGATTGAAGAGTCCTCTAGTAAGAAACGGTTTTTTCCAACTCTGTACGCATATTGATATTCACTGGCGCAAGGCATTATTTAAAAGGAATAGTAATATCGAACCTTTTCTTTTATTATCTATTTATATGCATATTTGATTGTATTACCGGGACGGAGTAATAAACTGGAAGAAATTTTTTATGTGGTGCCAAGAAACCAATTTCTGCGACTCTGTCATAGTAAAGTAGTCTGTGCGAAGTGGGGTGCAAAGAATAAATGAATAAAAGAAGACTTTATTACAATGCGACGGAGAGATAAATGTGAAAGCGACTGGCGGACATATAACTGAACGCACACAAGAGAACAGAAAGGGAAATTGACCATGACGTACCACGAGAGAAATATATGACAAATAAACAGATACGCAAAAATTAGGACAAATATACTTCCTCGTTTCATTTTTTAATTTGTTGTAATAGGGTCTTTTTTATTTTTTATTTTATTTTTTTTTTTTTTTTTAGCCAGAGAATAAATTCTAAGGCTAAAGTCTTAAAGCACTAGTATGTAAGGATTTCGGCTTTTATTTTTATTAATATTACTATTATTATTATTATATTATTATTAAAAACTCTACCGCACTTGAGGTTTGAACCCACGACCCACGAATTGCTAGTCGAGACTCTTGCCTACCCGGCCACTCAGGCGGATAGGGTCTTTTGTTATTAATGCCTACTGAGGTAAATGGGGCAAAAAATGTTGAGTAAGACTTCTACTTTAAGACCACACTTACAATGCTTAAGATCATATCATTAATATGAGGAAACCTATCTGGAATTGTTACCAACCCAGTTGTAGAAGACTGGGAAACTGTAGTCTGTAAGGACACGGCTGTCGATATCACTTGTGGGCGTATATAGCTCTTAGGTGAAGAAAACCGCTTGCGCTCGCAAAATTGAAAAGTTAAGTCAAGAGCCGGGGTTGTTTTTATTTTTGACCTGGCTAACGCCGCTGACATGTTACAACAAAAGAAAAAAAAGGATAGTCGAAGATTATGACGGGTAAATATGAATTTTTGTCTATATTGCTATGCCCCTTTTTATCTATTCGTTAACCTTTTCGTATTGTTCTGTTCAACTTTATCATCTGTTTTCTTTCGTTCATCTGTCCTGCGTCCGTTAGTCCATACACAAGTGCTAGTTTGTCCCTTAAGTGACTATAACGTCAGCTATTTATAGTTTAAGACACACACATTGACAAACACACACACCCTACATCTTCATCACGAAACCATTGCATTTGCCTGTTTAATACATCTTGTTACGCATTACACTACCTACAATACGTTCACTTTGTTTTTCATTCCATAGCACCTTCCTTCCGTTATTCGGCTACCATTAAAGAAGTTCCAAGCAACGTTGTGCATTCGCCATACAAGTCACTATTGTTGTTCTCTTTTCGGCATATATTCCAAAATATACTAAATAATAAATATATATATATATATATATATATATTATTTAAAAAGTTTTGAACAAAATGTCGCTTAGTTTAAGCTGTAATTCCCATCAGTTTTGTACCATATTTTTTTAACTTTTTCTACTAGTGTTCATTCTACTTTTACGTTGGCATTTTAATATAAGTTTGCAAGTGTACTATTTTTAGATATTCTGTATTTTTTTTTAATGTAGAGTTTCACGAGTGTATTTGTAAGCCATTTTTTTATTTATATGTATACGGCTCCTTTTAAGTTAGACATTTTAGTACATATAATTATTTTAAAACTATATCTTTGTACCGATGTTTATATGTATTTTTAATATAGTTTTTCTTTATAAGTAAACTTTATATCGTTCTTGTCAATATATGTATTTATGTTTTTTTTTTTTTGTTCTAGATTTTCAGGTTTTAAAAGTACAGTTTTCAACCATTTTTATATATAGTATGTTAACTTCTATTTTTTTTTAGAAACACCTCCACTTTTATAAATCAAGAGAATTTTATTCCACTTGGTTATCAGTATATCGCATTGAGCGAAGTTTATGAAAAGATGCAATACATAACGCCAATGCACTAATGTATGCCTTTTTGGATATCAAAAAATTCTTGTCATGTTGGAATTTATAATTATAAACCAAGTTTTATAAAAAATTTTCAAGTATATTTGAAAATTTGTTCTTTTATTTTCATTCAAACTGTTCAATTTCAACTTAATTAAAAAAAAAAAGAAAAGAAACAAATCTTATTCGCCCACGTCTACTGCTCTAAGCAAGTACTTGTTTGAGACTGAATGTTCGTACTCATTTTTTCCTATATTTGTCTTTTCGATTTCACTCACCGTTAACTCTCTCTCTCTAAGCCTACGTTTCCACGTCCATGTTTGTAAGTGCCTTAGTGAGTGCGCTAATAAGGAGAACGAGTTTTGCTTAAAGCAAAATGATTCTTACAATATATCGACGAACTTTGGACTTACTTCTCTCTTTTCATAAGTCCTTTCCTTTACTTTAGCTATTATAAATGAGGAATTATAAAAAGAAAAATACTTCAGCGGAATTCTGCCATTTCATAGTTTATTGCTCTTTTATGAAGAATAATGGCAAAAGCACCCCGACAGAAAACCCCTACGTCTATATACACGCACATTGCAAGGCGAAGGAGGCACTTTCGTACTAGTACGACTAGCCAAATTCGTCACAACTGCCTCGCTGACTTTAATAGCTGACTGATCATTGCATACTGAACCACCCGTATTAGTTGAGCCATCCACAGTTAATAGACCATCAATGTTTCTAACTAACGATCTCACTAAACTACTACCTGCTAACGTTTGAGCACCGCCGTTTGGAACAAAGCCAGAAAGAGCAACGAAAATCGACACACCTTTTGAAGCCGATCAATCGGGTTTGGAGCCACTTTATAATCTGCTTCGTGCGTACTACCATCAGGTTTCTTAGCCAAAGCAGTTGGCAGAACACCAGATGCACTTCCGCTTGTATCCACCGTGCAAGTAGGCACTTTACCAATACAGAGCGTAACTGTGGCCTGCTGCTTGGTAACACTTTTACCGCATACCGATGAACTATGCGCTAACTCATTGCGACTATCACCTATTAGGGCAGTACAAAAGTCTCTTTGCGCATCCATTTGCACATCACTAACAATGATGTTTGGTGTTCCAATTCTTGAACCCTAAAAAGACAGTTGAGTCGTCACTTAATCCACTAATAACGCTGAGGACGCACGAACTGACATGTCCATCAAATAAGTTGCTAATTGATCCATTGGAACATTTGGAAAATGTAAAGACTTGCCAGGTTGCCATCCTGAGCTGTTTAAATGTTCACACGAAGCAAAAAACTCATGATTTAAATTATACTTCATAGTTCAATTAGCTGAGTCTATCCTCATTGTCTTGAAACCTGCATGTGATTGTATGAATACTCTATGGAATTCATTGAAGTTTTTTTCGTCAACGCCTCATAAAGCCAATACACTAGAAATTGGTCAGAAGATTAGTTACGGTTACCACAATCCTCTTTGCAATTATGAAAGTAACAGTCTATGGTCACACAATTGCCATACTTTTTATTTTTATATTTTGTAAGGCAATAAACGTTGCTAACATGGTTTTGCTGTATTTTTGACGCTATTGCTGCTTTAACCACCTGGTATTTATGAAAATATTTCACATTTATTTCACTATTTGTTAAGAGTGGTGGCAACTTACTACACTCTTTCTAATTTTTTGTTAAATGATAGTTTGAGTAAAAAGAGAGATTCAACCACTTCTATGCGGGAACATCCGATGACTTTACAATCTTTTAACTAACTAAACCAAACTATATCAAATAACTTACATATTTTACTGGACGAGCTGTGGACTATGTCAATTTTGCACTGGTGATCATTGAATTTCGTGTGGTTGAACATCAGCCTGTTAATAAGGCAAATAATGTCCCGCATGAAACTGCAATAGGTAAACTAAGGTGATATATTTATTTGCGGAGATAAAGAGTATAAGAGGCGACCACACGTTGAAGTGTTCCAGCGCCGTTGCAAAGAAAAGACTAAACGCTGCCACCAAGTCAGCAGAAATCAGAGCACGATCATTATATATGGTGGTCTGGAAGATGCAAAATTATCCGCAGTGTTATTTCCATTAATACCAATATGAGAACTTAAAGGAAACAGATATAGAACCTATCAAATTTGAGATTGTATAGTAAAGAATCTCTACTTAGGTCTGGACACGGTCTTTTTGGGTGAATGTTCGGTTCTCAATTCGGATTTTTTTAGTTACGACTCTGCTAAAAGATGGCTATCCGCAATCTCATTAAAGTTGAGTTGCAAGTATCGATCAATGAAAAAAAATATGCGTGGCCAATAATAGCGATGACACCCGTTCAATCGTCTACAGGATTCCGATATGTCCAATGTTGTGGTGATTATCTTGTTGCACTCGTGACGAGCTTGCCACACAAGGTCTCCCCGCCTAATCTTCTTCGTCGCTCAGAAATCTATATCGTGTATTTGAGATACTCTGAAGAGGTTTTCTTTCTTCTGATTCTTAATTTGCGCTTTCGTTATATCGACTGTTCGAAGGGAGAGCACGTCACGTTTCTTGAAGTCGGTATTAACAATTTGCTTGCTCGTTGTATGCCGTGCATACCACAGGACTTTTTTAACATCATCCACTCTTGCGAAGTTTTTCTTATTAAGATTATGACGTCTAGGTAGGTAAAACAATGTCATTTCATTTCCAAGTCAGTACCTGTATCGAGTGTTTGCTGAGAAGTGAGTGGGCTCGGTAAGTCCTACTGCAAATAATTTGCTGATGCCTGCATCAATTACAGCGTGCTTAGCTGAATTACGGATGGCGTATCTGTCGACCCATCCTCTCGCGGTACAGTCGTGGCTATGCTAGTCAATTCGGCAAATTATTTAAATTCGTATTGCAGAAATAATTTTACTTACTTTCCTCTTTAGTGAATGGTTTTCGAGCTCCAACGTCCTCCAAAGTTCCTTCCAAGGACGGACATTTACGGTCTTTTAAATTAACTTCCAGTACGCTTTCGAGGAGCCTTTTCGTAGAAGCCGTAGGAAGTCGTTTAACTTGTGATTCTTCTGCCTTCCGAATTCGTACTAGTTTTCTGTGCAACATGGGGACCCTTTCTTTTTGTAATAACACTTTCTTTTTGTTGAACACTATCGGCTCCGGGAACGGGTACTTCTTTTGTTGAGCATTTACTGCGGTATCTTCGGAATTTCCATTTATGAGCACGTTGGATCTGATAAGCTGCGCGAGCAAACAATTATTTTGTTGAAACATACAGGTAACTTATTCCGAATTGGCGCGAAAAAGGACTAGGTTTCAGGATACTTTGATTATACTGCATTTCTGATCTCTCGAAAGGCCTGCTTGACTCCGACACCAGCATTGGCTAGACTGCCGTTTACTTGGCGGTTTGCACCATGTAGTTTTGTTTGCGATAGTTTAATTGAGGTTGCTTTGTTGTTGAAGGCGTTCGTATAATTTCGGTCAATCTTCTCGACTTGGTCATAAGCAGTACGGCAGTTAAAACTGGTAAGGATAATATTCTTTAGAACTCTCATGTGGGTGCGGTACACGTTCCTTGACCTCTTTCTCTGAGCAACGAATTCATTTGCAGGGCAAAAAAATTACAGAAAGTTAGTTTTCAATTTCGTATCCCTGGCCCTTATCTTATTTGCAGATGAGTGATAGATTTTATAACACAATTATCATCGTAAATGGTATCCTAGCAACGAGGATTCTATAAACCTGGTCTAAATTTTCTAGTTTCTCTGTAAACTGTAATGGTCCCTTGACTGCGTTATATCGTACGCAGAATCTTCGTACTGATTCGTCCTTATGCATGTTGAAAGAATGAAAGTGTTGTGACGAGACGACCAGCGTACTGATATAATTAGTAATTGATGGTCGTCAGCACCATCAGTGTTGGGTTGCCAGGAGACAACTCGAAGCTATTCTTAGGCAGCAGCGTAATTGTGTTGTGCATATAGAAAAATAATAAGCAAATTCTAGAAGATCAAGTTTCTGTACCGATAGATCTTGAAGTCGTTGGACAATGAAAAACTTCATCCAACAAACTGTAACTATCCGTAATATAACGACATTGGACATATTTTTGAGCCGTCCACGTCGTTCTGTTGGAAGAACATATTAGAAATAACAATAGGATCAAGATTTTGAAAACACGAAATCGTTGCAAATTCGTCTGTTGTCCTCTTGGCAGCATTAGAAAATCACTTCCAATTTTCCCGTAGCTAACCTTTGACTAAAAAAATGTAAATATCATAACAAACACGATTTACATGCTTAAATGTGCATCGACAACGAGAGTAGAGAACATACCCTACTTACACTTTTTAAACAGACCCTTCCTCTTATTCTTAATTCTTCTAGGATTATTAGTGAATCGTGACAGTAATGTCGTATCAGGTAACGCGGGCAAAGTAGGAACGGTTAAACAGAAAGCTTAGCTTAGAAATTACATATAAGCGTCGCAAATAGGTGCGAATAGGTAAATCGATCGGTAATAACACTTTTGAACAGGGGGATGTCTGTACGCTAAAGTCCAGGGTAGCGCTAGGATTATGTTAAGAGACGGCAGTATCAGAAGCATTTAGGGAAATATTTAGAATGTGATGGAGACGATACTTCGGGCAAACCATGGGAGGAAAC
The DNA here is from genome assembly GCA_000688715.1 of Glossina pallidipes. NCBI lineage: Eukaryota > Metazoa > Arthropoda > Insecta > Diptera > Glossinidae > Glossina > Glossina pallidipes. Next base: position 159,147 of record KK500138.1, on the reverse strand, counting down.
CGAGTAACGAATGGAATTATAGTAGTGAATAAAACGTCCAAAGTCCTTTTATCACTATTAACTATGTTATTAACCTCCAAAAGGCAAGACTCAAAAATTATACCAAAGACCTTATTGAAATATTTGAACCAGCAAGAGGGGAGCAATCGATTGCTATTCACATTATCATGCCACGAAACAGATGACATCTCCTAGCCTTCGTATTGTAATATTTCGAACATATCCCGCATTAAGGCATCACGTTTTAAGTAAACGTTCGAATATGAGAAAACCATTACTGAGAAATCGCAGACAGAGCTATTGTCATAACAACTGTTAAATTCAGTATTCAACCCCCTAAAGTTTTAATAGAGGATCGAAGAACAGCTCACTAGTTTTTTCGAGATCCTGTAGCTACATTGCTATTGATTCTGGTTTTATTTTTGGGAATTAATTCTTTCAACACGACCATAGGCGGCCAGAACAATTAATGAAATAGTGATTCAAAGCAATTCCCCTGAAACGTAAATTTGGCGATGCCAATAAAGGACATGTTTACTTCTGGTCTTTCAGATGCAACATAATCCTTATTGCCATTCGTAAAGGTATCTGCGGCCAAGCGAAATATAAAAATCGATATTCAAAACTCTACCACGACGAAGTTTCCTTTTCTGGTAGAGCCGATTGTCCGTCTGACGCGGTAGCGGCTGATGTTGTAGCTACCCATATAGTATTTGGCGATGCTGAGAACGGGCGATGGTGCTAGTTATATTTATGATAATTATGATCTACTCGCTAAAAGAAAGCTGTATGACCAAGGCCTGAACGGAAAAGCACCGTCTTCACGTGGACACACCGTCTGATCCTGAGCACTTAATATTGGTTCTCGCGGAAATATGAGGGAGTTGATTTTCATGTAACGCAACACATGTAGTGTGGTTGTTTTAAGGTCTATCTCAACCGCTTACGGTGTGAGGTAGGAGAGTACGCACAGCATATCTTTTTTTGTTCATTCGTTTTGCGTTCATTCCAAGCAACAGAGAAGTGAACGGTAACCGATGGTTGGGAAAACGAAAAAGCCGAAAATTCTCGTGTGCACATATTAGTAACAAAAGAAAGATGGCCTGCGATCAATAACGCAGCAGATATTTGCAAACGTTACAGATCCAGGAAACTAATCGCACCAGAAACGATGGCCATTAACAGTATATGGCGCTATTCTACAGGCAGCTAAGATGTTACCATTTAAGGTGTTGAGAAATAAAAAGAACCACATCTGAAAGTTTAGATCGCCTAAACTTAACACTCAACGAATTTTTAAATTACATAATTTTAACTCTTTAAAACTATTGACTTAGCGTAAGCCAAATCTTAAAGTTTAAGTAAATTATAATAATCAAAAACCCTAAAGTTCCGGGAAATAACACAACTAAGTTAGCGAGCTCACGCAAATCAAATAAAACATAATTTCTGCCAATTACCGCAAATATTTAGAAGAAACACTTCTTAACAAGAGCTTAAACCAAAAACGGAAAACAAAACTCTTTATCAGAAGCGATTTTTTCTATCTTGTTTTCCTAATCAGGAATAGCATTGGCAAATATTGATTTATTTTTGTTAAACACAATTACTCGTTTATTGAAAGGCACTGGTTCATGGAAATAAATGAAAACGTTTCATTTAGATTGTCTAGAGTTTGGAGGTCCCATCTTGTGTAAGCGATTGTGACTTTCATGATTTCTCCAAAGATGTTCTTCACAACACATATAAAAAGTATTAAAATAACAATTATATAATTATTACAATAATAATTATAAAAACAACTCAAAAAAATCTACAAAAATATGAAAATAGTAATAAATGTTTCACAAAATCACTTGAACGGGTAATGATCTTTAGGATCAATTTTGCATACTGCTGTATTTCTGAATCACAAAAGATATGCGCTTTTCTTGCATAAATTTCTCACTATATACAAAAGTTTAAATATTACTCGTTAGTCTCACCTTGTTGCTATTCGACAATAGTTTTGCCGAATTGAAATTTTACTCAGATAGAGCGCCAATAATGAAAATTGTCTCAGATAACGAAATAATCTGTCAACGATCCGAGTTGTGTTCGGAAACGATAAAGTAGGTTTGGTAAAATAAAATTAAAAGAAAAAAACGCTATGCGAAAGTTGCTACATAAAGAGATATGAGGTTTAAAAATACGATGCAGATTTACATCACTATCCATGTAAAGGATAATACCATATTTAGGAAATTCTCTTCGGAGACATGTTTCTTCTTAATTTTGCCGGAGTTAACTGAAATATATGCCTTTCGTCTTGATGACGGAAACAGATAGTGTTTTCTGAAACCTCAATATTCTGTTAGCGATGATTTAAATTAATGGTGATCAAATTAATGTTGTGAAAAAAAAAATTCGATTGCAATCTATTTGCTAGTGATCGATTAAGATTTTTAGTATGTTTTTCCATACACAATTTTAAATAGGAAATAATAACAATAGTTTTTTCTTTGATTTTTGTTACTTAGACTCTTTATCATTTCTATAGTGAACAACCGGTACTTTTTTGAATGTACGGTTTCTCTTTTCCGTGTAGTATGATATCTTCTTAGTATTTGCTATGGGTTTGACTTCGTATGAAGAATACAGTACTAGAATGTAATAGACACAATTTTTTGCAATAGAAACGGATAGAACTTTCTGGTAGACTTTATATCGATATATCTACGAAATGAAATCTCTTTCTCATAACAAATTTATTATAAATATCCATATATATTTATTATTATTTTTATTTTTTTTTTTTTGAAGGTTACTTCACACCGAGATATGTAAACATAAAAGTCCCGGTTCCGTAAAAACGTTCTTCTCAGTTTTGCAGTGAATGCTTATTTAAACATATATGAACGATTTTTCAAACAGTCTCTTAGATCATCAGCAGAAATTCTCTTCATAAATTTGCCGAGCTACACAATGCATAGGGTTCTTTAATAGGCGGCAGTTTAGGAGTAGTTATAAATCGTATAAATAATAAAAATTCTCCTCTGATAAATGACAAAGCAAACATAATTGTAGACTCCTCACTAAATATCTCTTGCAGTTTAGATTCTTCTCTTAATATTCAAAGGACGATATAATAGGCAGTAAAATGATATTGTGAATGAACATATTTCTCCTCGAAATAGTTGACAAAAGAATTGTCGTTGCTAAAAAGGGTGATGTGCAGCGGGAAGTTTGCTGACAAGTTTCTCTTATGAGAAATTGAACTAAAAATGGTGTAACAGCTATGATGCTTCTGCTTGACTGTGGTTGAGTTGACAAGTGATGGAACGGCAAGGGTAAGAATGGCTGGCTACACGGTGCTAGAGTTGAAAATAAAAAACTGACAGTAAAGCTTTTTTCTTTACGGCGGTCGAATTTTTCTCTTTGTAGCGGTGGCATCGTGGACTTTCTAACAGATGCAATTGTAAAAATATTTTTTGGGCGGAGAAGCTCTTGCAGAATTTTTTTTCTCTCTTGCAGTGGTTAAAAAAAAGAATTTTCTTTTGATATTGCAGAATGCAGCAAAACAACCGTTATGCGGCGACCACAAAAAAGTTTTATGCGACAGCAGCGGAACAATTTTATGCGGCGACAGCAGCGGCAAAATAACCATATAGTTGAGCGATGACAGCTGATAAGGCCGCAAGTTTTCTTATTTTCAGTCTGTGGTGGCGGTAAAACTGCTTTGACCAGTGGACTGTAGTAGATTTCCGTTGACGGGAGCAGTGTGATTTGGGCTCTATGTGACTTTCTTTATTCTGATAACATATGAAGTTCCTGCTCGGGCGTCGCTGCAACGTGGTAGTCTAATACCTTATAACTTAACTGGTCAAGTTCGCCACGTGCAGAGCCCACGCTACAAAAAATTTAGAAGGGAGGATGCGCCGATTTTAACTTATTCCGTTCTTTCGTGATATCCTCCGAACATTTTTTTCCGTTTACAACTTTTTATTTACGATCTTCAATTGATACTTTTCGCTCTTAGAATTGTCGCCTATCAAAGTAAGCGTGGAGAACGCACATTCGTTTACTGGGCGGAAGAAATATCGCACGGATACATGAAGAATATATATAAATATACCTAAAGTGGGCATTTGACAACTAATTAATAAAACAGCTATCATAATAATAACCATAAGATAAATACATCGTAAGAGTATGATATTAGGGGTTGTTCCAATATTTTTATAATATTTTACTCTTAGGAACTACCAGAACGCGTTAGTAAAATGTAATGTTATAAAAATTAATAATAACAGTAATATGTAAATATATTTTAATATAATATAATATATTGTAGTAATAGTAATAGTATTGTAAATCTCAATATAAGCGCTACGGCCATAGAGAGTGCAGATAAGCTTCTTACTATGATGTGAAAGGTATGTGGCTATTCTAATATTAAATCTCTAAGGACAGCAGAATGAGTTGCCTCCGATTTTGCACGTCCTAGTATATTTGAAAGTATGATCGCGTGAGTATTAGATAAACTCATTATTATGTATAGTTTGTGAACGCTTGTGTGAAGTTTCTGTATTAACAAATGCACTTAAGCAGCGTCGTAGGATCTAGCTCCGTCAATTTTACGTAAACCTGCAAAACGAGCAAATCATGTTTCAAACTAAGGTCTTCATAGGGGGAAAATAAAAATTGAGAGAAATTTGAGGTTGTAGTTTCGGTATGCACATTTGATGCTGATAACAAATCTGTTATATTTACTTGCACAGGCATGGTAGAATCATTCCCCCCATCCAATATCCTCGTCGCCACAAAATCTATCGTGTTCAATAAAAATAAAACAATTGAAAATGTTCTACAAATAAATATATGTCTGCTTCTTTAAGGTCTATTACTTCAAACTCTTTTTATCCTTAACCCCTTGTATTCACGATACCAAGCAATAAACCGCTCTTAAGCTACCTATTATTTAAATGAAAATCGTATATAAATTAACAATAAAAACAGGGAAAAAGAAAACATAGCATAGCGGCATACTCAAAGCCAGTGTAGATCCTAGCTGGCAACGAACTGCTAAATCGATACAAACATGCAAAAGCGTGGCTGCCACAAATAGTGAATATAATTAGTTTGATTACCAATCATATGAATTTGAACATTAGAGGTCAATTTAAACCTTATTAGTTTTTTTTTAAGAATTAGATATTGAGATAAAATTATAGATATCGGTTAGATTTTTGTAGAACACCCTGAACAGACTGAAAAGCTCATAATTATATATACACTGCTAAAGTTTTATGAAAATAAAATTTCTGGAAGAACGGCAAGGAGCTTTGAAAAGGTAATCTCTCCTAATAAGGTAGGGGAGTCGATAACATCATTTCAGGTTCAACGCCCTATGAGTTATATGAGTCAGCCATGTCAGTTATATGAGCATCATGTATCCGAGTTATTTAGATCGGATCGAAGGAAACAGAAGTGTGTTATCGAGGCAAAGAGAGAGAACAACTTAGCATTATCCGCGTACATTCCAATACGAGGTGCCTTAATCACCGATGGCAGGGATAATAGCAAGCCTCTTAAGTTGCTATCTGCAAGGGCCCCTGATGTCACGAAAAATTCAACGATGATGATGGATTTGAAAAAATTCTGATCCTTTATGAAGGTAAGAGTTTATCGATTTCAATAAGTATGAATGGAAACGCAACGACTACAGCTTAAAAACTAATAATTAACACGGTTAAAAGCTTTTCTAAAGTCTTTATAGATGACATCAGCTTGTGAGCCACTAGAGAAAGCTTTAAAAATATAACAAATAAATTGTAAAAGGTTTGTTACAGTGTGCATGCGACGGCAAGCAAAGAATAGAATGTGCATATCGGTACCAGAGGTATCGTTTTGTACATGACACCTTCGTATACATGCTTCATGTTATTATTACTGACCTATATATTCTCCGTTTTTCTCCTTCTAATGTTGCCGGCATCACATTTTTCACCTAATTTTTATCTTAATAACGCGTTAGCATTTGTATTACTAGAACGCATTCTATACAATATTGGCAAATCATGATCCACCTGTTCCATTCTGAATTTGGTTATATTACATGTTGCATTTTTATATGAAAATAAAGCGACCAGTGGTCTGTAGTCTGTTACCTCAATAAATTTTCTTCCAAACAAAGATGGTTCAAAGAAGTTTGTGGAAAACTGTATTGCTCCTTCCTACTTTCTTCTATTTTGCTTTTCTAATATTGGCTTTTTTTTTTTACGCATGCAGGGTTTTGCTAGCGCATCCGATTTGGAAGTTTGGCCAGTGCGAGAGCACTGAACCTTACATGGAATCCGATGCGCCCATTGTTAGCACGAATGATTTTTCAAAATTACCAAGCATTGTGATATTAGTGGATATATTACCCTTTTCTTTAGTGTTTCGAAGGCTTCTTTTTCTCCTTTTCTCCATACGAATTTTTGTCCTTTCTTCAGAAACTTATATTGATTTTGACTATTTTGGCCTTGTTTTATGAATCGCCAGTAATAGTTGCAAAAAGCTATCAATCTTCTTACATCGTCTCCATTCTTGGCTGACGAGCAATTTGTAATGATGTCGTATTTTGTGGGGTTTAATTCCCTCAAGCGTTACCTAACGTCCTAAGTGTGTTCTTCCGATATTAAGAGAGGGCATTTCTGCTGGTAGTTGGTTCTATTATATTTTGGGTTAATACCGTTCTTAGTTGAATGACGAGTATGACACCCATTCGAGCATGTGACAATCTCTAGTTTTTTATGCAGAGTGGAGTGTTGACATTTATTTTGATACTGTGTTTGTAGAAACTGTTTGCGTGAGCTTTTGACTGAAACATTGACTGATTGATTGATATACTCTGGTGCTCTAATGCTTCTGCGACAGGGGAGAATTTGTAGCTGAGTCTCCATGCTGTGTATTTTACGAAACTTGTTAGAAATTCTAATACTTCTTTGATTACAGTTTTGATTTATATACCGGTTGGTATTGATTGTTGTTGTTAAAATTCCTAACTTGAGTAGAATTTTTCAACATGTTCTTTAGAGAGTCATAGTTATTTTGGGGGTTATATCTTTAATGATTGTTGCAATCGTTGTTGCAATTGTTATTACCAGTGTGATTATTGTAATTGTTTTGCTATTTACTATGGTAGTGAATATGTGATGTGTTTGCTATTGTTATTAGGATACCTGCGTATGTGGGTGTTGTAATTGGTTCTTTTCTTTATATGAAAAATGTTATTTATATATAAACATAGTTGAGCTTTGACGAAAATATTAGGTACAGAAAGATTAACGAACGGTACACAATACGACTGATTTTTAAACAATGAATCAGAGAAGGAGAGTAAGTGGTATGCTAGCAAAATTGTAACTACATGTTGATAAATTAATCTTAACCAGAGGGAGCCTAAGAGCTGTACATTGCTTAATGTGCAAATTAAAGCGCAACCGACAATCAAAAATGACACCCAGATCAGGAAACATTATCTAATTGGACCTGACAAATGCATTAGAATGCGTGGAGAGACACATCGCTATTGTATGCATATTTTTACATTTATTTCGATTAAAATACTTAAAGTTTTAGGCAAAAATTCACCAAGTACGTTTAAGTTAGATTAAAAGGAATGTTCAGACATGTGGAACGATACAAACAATTTGATATCATCCGCATACATGAGAATATTTGAACGTCGCATGGCTTATGATGAGTTATTAAGATATAAAGTTAAAACCACAGAACCCAAGATAAAAAAAACATTGCGAACTCCATATTTTAATTACGAAGCAATTCAATTCAAAAAATACGAAGGAAAATCTATCAAATCAAGTTCCAGAATTAGCAGATTGTGATGAATCCTATCCAACGCTTTAATAAAATTGGTAGAAATCACATCGGCTTGTAAATGATTAGAAAAAGCTCTGTGTATTGAATACAATAGCTCCAAACAGCTTGTCGACGCAGACCATCCGTTAATGAATCAGCGTTAAGTAGGAGACATAATTGGTTTCACTAAAGATTATTGGCGCTGTCAGGTATTAAAAAACTTTTCTAAAACGCTCAGTTTAGAAATATCTTCGTAATTATCAAACCAGTGCCTGTTACATGCTTTTTGCAAGCGGAGTTTCCATTACGTAGAGATAAGATGGAAAACCTAGTAGGTAGAATATAGCTGTCGTCTGCACAGGTTCTCAAACTGAACAACCCAACACCATCCTGCTGAGTACGAGGTCGTGCCATTACTCCATTATGTATTCCACCTCCAAAAATTACAAATGTCGGAGACGTATGGAATGCTTTCTTAATGTAAGGATATTTGAAAAATGTCAGCCATTACGATAAAAGTGTCGTTGGGTCTTAATTTATTGGATATCTCCTGCAGAAGTGGAACATGCTTCAAGTATATATCAAGGTCTGACAGTCGTAGTATATAGCCTATAAAGCATAAGTTTACTAGCGTTATATTTGCGGTTATTTCTATTCGACAGTTTATTTGTTTATTTACTTACTTTTTATGACTCCCGGTGCATTGAGAAGGCATTAATTGAACATGATGTGAGATATATGAAATAATTACAACAAAGTTATTGGTAAAACAATACATTTAACCGCAGTTAAGCACTAATGTCGTATAAAAATCGTGTGAGACAACTTTCATGGGTACAAATAAATCTTAAAATGAAACTAAACATAAGTTAACGCAAATGTTATCGACAAGCATGGTAAATACACATTTATAGCCGATGCACTGCCTAGGTCGTCTCTAAAAGAAAATTGTATTATGAGATTTATATAAAGAATTTTGACTTAAATTTGTCACAAATACCTATTACTTCCCTTACATTAAAGGAAGCTGTAACATTCATGTTGGGATGTGCTCAAAAGTCTGTCCAAATATTGACTACAAACCTTATTATTTTTGCGGTCATAATTATGTGCCAGTTGAGGAGGATCGGAGGTTTTAGCGCCGGATGAACGTGTCATTGTTGTGCTTGCCAGCTCGAGAGGTATAGGGGGTCTCAAATTTTTGTCTCACGGACACTCTACAGACGGTAAATTCTAAAAAAATATACGTGCTATATCCGTATAGAAATAAACGCTTGTATGAAACCTACTGATCGAAAGGTGAGTCATAAGCCCTGATTCTATATCCTACCCTACCTTTGGTCTCCTTCGGCCCATGATTTGCAATGAAAGACGTCGAAGTTGGGTCCGATGACCCCTCCATTCTACCTTCCTCTCATAATAAAACTATGAGTTTAATACATGTTTAATATTTTTCCTTTTTTTAATTTCATATCGGTTTTGATAATACATAAGAAAATAGGGATGCCTATTTAATAATTAGAGGGAATATATTAACTAAGTTGCAAATGCATATTGTAGTGCATGCATGGCATAGCGTGTATTCGAAAAGAAAAATAAAGAAAAGAAATCTAGACTAAACAAGTGGCACGGTTGCGAAAATGCTGAATTGGATTTTCGCTGAAAGCATGGCGTTACACCAAGGGACCCATATAACTGCTGAAATCAGCACATTTTAGTTAAACAAAAGAATAACTATAAACAAACTTAGGCTAAAATTTTAATATATAAATACCATAATATTCAATAAACATTCAATTCAATTTGAAAGTTCTAGCCGAACTTGCCTTGGCATTAGAAGCAAAAATCAAAGATTTATTCAATTGTTTTATAGTGACGCTGTTTTGCCGAATGTATTTCGACACAATAAAGTGTGATGGTCTTGATGGAATAGCCGAGTAGCTTAGGGCTTATTCATACTACGACAAAACTAACGTATTTCATTACATTTACATTACATATACATATGTGTTTATTTACATATTAACCAAAATTATATACACGCATGAGATATATCGATCAATAAATACAATAAAACAAAAATCCTGACATAACAGTAGTGTGCTACAGAATATGCTTTTGAAATTTAGTATTATGATATGATAAAAATATTGTATATAATTGAAGGTGTCACCATAATGACTGAATCACTTTGAAAGCAACTGATTTATTCGAGAGTCTGTTATGCTATAATATGAGGGTTGATTTACACTTATAAACGTTGTAGGAATTGTTGTTACATATAGTTTTAAAATTCTTGTTCAAATCATTGGTCACAATCTTTTTAATCCCTTGCTCTCAATATTATCATACAACACATTCTATAAATATTTATACATATATTTTTTTTGTTTTTTGATTACCAAATTCATGTATATAATTATAGAATTTCATGACTACGAAATATATTTATGCCAAAAAAAAAAATATGTATGATACAGTTTATTTTACCATTATATACCATGCTATACACATGTTTTACTTATGATTTACATTATCAGCATATTTTCTTTTTAGTTACTATCTCTATATCAAATGAATTCATTTTTTCTTAAACAAGTAATGATGTCAACTAAAAAAACTTGCGTACAACTTTTACTTTTAAAAGCGTTTTTATAAAATACAAATTGCGGTTTTCGGCTGAAACTCTATTTTTTTTTTTTTTAGCGTTGATCACTTTACCTCGCCCAGAAAATAACTGACCACGTTTTTCTTATTCTGTTTCCCACGTTATTCTTCTCTTTCCTTCTACCTGACCAAAACCAGAATAAAAAACTTACCAACGTCAATAATTTTTTTTAACGAGTGAGACTAACAATCTCATTCATGCATTCTAACATATGTTATAAGATATAACCAAATGTTACAAAATAGAGGGCGAACTAATGAAGGATTCGATTCGTAAAAAAATATAAGACTATGTAAAAAGTGGTTGGCCTGACAAGACAAAACAAATTGATGGTGACGTTGTACCTTATTTTACTTTCAAAAATGAATTGTCTAATCACAATAATTATACATTAAAAAGATAATATTTTTAGGTGAGAATCATGTGAAAATGTAGCGGTTCAAAAGTTTTGCTCGACGAATAGTATTTTAGCCACATATATCCACATACATCCACATATATATTCAGATATAGTACTAAGGTACGAAGCACATACTAAGTTCAAAAAATAGTAATCGAGTGTGCATGATGTTCCAAATTTACTTTGGTTCAAGTTAGATTGGCATATATTCGAATCCAAGTAACAAACAGTGTTTACGTGCCATAGATTGTTACTCCAATTTTATTGACATTGAATTATTAAGTATCGGTTGTACTAGCCTGCATACTGCTAACAAATTGAAATATATTTCTCCTACACACGACATTCCAAGTATCTTAATCTCGGATGACATCCAGTCTTTATCTTACCATGTATAAACATTTAGCGGGAAAATAAATTCAAACAGTTAAAAATCCTTTGTAAAAGCTGAAAAAAGTCACAGTGATCCTTATATCGCGCTACTACATTACAGAACAGCGACCAAAGGCACTTTTCTAAGTCAGTTCCAATTTCTAATGTGCAAAACGCTTTAAATAATGTTTATTTTATGTCTTGGCAGTATAAGACCTAATATCTAAAACCACTATAAAAGAGAAATAAAAAAACAGGTACAAAATCTTCTTGTTATTATAAGAGAAATGTTGAAGGACATCAATTGCAGAGTTATGTTTAACGAATACTTAGAAAAGTAGTAAAACATGCACTGAGGCCAAGTCTTGTATTTTATAGAATGATAACGGTAGTTTATGCAAACTTAACCGTTAGAATTTAACGGAGAGAAGAGAGCAGAATCAACACGAAGATACGACCGTAAATTAAAGTTCAAAAGCAAGCGTGGAAGCTAAAATTGAAAACAATGCAATTCGTATTCAAAACCAAAATACGAATACAAATCAAAATGAAAAATAATTAAACAAAACGAAAATACAAATGTTTTTGTTGAAATTGAAGAGCCATTTACCAAAACTGAAAATAAACTATGAACAAACAGAGAACAATATGTAACACAACGAGGGGGAGTTGTTAAACAGCTTGAGCAATTAAACTTGATGATCTCATATAATGGTAATATATCACTATTATTATACACTAGTTTTATGTTCTATAATTATATTTCGTTACTATTACTTACTCGGAATTTGAGTCATTAACCATTTTACTATTTTCATCTACCCTAATTACATTTTATTATGAATACTTAGAATTAAAATTAATTAATTTATATTAACTAGATAATAATGTAAACTTAACTACCTATCAACCTGTAATGATCTACATGTAGTACAATAATTATACGGGTGCTTTCAATTGAAATCTTAATAAATGCATACATAAAGAACAAACAGACGAACAGACATGGGTAAGTCAATTAAGAATTGCACATTGTTAGTTTGTGTTGTTATGTTGTTACCATAACCTTTGTCACATATATTAAATGGTGCCGATAGGTATCGGCTAAATTTAAATTTGAGGTAGGTGTGATAGTGTATATAAAATTAATAATATCATTTCTAGTAATTACCTATGTTTTATGTCGGTCGCGACGAAGAGGAAAGTTGATAATCGTCTTCTTTGTTTCACGTATGTTTATCGTCATAGCTTTTGTTCCTCCCATTCATGGCGAATGAATACGTGAAAAATAGAAGAAAATTTGTGCCTATAATTATTTTTCGCTCGCAAAAATCCAAAAATATAAAGCTAATTATTCTCCCCTATGAAATAAAATGCAAAGATTTTGTTTGACATGTTTGTGTAAGACTACGAGCATATGTATGCGTTTTATATTAAACGGGCAAGTATTAGAGCTATAATTCCATCATGTGTACTTAAGCCTTGCGCTACTGAGCTTTGTGGTGTTATCTCAAAGATTTTTAATTTGTCCGTGAATTTAGGTGTTTTCGCTTTGTGTTGGAGGAGTAGTTATCTTATTCCCATTCACAAAAATGGGAGTAGACAACTCGTGGAGAACTATAGAGGCATTGCCAAGCTAAGTGTTTTACCTAAACTATTTGAGAGAATTCCAACTAAGCATTTGGCCTTTGCCATCAAATCATATACTTCTCCACTCCAACATGACTTCCGAATACGAAGATCTACGATCACTAATGTGTTAGCGTTTACTTGTCAGGTTTTCAAG
>KK500138.1:108868-144953 GCA_000688715.1 Glossina pallidipes | reverse complement strand
GACTCTTGTCTACTCAGCCACTCAGGCGGATCAGCTCTTAATCCTAAAAAGTCACTATGATTCGAAAATTAATTGTTGTTAACTATTATCGGTTGCCAAGCTTATGCATGTTTGCGATGGCTTAGGGGTTCATTTGCAACTAGGTTCTGTACCGGTTGTTGGTGTGTCTCTGTGCTAATTGTGTACATGCTTTTTTTCCTTTTATTTGTTTTATTATACTTATACTAAGTTTTTTTAATAATGATTAATTTAAGATTTACTTTAAGAGTCATTTGAACTCGACTGTTGTTTGTTTTAGTTTAGTTTCTGCATAAGTGGAATACATAAATAAATAAATAAATAAATAAATAAATAATGGAAATGCTTATGCATACATTTGTTTAAGCAGTTATACGTATAAGCAAAAACAATAGAGTTTTCAATTTTTTAACTTTCGATTGTGACCGTTTACTTTTAGTATTATGATGCAATTTTTTTCTTTTATAGTTAGGCCTAATGTATCGTGTTGAACTGCCGTTATTTTTCTATACATCAACTTATTCTTTAATAAAAAATTGTTCTAATTTTTTGCAATTTTCCGCGCCATAGTAGAATAATAACATTTACTTACAAAAAGGTCTGAAAAAAGTATGTTAATCTAACAAAATATACGCAGTTAAGCACTGATGTTCACTTTTAGACAGTGGTCCTCGCAGACTTTTTTCACATAGTTTCTTTTTGGGATTAATTTGTTGAGTAATATGATGAGTATTTCGCACAGGTAAAAATGTAACAAAATATACTAAGCAAAATATATATTTTTTTTTTACAACATCTTTAAAATATAGCATAAAAGAAAAAATAAAAAAATTTGAGGAAATATATGTTGTAACGTCCGCGAACAATTTAAGGTAGGGGATCTGTCGGTCTGTTTGTACCAAAAATGTCTCAATAACGGCATGCCGTTATGGGACATCGTATGATTTTGCGGTTCTTTGCAAATAGCGGCTAGCCGCTAGCTATGCAAAGAGAACAAAAAAAAAAAAGAAGAAAATAGTAAAATCATGCGAGAAGAATTTTTGGTGGTGGTTTGGTTTTGTTTTGTTTTTCAACATTCACTCTAGTTTTAATCATAGTGCAAGAGTGACGTAGTTTCAGTTTCTTGCAAAAAGAAATTTTTTGGGACAGAAAAATTTAATAATAAAGACACAATCCTAAGAACAATAAGCAAATAAATTTATTACCAAAATTTTTTTATGAAAGAGTGCTTGTGAACTTGATAAGCATATCAAACGTGTCTCCATGAATACAACGCAACCTATTTAAAAATTGAAGTATGTGAGTTGACTGTATTAACACAATTAGCTTAAGCCAATATAATTTCAATTTTCAAAAAGTTGATATTGCTTTTAAACAAATAAATTCTTAAATAGATGTCGCCAAGAAAATAAGATTCTTTTTGAATAAAATTAACAAAAAAAAAATTTCCTTAATATTTAAAAGAAAAAGAATGTTCGTAAGTCACGCAAGGCGTGATAATAATTTTGAAGCAAATATTCTCGTTAAAAACTTTTGGCCACACACGGAACTCACAAAAATTATGCATAAGCAAATTAAGCGTTTTTGTAGTTTATTCGTCACATTATGTGATATCAAATTCACTGATCTATACGCGTGTTCAAGCAAAACGGTAGACGAACTTCAATGAAGACTGATGAAAACAAATGAAAAAAAAATATTAACATGATTGCACATAGTAATGTATTATCGGAAACAACAAATATTCCAAAGATTATAGGCGACCAATTAGCGAAATAAAAGTGATAATGTGTTCTCATGAAAATTTTGGAAATCCTCGCTAAAATTTTGAATAATCTCAAAGCAAAGGACCTAACAGGGAACAGAGAGGAAACCACTGGTGGCAACAGGTAGAAGCAGATCAGCAATAAGGTACAGAAACTAATGTATGTATGTTGATAGAGTATTTTTTTTATAAATTCCATAAGTAAATTCGTGCGTAATGAAAAAAAAATAATATATTGAAAAATTGCATAAAAATAAGAAAAGTGAGGAAATCAATAAGGTACAGAAACTAATATATGTATGTTGATAGAATATTTTGTAAATTCCATGAGTAAATTCCTGTTTAATGAAAAATAATGTACTGAAAAATTGCGTGAAAATAAGAAGAGAAAAAAAAAAAAAGGAAAAGGAACCATAATGAATGTATTACAACGTGATTAGAATTAAGTAATTTCTATGTTAATCTATCGCACAAATATTGAAATAAAAGTATAAATCTCAATCCAATGTGAAAAAAATTAATATGTAATTTTTCCAGTTAATAGTAGTCAGGGGTATGCGGAGGAGCCACGCATGAGGGACGGTAAGTGACAGCGAACAATTACCAACGGACGTCGAACCGACCAACGGACCATGGACAAGACCGACAAAAATATAAGTGAAGCGAAAGAAATACGTAGATAGCGGGAAGAGTCTCATTGCTCATTACATAGCATGAAAATAAAGTAAGACAAATTAAAAAAAATAAATAAAACCCCCGCTACAATGTATATGAAAACAAATGTACGCATTTAGCACTAAAGATCAGTCAGTACACAGGCATGTTCATGGTAAGCAAAATTCATGGCACTGATGATGTTATGTATAGCTTTCGTCATTCGAAATTTATTTCGAAAAGATAATGGAAAAATAAAGGGCAAATTTCACATTTGTTTGTTTACAATGACACAATCAATAAAAAATCATACACATACATACAAACGTAAATAAAAACAGAATTATGCTAAATGTTAGATAAAATGAACTGAAATGGAATAATTACCTATAATTCATATAATTTCATATTTTCATTTCTTAGGAAGACTTTGAATTGCGAACTTGAACTGTGAATTGTAATATATATCATTTTGTTTTACTTCATTGCAACGAGTCTTCTTTTCGTGGTATGCTCAGGATTACTCAGAAACTCCCTTTCCAAGAAAATTTATGTAAAAAAAAATTCTTGGACCTTCGGATTTTTATTCTTATGTATTTATTATTTACGAGGAAGTTACAGCTAGATAAGCGATTTTTAAGGGGAGGGGGAGAAAACTAGCGTGGTGGTTCGTATCCCGATTCTTGTTTGAAGATTTCCACGTTTTTGCTCGTCCCTAGAGATTATTTTCTACGTTTTATCCGTATCGCGAGGTTCTGTAAAAAAGAATAAGCCGCAGGTGTTATAGCAGCCAAGCTCGGCCTATAGGGCTACTCGTCCGTCGCTGAAACTGTGAAGGTGTGTGAAGAGTGCCCCTCTATCATTCAGGAATGACGACTAAGTTGAGCCAGCCATCCCTATCGGTAACGTCAACTAGTTATGTTGTCTGTGATTACTTACCTCTGGCTGCTATAACATGACTGAAAGGATGAGAGTGTTGCGACGCGGTCTTTTATACTCGCGATCACCATCACTGTCCCGTTATATAGATGTTTTGACTATACCTGCGTAACAACCTCATCACTCACTTGTACGTGTGTTATAACGATATTCTTACACATCTCTTATTGGCTATGTGTACATGGCCGCTTTGCCTGCATCTATGTTATAATCTCAGCTCTTACTTGTATATGTATTATAATGCTACTCTTACGTATATCTTATTATTAGTGCAACCTTAAGTACCAAATCGTTTGATCGAACATGTATACATGTTCTTATGTCTGTCTTATTGCTAGTGCTGACCTAGGTACCAAATCGTATGATTTTGTAAACCGCGGAACCGTTGAGTATGCCTTCATATGATACGTACCATATCAAAGTGCATAATTTTATAAGCTCTTTTCTATCGCAATGGGTATTTTTATACATATTTTTGTGTCTGTCTTATTGTTATTGCTGATCTAGGTACCAAATCGTATGATTTTGTAAACCGCTGAACCGTTGGGTATGTGAATATTATTTCTATATTAACCCTCTCAAACTTAAAAATCAAAATCGTATTGCAGGCATGTGTAGGAAATGCTACGGCGTATTTTTTTATTATTAAGCTACTTATATTGTCATAACTGGGAAAGGAGCAAAACACTTCCTTACATCATATATTACTATATTATTATACGCATTTGCTCATAAATAATATATAATGTTTTGAAACGTGTTGCAAATCAATCCAACTTTTGTATTATATAAATAAAATCCAACTGTTTTTCACAAAATATCTTAAAGCTAATTTATTCCCTATATCTTTTGCTATATGCTTGCGCTTCCTTTAGTTTGTGCGGGCTTACGAAAAATATATGGGGGCTCCATCTATGCATCCAACCACATCAATAAAAATTAGGGATATTTCTATCATCATTTGTTGTACAACAAGTCACACATAAAAAGCACAACAAGAGCTTACTTGCCTCAATTTTTCCTAGAATATATTCAAAAGCCTCTTTCGGCGTGCGAAACTTTTCCAAAATCTACATGTAACAATATATATAGCTTAGTGGCAAATTCGTAAAATCATTTACTTACACATCTTCGGCTAGCGTAAGAGGATTTGAAACGTCCCGCAGGGCCGTTCTACGTCTTAGGAATATTAGTTACTCAATTGAAGTAAAAAATAAAAAAATAAATTAATTTACTTACCTTTCACATATATACAATTTATTGCTTTAGTTCATCTGCTTTAGTTATCTGTTTATAAGTAAATAATCCTATAAGCAGCCAATACTAACTTTGAGAAATGATTACTATCGCAAAACTTCGAGCTAAAGCTCGAACATGAAATCTAGGAAACACCATACACACTCAGTGCCAAGGTATTGTGTACTATATCAGTTGCTTTTATAAACAATTCTTTTCGAACAAGTGTAATTTTTTTCGTTAATTCAATAAGGTTAGTTCTCCCTTTTATTACATATATACATGTTCTATTTATATTTTTCTAATTCCTTTGACTTATTTTCTACTTGCTTCTTCTTGTATCCATGCCCATTTTGTTGTTAATCCAATTATAAAAGTGTAGAGAGATTCCAACGACTATGTATCTTATTATTATTGTTCGTATTACGATGTATATTTTCTTTTCTCTAACGTAAATTTTTGATTCAGTCTTATTTTTATCCAGCCATTTTCGACATTATCTATCTATTGCTAACGGAGCTGATGAGTTATCCCTATATTCGGGTTAAGAAGGCCCAAGTGGTAAATATAATGGGAAGCCACGTTATTTTATTATTTAATAGAAAAATGTCACTAAACCATATGGGAAATAATCACGTATCTGAAAGCTAAGTTTCGTTCGCGACAAAGTTGATAAGTAATAGACGGTTTTGTCCCGTTTGCGTAAGGCTTTCGTGTCACTTTCGTTGCTATCAATCATATGTAAATAAAAAAGAAGAAAAAAGGGAGAAATTTTCGGTAATATTTAGTTGTGGATGCCAACATCCGGAAAATAACAGCTGGTTTTTCTCTCTGATAAATAAATAAGCAAACCAACAATAAATGGGCAAATACTTTATGAATTAATTGGAAAAAACATACTTTGAAAAATGGTCAATTAATTATTAGAAAAAAGTGTGTAAGTAACGTACTTTTTATTGCATTTTACAAAAGCTAACAATTCTCTAATTTCTTAAAACAATAGATCTGCACCTTTACGTGGTCGTGTGCCTACCTTACTACGGCTTCAACAGTTATTTATGTTCTAGTTTAATAAGAAGGATGGTTGAGTTTTGCTTAAATTGATATTGTTTTTAGTGTTTATGTAAGAGATGATCGATAGACATATATAATAAACGTGCATTAAAATATAACAAATTTAAAGTATTATATTGAAGTAAGGAGGAAAATTGAAAAACTGAAATTTGACGATCCGCTCACATCTTTCGATATTGATGCATTTCCCTTCACCAGTAAAGTAATGCGGTAAGTAAAATTTCAATGTGCAATTTTCTGTTTGTTTATAACTGTTTTTTACGTGTATTTGTTTTTTTCCAAAGTAATAGATGTACCATCTGAGAACGGTATGACGAGTACAGCTAAGAAGCGCAGGTAAGTGCACGGTGGTGATGAATTATTTAAAAAGTTTAACAATTGTTTTCTTTTTGTAAGATGCAGCTGGCAAAATGAAGACCGAACAAGGAAGACGCCATTTTATATACCATTTGATCTTGGAGCAAATCAATAATGAAAGAATCTTTCAAGAAACCATCCAACAATTATTGAGAAGCAAAACCAATTATTAAGAGAGAAAATCGAGCAAATTATGTCCCCATTCCAATCTTTTTTTTATTTTCAATTTATTATTTTTGTAGATATATTATTTATACATTTAATATATGCTTCAATTAGGAAATACATTAATTAATGAAACAGAAATAATAAAAAATTAGTTACATTATTAACTTATTTAAGAGAAACAGATCACCAGCGATATGTGCACTGTCCTCAAAGCGTCGCTTGGTCCGATTATTTGTAATACATATTTGAAGTCCTCTTTCGAAAGTCGAAACTTTTGCAGAAATCTACATGCAAAAATATAAATAAATATATATATGTATAATAATTATATCCAAAAAACATACACATTTTCAGGTAGTGTAAGGGGACTGGAAGCATCCCGCGGAATCCTTCTCCGTGTCACAACAATTCCCTGTCACGAAGTTCGATCTTCTTCCTTCAAAGGGTATAATGAATATGTCGATGCATTCTGCCTAATATTTATGTATTGATTAATACAAAACGATCATTTATTAATACTTAGTAATATATTATTAAAGGAACTAAGCCAATATGTAATGTAACTGATACGTCCACTCAAATAATTTGTGCAAAAATCTTATGTGAAAAAATTTTCCTTACTGGCGATTTTTGTCTCGCCGCTAGCTCAAACTGTTTTGGTCAGTAAATTTTGTTTTTGTTTGCAAATAAACCGTTTTTTTTGTAATTAATTTTGTGTTCAACTCATAGCCGCCTTCTTTATAAATGCTACTATAAACAACCAAAACGTATGCCAAATGCAAGCTCCTTTGCTTTCGCATAATTTGCCAAATATAGGAGTGAGCGTATTTAACACCTGTTGGATCTACGTGATCCCCAAAAACTCATCCTCATGAACCAATGCTGAATGCTACCACACACGTGATCTTAAACCAGCCCAAAAACGGAAAATAAGGTGACTTTCAGATACGTGGATTGATTTTATAACTAAACGTAAAGAAATCAAAATAAATGTAAACAACAAATATATGAAAAATAACGATACAAAAAATTAGTAAAACAGAAAATTAAATTTTTGATTGATTGTTGACGTAAAGAATGAAGAAAGTGAGTTTAAAAAAAGGGGCACAGAGCCGGACTTCACTGACGCAGTTATAAAAAGCAAAAGAATTGCTTCGAGGTTTTCATTTGAAGACCACACTTTAAAATGAAAATAAATTGGTTTTGTGGCTTTGAATTTCTTATAAAATAATATAGGGTGAAAACCGCAATTTTATATTATATAACATAAAAAACATTTAAATTAATACAAAATGAATATAGATTAGATAAATAACTTCTAAATTAAAACTAAATTGTGTCTATTCTTTCTTTCACGTTTTTTTGTTTTTTTTTTATCAGTCCACATGCAAAATCCTTCTTCTTGGTTCTTGTTTCTTTTTTTTTTTATTTATTTGTTTGAGAACATATTGTATTATTGTACTCTAAATTGCACCTACAGTAGACATTGTAATCTATTATGATAGGCTTTAATGGCTTCGAGGTTACATAAGCGTCAATAAATAAATAAATAAATTCGCTAATTCTTCCAAGTTACGTAAAAATTGGCAGAATTGATTTCCCATTCTGAAAATGGCATAACGCATTATTGTTTTCTGCAGTATTCGAGCTTTCCGTCTTTTTTTCCAATTTTAGGAATCGTTCTTGCTTAACATTCTGTTCGCTGTAGCTGTCTTTCTTACATTTCAATTTTTTGTGCGTGTACATATGTTAAAATTGAGTGTCTTTTTCTTATATTGAATTGCCGAAAGATAAATGCTTAAAAGTAGTATTTCGTTTGAGAAAAGTGTAGAGTCGTGGCGGTTTGTAAAGTAGAGTAACCACATTACGGCTTTGTCTTTGCAATAATCCCTACAGCTGTTGGATTTGAATTCGTCTGCCTCGTCGGTCCCATTGAAGAAGGTTTCTAACCGAGAATTGGCTAACGTCCCAACTGGCAGACCGCCTCAGGTGCCTACTAATGTTATTAATCCCGAATTAGTTGATGTACCGATTAGTTGCAGTAAACTTAGAAAATGTTATGACTATCTTGATCATTTAGGTCAAGAGACGTCAAATGCTATTGTTACTGTAGCTAGCCATCAGTCAAATTTCGAAGGTGGTTTGAACTTTTCTTGGCCGAACGTTTATAGCCCCGTTTAAAATATAGGAAAAATAGGATTCTCTTGTAATACGAGCAAAAAAGTTTTTCGTGGTGATTCCTTTGTTTTATCGAAGGATTATTATTATCCGCCTTTGATACCTACCTTTAATGGACTGCTCACTCAAATGCTGCTTATTTAATAGAACTAAATATGATATACTTAGAACTTTAATATCGGAAGTAGATTGGGATTTTCACGGTTATGGTATTGATTGATCCTTGTATAATATGTATAATAGAGTCTTCTCTGCCATTTCCCTGATAGTCCCAATGCAATCTACATTTGGTTTGACCGACTATCCGGTTTGGTTAAACAAACACTTGAGAGAAAGGCAGACTAATTAGAAACGCTAAGCTTAGCGGCCGGATTAGAGATTATATGGCGTACTGAAAAGTAAGGCGTCAGTTCAATTGTTTAAAAACACATAAAAAAGTTATGAAAAGAAAAATTGGAGTATCCAAAGACTTTTTAGAAATTTGTTGACTCCAAACAGAAAATAAAAGAGCGCCCTTGTGTTATGCAATACAAAAAAATTGAACATTCAAGCAGGGAAGGGATATTCAACCTTTTACTGAGTACTTTTCTGTTCTGTTGTTGAGTTCTGATCCTGTTTCGCCCATGTTAATTGATAACTATCCGTACAAAATTTGTTCACTTGATATTTTTCCATATGTTATTTTTTCTGAAGAGGAGGCTTGCTGTGTACTCTTCACGCTGAAAATCTCAAGCGGTCCAGATTCTGATAAAATTTAATTTGTATTCTTCAAAGTTGTGCTGATTTATTATTTATTCGTCCAACACGAATATTTAGCAAAAGATGAATGATTATTTCCCACAGATTGGGGAAAATAGTTTTATTACAGCTTTTCACAAAAATGGTTCTGGAAACTCTATTGTCGATAGAAGTATAGCTCTCTATTGTCGATAGTAAGTTAGGTGTGTCACCTAATTATTTGCCTGTTTCGAACTTGTAATGTTCTCAGAATTTTTCTATGAAGAGTTAAAAAATATTTCAATTCTCCCTTGAATATTCCGCTACGCACTACTGAAAGAAATTTTTGAATGAAAAGATATCCTAATTTTTTAGTTAAAGCAATTGCTTCATGCATATTAATTACATTTAAATGAGAAACCGATGTAGTACTTTCGACATCATTGGCGTAATTGGAAAAAGGGATACTTAGTAAGTCAATTAGTTCTTCTTCATTCAGAGTCCATTTTTCAAATAGTTTCTGAACGTCATCAATGTTTATATCTGAATATGCGTCTTCGTCTAAATTAAAAACAACCGATATTATTCTGTTATGTTCTGCTTCCTCACATGGGAAAAGTTTCCCCTCTGAATCGTTTACGGTAACAAAGCTTTCCAACACGAATGAAGTGTAGACTGTTTTAATTCCTTACAAGCGAAAACCAAAATTGCAACATAATATAAAATAGGAAACTCTTCCCAAGGTTGAGTAGGCGTTAAGGTTTTCTCGTTTTTCAGGCTTTCAAAAATTTTTTGTATTGCTGGTCATATATAGTGTGCTTGGACTGTCAAAATAATTTCTTGATTTAATGGTTGGATCGATGATGTAGAATTTAGAGGAAAAACACAATTTTTTCGTTAAGATCATTTAACTTTTTACTGTAGTTACCTGCATTATCAATTAGCAATAGAACTTTAAAGTTTAAATTTTTGTTCTTCAGAAACTTCTTCACTTCGGGAATAAAACACTTTCTCACTTGTGGTACAAGCACAAGTTTGTGCGGATGTGTACAACATCTAGAAGTACTTAAGATAGACCACCTTGGTCGTTAGTAGCAATTTAGCAAATGAATTAATGATAGAGAAGTTGGATCGTACATGTTTATTTTTTGGACTCTATCAAGTATAGGGTTTCATGACAATCCTTTACATGGAGACAAAGTCTACTTTCTAGTTTTTTATGACGAAAACTGAAAAGTAATAAGAATAATAAAATTTTTAATAAGTAAATTATGTTTGCATCAAACCGTGCGATGATTTGAGCATCCTCCAATATACGGAAGTATGTTTTTGCATGAAAATAATTTGTAATTTTTGATGTATTATTATCAAAATGAGTGAATAATTGTACTAGATGAAGAGGTGTAAGGTATCTAATCAGCGGCGTTACTATAATGTTACTTGGTTTTTGCCCAAAATACTTTTTAGAATTATTATTATTATGCTTACATCAAGCGTACTTATGGCTTAAACGTATCCAGCGTTCCAGCATTTTTGAAAGGCTGCTGCTTACTACATTTTATTTGCTTTTATTTTTCTTTATTCCGTGTATACACGATTTTATGAATTCACTGTATCCTTACTAAGATATTTTAATAAGCTCATTACTGGTTATTATTAATATATATATAGATGTTTTATTTATAGTTACTGAATGTACAAAACGCATATGAATTCTTGCGAATTAATTTATTTATAGATTAGTTATGATAAATTATTTTGTGTAGTTTTTAAAGGTATAAAATAATTATATTACTTATTATATTTATGAAATTATAGGTAGATTTAAGTGTGTATGTTTATAGTATTTCATTAACATGATGCTCTTTGTAGTTTGTATCCAGTTACAATATTTCTTAGCTAAATTCTTACGGATATCCTTATATATAAATTAATTTTTATAATTATATTAGGTGGTATTATATTTATTTTTTCATATTATCCTTCATAAGACTTGTCCAATCTTTTTCAGTTATGTTTCTTCATTAAAATTAGATCTGCTACATTAATGTCTACTTGAGATAATTTGGTTTTAAATTACTTTTTCTTGCTTCTTTTGCTCTGTTTAGAAATTGCTTGCATTTTTCTATAGATTATTTTAATTTGGCTTTCATTGATATAATCGTCTAGATTATTTATTTATTTTATCAATACTGCACAAAAATTAATTTTTATGCAATGCAAGAAAAGAAGCACCGGCATCAAAAGCCACCATCCGGGTTATATATTGTGTTTGAATTTAATATTGCTTCATTTGCCATATATGGTAGTTTCCGATGGTAGTTTCAAATGGGTTACAATCCGTTTTTAAGTAAGGGATAATATTGTATCAAAACGTATGGTATGGTACCCATTTATCCCATTCATTGTCTGTTGCAAAGGCTAAGAAATATGCGTTATGGTTTCTTTCAATCCTGCCTAGCGTTTTGCGATGCCTTGGAAACTTTTGTTCAATTGCGAGTAGCAAACATATTTCTTTACTTAATTCGTTATTAAATTCTGTTCGTCTATCGGATTTTAATATTTTAAATTGACCGTGTTTAAATATTACTTCCCCTATTAATATTTTAACAATCAATTTTCCGCTTTTACTTTCGATAGAGTGCGCGATTATATACTTTCTCAATTCGCATTGTATTGTTAATACACATCGAAAATAATTAGAAAGTTTTATTGGTCCTACTGTATCGGTAACTAGGGGACAACGCGGCTGTCATTGTTTTTTCATGAGTAGTAGTATGAATAGATTTTACGTAATTTTTTATCATTTTGAACATGTTTTGCCAGATGAATTTTTGGCGCGTATTTCTTACTGTGTGGTCTGAGTATCGGCTAATGTCTTATTATTTTATTAGTTCTAATTGTTTCTTTACATTTTGCATCTTCTGTTTTTCGATATAATATAATACTAATATTATGTTATTCTTTATATTGTTCAATTTTTGTTGCATAGACAGTCAATAAATAAATAAATAAAAGAAAACGAAAACCAAGTCGGCGCTTATGGATAAGCTACGTTTGCATTTGATCACAAACAAAATGTGAAAGCACTAAATTACCTTTAATGCTTGTAACGAGCCTTCTTTGCGGGGTATGCTCAGGGCTACCCAGGAAGTCCCTTTCCAAGAAAATTTATTAAAAAAACTCTTGGGCCTTCGTATTTTCGTTGAAGTTATATTTTTAATGTTTACGGTGTTTCTCGTATTTGTAATTAGGGTATCCGTATGTGATTAGAGACTTGAGTAGATAAGAGGAAAAAAAACCAACGTGGTGATTCGCTACCCGACTCTTGTTTGAAATTATTTTCCGCCTTTTGTTTGTACCGAGGAATTTTGCAAAAAAAACACGTAGGAGCAGCAGCCAACCTCGGAGCTATAGGCCCACTCGTCCGTTCCTACCTACATTCTATTTGTTTTTTATTGTTCCTGACCATTTTAACGTCGTTGAAGAGAGTGTTCCATCTGTTATTCAGGGATGAAGCCTAAGCTAAGACCGCCATCCTCAATCCGTCAAGTTGGGTAGTCCTACTGTTATTCAGGGATGACGCCTAAGCTATCAAAAAGTCAAAAAAAAAATATCCCCGTCGGTAATGTCCAGCACAAATAAATATGTTGTCAACACTTACTTGTATATGTGTTATAATGATACTCTTACGTATATCTTATTATTAATTCTATCTTAAGTACCAAATCGTATGATCGAACATGTATAGAAGCCGCTAATCCTTACTTAACAAGAACGATTCAATGTGCTAGCTGTTAATATACAAGCATGACAACAACCGTAAATAGAGAACATTCGAGACCATTACATGAATTTGCAAACCACAAGACCGTTAGATATGTGCCTTTGGACAATGTGAATAGTTCAATGCTAACTGTAGCTTATTGATAAGTAGAAGTAAAATAAGTATGTAGATGTATAGGCATGTTGCTCAGAGAATTGCAATATGTTTAACGAGAGCATTTCCCCACGGAAAAGGCATACTTATGTATATTACCTATATGTATATTACTTATACATATATTATTGCTAAACTTTTTTTGACTTTTGGAGACGGAGCATATAATGAGCGTACTATCCCTACAACGGATGTTGCAGAGTCCTAATATCTTTTTTTCTTACTATTTTTTTTCCTTTATACCTGAACCTAAATTACCATCGGTTTGTGGGGGAGAGCACGCTAGTGTAGAGAAAAATTACTCTTACAGAGAAAGTATTTTACCTTACGTTCAGGGAATGGTCCAACGAGAGGTTTTTAAATCTTTAATGCTGAAAAACAAAACAGAGTGAATGCCTTTAGAATCTACGGGTGGACACTTATGCGGATGGATTTATTATCCCAAAAAAACAGACTGAATGCTTTTAGAATCTAAGCAAAACGCTTCCTTACATGCTCTTTCCCAATTATTTATGTTTAAATCATAATATGGCTAGAGTAAACATTTTTATAAATGTTCTTAGTTATTTTAGTATCAGGAAAATAGCATATAAGTAAAAAATATTCTCAAATAAAATAACAATGCTTCGCGCCGACTTAATCCTGACCTTTAACTCTAAGAGCCACTCTTTGCTGAATTCACTTTGACAATTAAAGAGAATTAGTATTGGCAGAAACACCCTAGCAGATGTATACTAAGAATGTACTTTGATTAAGAAGGTTTTTACTTTCACACAGTTGCATCGTGGCGATCTTTCAGACCACGATCCCATCACATCAATCATTATTTCATGCCACAGCACAATTTTAGTCAAAACCTATACCAAGGGATTAAATACGATCCTATACTCGTCAAAAAAATTTTTTTACGTCAAACGAAGCCAAACAATATTCTAAGAGAAAAAGAAAAGCCAAAGAAGGTCACCACAGGAAAGTACTTTAAAAGACTAAGAAGCTGCCTACATCCTCAAAGAAAAAACGCAAAGGTGGTAAACTATGAAGGAATAGAAAAAAACTTGCCTTTTTAAAATATCAAGTCTAACAACTAATCTCCTGAAGCACCGCTTTCAAATACTGGTCAGTTAATAGATTCCCTTGAAAATTCGATTAAAAACAGCAATCATAAAACAAAAAAAAAAATAATTTCATATTGTCTATGATAGTTACAATGCTTTTATATCTAGTAATCAAAATTTCAAAGTATTTTAAAATAAAGCATTTAAAATATGTGCACGCGCTTTATAATTTAATGATAGACCTCAGCGAAATACAATCCATGAGACACATCCAAAAAACCAATATTTGCATACTAATTATAATTATAATAAACCTTATAATTTACAAAATATGTAATTATATAAAACGCTATGTGGTTTACTTGTTGCTAACACAATTAAGCCAAAAGACGGACAGAAACTCATTAAATAAAAAAAGTTTACACTACCTACACATGAGCAACTAAACAATTGTGAAATCGTAGACATCGGCACACATATCAAACACGATAAACAACGATTCCAAAAAGTGTTACAATCCATAATATTTGACTTGATAAGATTTTAAAAAGTGAACTAATTAGAATATTAGAAAAATACTAATCAGAGGATAATCGCATATATCAGCTCTTGTTTTCCTTTTTCTGCTGATATGGGATCGCGCACGTTATAGCATTAAGCATTGATTTGTGGCTATCGGTTTTCTGGGATCATGTAGGCGCGACACCTATTAAATACACTCTCTCATAATTGTCAAATAATCGAACAGCAAAAGAGCATTCGTTTGGCGTTAGTAAACGTGGTTTTGAGTTAGAATTGGTTGTTTAGAGTTACATTGATAAGAAAAAACAGCTGCAAATAAATTTCAAGCAAAATTGTCCACTTCCAACCAGCTGGGCCAAAAGAAAAAATTAACAAGCAAAATTTAGTGGGCAAAAAAATGTCGGGTAACCGGAAATTTCTTCCTTTAAGATTTTTGCAACTTTTTTTTAAGTGGGTAAGTAGGTCTCATTCTTAGTTCATTTAATGTCAACGAACAAAAAAAAAATTTATATTGTTACGAACTTCGCTTTTCTAGGATACTGTTCGTATCACTAGATCGCGGATATTCTTTCCAAGAGAAATTCACTTCAAAATTCTCTTAAGGGTAGGTATATTTACACTTTTTTTCTCAATACTCTCGACTTCTCAACTCATATATTCTTCTCCTACCCAAATTTTTTTGGCCGACTCAATGTTCTTGTGCGACTGGCTCTGCCTTCCGCAAAAAATCTATTTATATACATTTTTACAAGCACATTACTATTACCTAATTTCATGGCTTCATTTTTAATCCGTTAACCTGCTTTTCCGCTAATTGTTTTCCTCGGTTGTCAGCTGTACGATGCGCCGCGAATGTGCACCTGGGTTTCACCTCTCTAGGGAATTTATTACTTGGGAAAAATCAATTAGTTAGCATGAACTAGATTTGGGATTTCCGTAACAATATATATATATATATAGTGTAATATGTGTGTATTATATAATGTATATATATATATGTATATATATATATGTGTAAATGTAATGTAATATATATATATAATGTATTATATATAATGTATTATATATATATTTATAAAATATTAATTAAAAGCATGGATTTAAATTTGGAACACTACAATGTAAATTGTTTATTATTTCTATTTTATTAATTAATATATTTCATAAATGAAATAAATATATGCATATATTAAGTGTATAAATAATATACATATAAAAGTAAAAAAATAAAAATATTCGTCTATTAGTAGTTGGTGTGTTTATGTATTTAGCATAGAGCCAGTATGACACAATCACTAAATGACCTTTTAAGAAAAGGAAAAAACTTTTCAACTGGACAAACAAATGTCAACAAGCATTCTTAGAGGTCAAAAATAAACATATCGCCCCTCCCATAATACAATAACCTTCATCTTAACAACAGATACGTCAGTCTGCACATTAGGAGCCGTGCTATCTCAACGTAAAATAATTAAAGACTTACCTATCGCGTACACAAACAAATCTTTAAACAAACGTGAAAAACAAAGCAATTATAGAAAAAAAATTACTCGCAATCTTCTTTGGAATTATTCACTTCAGACCCTACTTATTTGGCCAAAATTCACAGTGGTAACTGACCGCAAGCCGTATTAGTATTTTTCCATAAAAATCTTACCTGAAAACTGCCAAGACTACGAATAGAATTATCGGACTACGATTTCGATATAGTATACAAAAAATGTTCAAGCAACACCAACGCTGACGCTTTGTCAAGAATAAATAAATAAACTCCGACGTACTGAAAGAAATGATCTCAACATTCAGAGAAGAAAACCAGAAACGGATGAAAAAAGACTTTAATCCTAGCCGGATGCAAATCGGCAAAAGAAAATGCAAATGATGAGCAATTAAACACGTGGCAAAATACACCAATAAATGATATGCAGAACACAAGAAATATCGAATTTTAATTTGAAAGCGGTTTTAAAGACTTTATAATTAAAAGTATTAAAGAACTCAACTCCACACGTGTGAGATACGATGAATGTACAGACGACTTTGATGCACTCTTGGAAGAATTCTCATCAAAACTCAATGAGTGAAACAAATTGTATGCACTAAGTCTAGAAGATAAGATATTTAAATGTAAATCCAAAGAGATATTAACAAAAAAAAATTTAACAACTGTAATGTCCGCATATATAAGTATTTCTGTTGACATGGTTTTGATATTGTTCAACAATAAGAAAGAGAAAAAACATTTGCAATGATCGCCAAGTGAGTCTGAACAGCAGTTGATAACAAAGATTCAACGAGAAGAAGTCGAATTTTCTAATTCGATTATTAAAAGTTTTATAATATTGCAAACCTAATATATTTAATACAATTAAGTTAATATGTTTAGCAAATTTGTGAAGAAAAAGAACATAGGCGTTGTATTTTAATATAAGCAAACAAAAGTAGTGGTGTTTCATTTTTACCGTAATAATGAATTTTGGATCGCTACTAAAATTATTATCACTATTGATTTATAGAGTTTGATAGTAGTCTTACCTGAAAATATCATCACTTTGGTATTGTTATCGTTGCTGGCGTTGCACGTTTGTTTGAACTAATATCATTGTTCAGAAGCTTATGCGAACGTGTGTTCAGAACGTTAACGCAAAATGAGTTGCAGAAATGTGGGGAATGGTGACTTAAAGATCGTTAATTGACGGGCGAGTGTGTTTTATTTTTTTGTCTTTTAATGCGTCAACATTTTAGTGTATATATGTTAATGTTTATCTTCTTTATTTTTATTATTACCAATTTAGAAATAATTTTTTTCAAGATAAAAACGCAAATCAATCACTAAAATGTTAACAGAAGAAGTAATACTTAAACATGGTCCATTGCAAATGTTAAAATCCAACAAAGGAAGAGAATTTAACAACGAATTAATAAAAGAAATATGTTTGTTACTCAATATCGAACAAAAGCTCCCCATCCCCTACTACAACGAAACTTTAAACGCAGTCGAAATAAACCAGCGCACACTTTTTAGTTTTTACAACAGAGAATGAATGAGGTAAGTAAATACCACATTATACATTTGCATATAATACAATCCCTCATCTAGAAACACGATATGTACTATTCAAAGTGATGTACGCTAGAGTACCATATACGTCTAATGAAAAAATATTAAACTCAGACCCACATATAACCTATATGACTATACAAATGAATTCAAAACAAAACTAAAATATTCAGTGATAAAAGCCAAAATATCCTTAGAAAAAGCAAAAGAATTGAGAAAGAAAAATTTAGAAGTAGAATATACTAACCAACTAAATATTAAAATAAGAAATTCTAATGAAAGCTTATAATAGGAAGAAACTAGATAAAATATTTAAAAGACCATATGAAGTAATGGACATAATATAATAACAAAAATCGAACATAAACTTAAAACTATTCGTAAGAATTTTGCTTAAAAATACTATAATCAAACTCAGACAGTCACAATTATATTATATTTATTTATTGTTCTATGCGCCTGAGTGTCCGAAGGCAATGAACCTCGACTAGCATGTCGACCCAATGGCCGTGGATTCGAACCTCAAATGCGATAGAATTTTTAATAAAGCCGATAGCTTTAGGTGCTAGTGTTTTAAGACTTTAGTCTTACAATTTATTTCTCTGGCTAAATTAACAATAATAACATATTTACTTACAATACTAAAAATATGAAAATCTATATATCTATTTTACTTTCAATAATCTATAAATAAAATAATTCTTGTACATTCAACCACAATTAGAACTTCTATAAATATAACTTAAAAAATGACAACTAAAGTTAGAAATATAGAAAGAAACGAAAAGCAAAAGTAAGAGGCCCTTATGAATACGCTACGTTCGCCTTTGAGCAAATACGAAAACTGCATCCTCTACCCTTATCTTTAATGCCCTTTATGAATTATTTATGTTCATATTATAATGTCACTAGAGTAAGCATTTTTGTGGTTTTATCTTAAGAAAAATACTTTATAAGCAACAAATTTTCTTAAATAAAATAACAATGTTTCGCGCCGAGTTAATCTTGACATTTTTACAAGTTCTTTTCAAAATTGGTTTGCTCTCTTATTAGGGACGCTCTTTGCTGAATTCACTTTGGCAATTAAAGAGTACTAGTCTTGGCGGAAATAGCCGACCAGATGTCTTCATCTTTACACACATTTTCTGTATTTTTTTCCCAGTGTCTGTATGCATTCGTTAGTTATTGCTATTAGGTTGATATGTACAGAATTATCTAGTGCCTTGCATAGGCTTATATCTGCTCCGGTATCTAATGGAAATGTTAACCCAGGTTTGGGCACTTTTTGGATATTCGGTATAATATAATTTTGTATTTTTGAGATCGTAAAAATTTGGGATGGTATATGTGACGCCTATTTTACACATTTTGTCTCTAATTCTGTGGCATCAGTAGGAAATCCGGATGAGCTTCATATCTCTGCACGTCTACTGCGCGTATATAGTTCTTTCTGTAGTTGTCTCCTTGGTTTCTGTTAAGGTTGTTCTGATACCCTTCGGTAGTTTCTGTTTTTGCAGTTTCCTTGTTGGGTGTAACTATTGCTGGTACAATTTCTATTAGGGTTGTTGTTGCAATTGTTACTATAAGAATTGTTGTCTTATTATAGTTATTGTTTTTGTTATTGTGATTGGAGTAATTATGTGACTTATTCATGTTTAATGCGTAATTGCTAGTTTTTTCCATTATATTAAATTTTTTTAGAACCATTATTATCATGTTTATATCAGCGTACTTGTAACTTAAACATAAAGGCCTTGTGTAACTCAATGTTTTCAACCAAATGCAAAACCCACATTATCGAAAGGGCAACATTTGCTATATTTTTTTTTGTTTTTGTTTTCCTTTTCTTTTCTTTATATCGTAGATACACGCTGCGCTATGCATACCTACATATATGCAATATTTTCAGAAAATTGATTTGGGCAGGCCAAGCACCAAGGCCGCCTTGTGGTGTAAAAACAATAGCATGGTTAACATATTAGAAAGTTATATTCCGCTAAGGCTGAATTTTGAATACCCACCACCATTCATTTTATCATTCCAATGGCAATTTTATCCTACCCCAGCGCAATAAGGTATTACAAATTATCATTTCTAAATCCGTATCAAGAAGTTTTAAAAGTTTTAGGTCAATTACTAGCAGATTTAATTAATTACTTGTACCTTTTGACGCCGTATCTTCACGTGAAGAAAGTGCAGAATAAATTTGAACATTCCATATTGTTTATCCCATGAATAATACAGAAAAAACGTCAAAAAGTGAAAAAAATTGGACATTTGATTAAGTATAACTTTGTATGGGTAAAGCCGATTTTTCGCTGTATTGAACGTGAATCTTCCATAATATAAATGGAGAAAATTTCTGCCTTTTACCTTTTACAAATTACAAGTAAGGAGCAAAATTTTATCAATTCTTGCTTAGCGGGACAGAGATGCTCTCAGTTTACGATTTCCTGTAGGTGTATCGTTTGACTGATTTATTTGTTTTAAGTACCAACCTGCCTGGGAGAATTTCCAATTTATCTTCCAAGCTTTCAATCGATAACTTAATATTTCCGACCAGGAGACCGTCAACAACGCAATCCACTCAGATACTCAGGCGGCCAGACATGTGAAGATCGATTTAGAATTTGACGCTGATCAAGAATATGTATACTTCATAGAGCCGTTAAAACTTTTGATGTAATGTTTTCGAAAGGCATTTAGAGAGAAAAAAAAAAATGTTTACCTCACCAGAAGTCCGCAAAAATAGAAGAAATAAATATAACTAAATAGAAGAGTGCTTGTAAAAAATAATATAAATTTTATTTTGCAGTTGTTATTCACGAAGCAACCGCGTAATATAAACATTGTGCCGTTTATATCAAACTTTTGAAAAACGTGTAAATATATATCGGAATATAAATACACACATATTTCTTTACCTAAAAGGAAATTACACTGTGTCTTTTGTAATGCACCTTCGTCACCAGTCGTTGGAAAGCGGATTTCATCAGGTTTCACGCATTAAATTAATCCGCAGGCGCACTTTACAGCCCTTGCAATTGATAACTGACTCGGTAGAATCAAATAATGGTTTCCTTCACACTCTTCTTGTATGATTTATGAGCCAAAAAGTATAATATTGAAAATAACTATATTCTAATAAATAAAATAAATTTCTCTAGAAAGAATACAAAGTTGTTACCGAAATGCTAAAGGAGGCTGACACAATGAGGCGTTGTTAATATTTTCGGATTGGGATTTAAGGTTTGCCGACATTTTGTAACCCTCTACAAGCATAGACAAATTATATGGTTTTTCATATATACATACAAATAAAAAAAAATGAAAAAAGCGCAAGAAGAAATGATGATCTTATCTTTTAAATTTTAAGGTTATTTACCTAATTTATGTCATTGTAAAAAAGGAAAAGTAAGCAGTAAAGACCATTTATTTTAAAGTTGAAATTGTTTTATTAGACAGTCATAAATTGTAATATTCAATTTATGGTTCTATTAATACAAGAACAGGGTATCATACAATTTAACCAGGTTATGAAGATCAACAAAATTGCAATTTTTTATATATTTTTTATGTTGATTTCTTTATTTTTGATAATAAAACCGTATGTACTTATTTACATTTTCCTGTTTATTGTGTCTGTCCTCAAAAGGCAAAGAAGTTTTTGAATTTGATGTAAAGCCAATTGTATCGTGACATCCTTTAGCAATGTCTTGCGAAAAATGACAAAATGTTTGGAAAGCGAATTGTCAAGAGGAAACCAGCGGTTTTCTAAAATGTTTTAACAATCTTTTCCGTTGGAATAAAAAAATAAAAAAATATAAAAATTAAAAGTTTTCGCTCAAGTGTTCGGCACAAATTTGTAATACCTTGTGAAACCGCCAAATTTATAATTAGATGCCAGAATACCAAAAGATCATAAGCGTTCGCAAAGCCGCTTTGACATTTGTTTGAAAGAAATATATGGTAAATGACGTCTCAGTGATGTTGCTCAGGATAGGGCTTTATTTTTTGGTTTACTTTTGCTGGCGTTATTTCTAAATAACCTTGTTGCTTTGCCTAGCGGCCCGTTCACAAAATTGCATAAGACAATGGTGGCCTGTACTGCTACAGCTTTCTCGGAACGCCAACGACGCGCCAAAGCAACGAACGCGTTTTCGATTGTCCTTCTTCACCGGGATAACCTTTCATTGAAAGTTACCTTAGTTTGTGCTAATAGAAGGGTTAGGTCTCATTAGGTTTTCGCGTACAGCAACTGCCGCTTCGCTTACAAAATAATACGGCAACTCGATATTGGTGTCTATAATAAGTTTAATTCGAGGCAGCTTTAGTCGATTTTGGATTAACCATCTCCCGAACTCCAAACTGTGTATAATGCCACTGTCATTTTGGTAGCCGTACGATGCAAGCTCAGTTGTAGTAAGAACGTAGTTCGCATCGTACCCTTCTAGCAGAGCTATTGACTACGTGTCTGAAAGAACGAATATATTATAAAATGTTGACCACGTTTTAGCGTACCAACAGCTACCTTTCTTGTTATGATATTGTGAATCAGAGTAAGGATGTTGCGCAATATCCATCTACAGAACCTACACTGCGTGGAAGATTGCAAACATTTTGGAAATCATTGGCGATGCAAGGGTGTGAAGTTATATTTAAATATAACTAGCAAAGACACAAACCAAAATTGATTTACAGAGCTCTGTTAAGCCCTTAACAGAATTCTATGAAACGAAGTGTCGGAGGGAGTTAAGTCAAGATTCAGTTAAAATAAAACTTTTGGAGAGTTTTTTTACAAAATATAATAAACAAAACATGCATTTATGTAAATTAATTAATATTTGAAAAGTCAGTATTTTTACACTATGTCATAAATGAGGTTGATAAAGCGAAAGTTTGCTACTGGGGGCAAACCATATCCTGTGAAAAAATGAAACTAGGGCAGGGTGAATCCTCTATCAATAACCTTTCCAACGATATGCAGGTTATATTAAGTTTTGCTCGGAGAATTTTTTTATGGGACTTTGAAAATTTCCGTACACCTAGATGAATGCGGCATTACGCACTTAGCGGTCTACACGTTAAAAGATTCCGTTGAAATCATCTCCATCAAATTTAGAAAAAGGTTAAATATTTTAATATAATGCATATTGTCGAAGACGGTCACAAATAATCCATCGACGTCCCGGTTTTATCCAGCATCGCCTTTCGTATTTACGGCGGCGACGACAACGCGCCCACATCATTCCTTTTACCACAATCCAAACCGTCGCTATTCATTTGCTCTTGTCGTTCAAATGGTTCCGTACTAACCTAGTAATGATTGCTAATTAATTATAAATATTATATTATTAACTACAGTGTGAACTTACGAGGACAAACTGAAATCATCTTCTGCTTGCACAAAATATATTCCTTCTTTTTTTTCGTGGTTTGCTTCAACAAAATTATATTTCGAAGAAATTTTTCGCTATGTACATTTTCTACCTCTTAACAAGCGTCTACGTAAATAAACACAACTAACCATACGATTTTGTTTTAGCAACGTACGCAAGCTGTGTGTCCAACTGATTTTGGTTTATGCGTTGTGTGTTACTGAGACCAACGCACATAACGCAAGCATTGTGTTAGCACTTAAGCTTTACACCACTGTTCTAGTTGTTCAGTACGCACGCACACGCTGATGGGATGCTATTTGTTATCATTACAGTTGGCAGTCGACAGCTATAAAAAAGTATCATTCTATAACACAATGATTGCGTTATATCTTGTGCGTTGGCCGCAGTAAAACATATACGTATACACATAAATGCATAAATGCAGCGCTGCACAGACGCTTGCGATCTTTCCCAGCTTCTTCGGGCTGTAGCAGCTCTTCCACTCTTCCTGTAGATTAACCCAGCGACCTAGAGAAATGTTCAAAAATTGTAGACAGATTTCCGAATGCTAAATACTGTAATATTAATCTTTATACACACCAGTATATCTTTGTACAATGTTCTTCGCCTTGCAGTGGATCCTCTTTTTTTTTTTTTAGGGGATCCGCTTAAAGTCAGTAAGGTGTCATCAGCCAAGGCTCTAGGGGTACCCATAATCACCTGAAAAAGATTAGAAAAATGTAGGTTTCTGGTGTTTTAATTTTGTTTTATCATATACCGAGTAGCCAAGCATTGTTATCATGCTCAGTTCAATAATTTTCCAGATAAGCTCTTCTAACGAAATATCTTCCCACATGGAATCAGGCGAAGATGATTTAAATAAATGTAAGTTACTAGTTTTAAATATTCAGATTGCTTGCTATCATTCAGATTAGGCTGTATTTTCCTTTCCGATTAATGAAAATTGCTGCCTTTACAAAGCACATATGCGTTGCATCTACACATCTATTCTCTGTTATCAATAGGAAATATATTATAATGGTCGTTTACAGTTAAAAAAAGTGCAACTACTTAACGCGTGAAATACCAAATTTCTGGCAAAACCACACCTTCGTGTGCGCGTTTACGGTCCATTGGGTCCATTGCGCACAAAGTTTTGTTTCCAATCCTTGCAACACCCCTGATAGGGAAATTGATGACGTGCTTTATGCAACGCTTAGGGTATTATTGCAACAGGCCAAACATTGGTAACCTCTTGACGCCAACTACTCTAAAGTCATGGCTAAGCCATCGGCGGTATATATGTATTCCTCATACCACCTTTCATACCAATTTTGCCCATGGCGCACAGAAAAGCCACTTTGGAAACGTGCAACTTCTGCGTAAATCCACATACAACAATATAACATATATTTATACATCGTTTGGAAATACTAGAGACAATTTACTCACTCTTTTTGCGTTAGCCTTAGAAGGTCGGAGGCATCTACAAAGCCTTCATCGTCCAACTCGGGATGATTCTTTCTTGTGCTTGGCGGTTGGCCTTATTTTCTGCTTCAACAAACGAGTATACAAGCAAGTTACGATATATTGTGCTGTAAATGTAAACATTGGTTAATTTAGCTCGATATTTAAAAAAAAATTGTGCGTACCTTTACAAATTTTTTCTTGGTTTTTTTTTTACAGTTCGTCAATCCACAGATTTAATTTCACACACACTTTGTTCACTAATAATAGTTCAGTTGCATTATATCAGTACCATGCGTAGTCTGTGCTCAACGATGACGGAGAAAACACATTACAATATAAGCTGAGAACACTTCTGTTTTTAAGAGCAACACAAATTGGATTTCTGTTCAGTAGTCATAAACTAGTACAAATAAACGAGAAAAAATTAGACGTATACTCTATAGGCGATTCCACAGTACCTACATAAAAATGGAAAAACTCGCCCGCGCTTACGCAATGGTATAGTATTATGAAATTTCATATATTTCGATTGTTTTTTACCGTTATAGTGTTCGGTGTAAAAGGTTCGAGCACAGCTGAATATAATTTTTTTTCATTTTACTTTCCTCTATACTTTTAAATAAAATTTTCTATGAAATGGCCCATTCTGCTAACGTTGGCAGAATAGTGCCCATTTAAAGTTTTATTTAAGTGTCGTGCACATGGTTATTCGTCTCTTATTAGCTAGAATAAGGATATTTTTGAGAAGTCAAACGGAATTTAAAAAATGTGGACGCTTCGCGTTAATTTGTCCTAAAGGAGGAAATGTTAAAACTAATAAGAATTCCTCAACGATTGTTGTTTATTAACAGCAAGAAACTTGTGATTTTACAGAAGATAACAAAGAAGTAAGGGATATAATCGACATTAACCACACTAGTATTATATTGGCATAATTATATCGAAAGACGTTAATAAATCAGAACGCGCCATAAAACTGAAGGCACAGTTCCTGAAATACGGTCATACCGCCTCAAGAGAATACATATCTAACTATACGATTACATAATAGTCTTGATTGCCTCATATTTGAAGTATTCGTGGAATTATAAGCTTCTAGATTTGACCATTTGCATTTTGAATTCAGTGGGCATATACACATTCAAAGAATAAAGATTTCTAAATAGGAAATT
The DNA here is from genome assembly GCA_000688715.1 of Glossina pallidipes. Lineage (NCBI taxonomy): Eukaryota > Metazoa > Arthropoda > Insecta > Diptera > Glossinidae > Glossina > Glossina pallidipes. The sequence continues at coordinate 119,246 of KK500138.1, read as the reverse complement.
GGCCCGAGAGCACAGGGAATTTCTGTGTACGTCAAAGCATAACTTATTATCGAGATTTAGAGGTACATTTTGGGAACGACACATTATCGCAAATGTTTTAGCTCATTTCGCTTGAAGCACGCAGCCATCCAACGAAAAATTCAGGCCAAATGATAAGCAATGTTAGCTTGATATCCTTCCAACTTATGAACACACCCTGCAAATAAAATCTGCAAATCGCCAGCAAATGCGTAGGCCTTATGCGAAGGTAGGGTACACATATTGTAGTAATCATTCATATACATGGTGAAGAGCAAAGAACCAATGATCGAACCATGAGTCACATCACTGCGCACCTTTTACAGTTCAGATTTGACAGAACCACAGGCACAAATTATAAACGATCCGAGAGGTAGGATTCTATCAGAGCAACAGCCGACTTCGAAAAGTCAAAGTCCCGCTAGAGTTTATTAATCAAAAGTATATTATTTGCTTGCGTAAAGCGCGCGTCACGTAAATTAAAGCATGGTGGGAAATGCCTGCCGACTGATATTGCCCAGAAGCTCATAGCTCCATATTAGTTATTCAAAAATAGTCAAAAACGGGAGTGGGGCTGCACCTTACATCATGATGTGTGGGGAGGGAATTGTGAGCAAGCGCCATATTTAGTCGATGCTGACTGCGCATTCAAGGCAGTAGACATCCCCATACGGCAAGTAAACAACAAAATGCCAATCAGTAGTTTAACCGCAGATGCCCCTGCTTCAACAAATAAGTTTCCCATCACCTTATTAAGCGACTCCGCATCCACGACAGAAGACCTGAGTTTATTCGAAATATATAAAGCTACACCCCTACCTTTTCTCGTGGACCTGTCACTGCAGCATAAACTGTATCCCGGGATTTTAACCGAATATGAAGAAACCTGACTAGTCCATCAGGTTTCACTAAAATCAACCACCTACCATCGACTACGACAAATAAGATTCCTAATCTCGACAGTTTTCATATAATTTAAACTATCACAATTCAAATTCTTAGAGGTGTCCCCAGTGTTATTTAGTAGGGAACGAAACATGGCATCGTCGATTATGAATTACCAAAATTATTATTCGTATTCGTAAATGATAGTGTAAAGAATTGACAAACTGAAAAAAATGTTTCTATATTTATTATGCTATTGCAAGCCTCCTCAAAGGCAAGGGCTGGGAAACCGCAACGTTAATTGCAAGTATCCCAGCAGAATAAAGAGAAATTTGTAAAAGAAAGAGCACACTGTTCATGTAGATACAATAGTTGACTTAATGCATGATTTTATATTTTTGGATGCGGCTTATACGTAATTCTTATAACAAAAAGAATTACAATAACAAAAAAGTAAAATCATTGGAAAATGCCAATGTTACGTATTTTAGTGTATAAAGAAATGAAAACAAAATGCGGAAATTAAAAACCAGAAAAATTACAATTTGTGAAATTTGATTTTGCAATCACACAGATCTTACCAATAATTATACTGACAAATATATTTAAAAATAAATTTGATTTTAGCTATTTTTTGTAAAAAAGTGTATGTACATTACAATAGCATTATAATAACAAAATACAGGACGTTAGCGAGAAATTCAGAATTCTAAACCACACAAAAGAAATAAACAATATTAGTTCATATATTTCAATTCTCCCTTTTGGTTTACTACAATTTCTCGTAAACTAGAACAAGCTTGGCAGAATACGCAACTTATGTGGATACTGTCATTTCTTGTAAAAGAACTTCCTTTTAGATGAAATAAATTTTACTAATAAACACGTGGTGCTCTAGCGTTCCATTGTTTGCACTTTTTACTGTTATTGTCCTTGTTGTTGAGCATGAAATAATACCTCTATTTATTTTTACCTCTGTCAACTGAACATTTTTTTTTTTCTTTTAATATATTTTCAACAAACTTCTTTATTTTACACAAATTTTATTGCAGCGAACAGATTATACTTCATTGGCATCAGAGTTGCTGGTTTTTTCAAACTTATATGGTTTATAGAACGAGCTATAATCGCGTATGAAAGTTTTATCTTTCATTTCTGCCAAACAGTTTATGTAAACATTAATAGAAGGCAGGATACACGCACAGACGAAACTTACTTGCCGGACGCGCAGGTGTAATGCCCTGGGCCCATTTTAGACACAAACCCTATTTATGATCTCCTGCGGCTAATTGATGTTTGTGGGAGATCCCGAAGAAGGGTCCTTAGACCCCTACACCCTTCCTTCTTTTTTTAGTAAAAAAGAAAAATTATAAAGTTGTTTTTCATTACAGTATATAATGCTTTATATATTTATTATCTTTTGTTTTTCTACGTGTATGCTATTCCATATCTAATATTATCATTTGCTATACATAAACGCATGAGTTACTATATTCACGAAAAACAAAATCAAAATAAGAAATATATAAATAAGAAAACAAAAAGGGAATCTGGTGTCAGGGTAGCACCACAACCATGATCGTATTCTGATGCAGGTGAATATGTTGATAATGACGACGATAACGGTGATGATAGCGTTTGCAACGTCCGCGGGTGTAGGGTGAATGAGGTCTGTCTGTCTGCTAATAATATTACTTCTTTATAAAAGGGTAATAATCGATCTGCTTAAAATAGGGGGCCACCACTATTCATCCTTTTATTTTCATTAATATTTTCTCTTGCTATTGTTAGGTCGAAAAAAAAGTCAACTGTCAATAGGGAGAAAGAGATTAGTCAAAAGAGAAAAAGAGTGCAATGTCCGCCCGCTGTTAATAAGAACGGGTTTCTGTTGTGACTTGCTCTTGAGCATGCAGGAAGATAACTGGTGAAGGACTATTAACGGTAGCGTATATTAAATTAGTACAGACGTATGAAATACTCGGAATGCCTTAAGATAGACCTACATTTTATTATACCGATCGATTTAGAGTCCTTTTCTAAATCCATTTAAGCCTGTCTGTTGGTCTTTCTGTCTGCCTGTCTCACGTTAATTTGTGTTCAAGGTGCAAGTTCGCAATTTTTGAGATATTTTAATGAAATTTGGTACACGAACGTACCAAGGCCGACAGCTATTGAAAATGGTTTAGATTGGTCCACTATTTCGACGGAAAGTGCGATATGTGGGGTACGTTTCCAATTTTCAAAATTTCTCAGCACAAGTGGCTAAGCAGTAGTGTTTCGGCATTCCAAATTGGTATAAAAACTTTGGACTAGTTGGGGAAATGTTTTGAAGCTTTATATGGTAAAGAGGTCGAATTTCCAATACTTCGTGATGAAAATTAGTTCATAATACTAAATTGACAAAGAAATCTACCTTACTGAATTTGGCCCACATAGGTCTATTTTTCGGATACTACCGCATATTTGGATTCTCATGAAACGTAGACGCTTACGCCAAAGTATGTCAAAGAGAACTAATTGTTAATGTTTTTGTTTGTTCATCATAGTATTTAAATAAAAAAATTAAGTAGACCTAATTTGAACCACATGGTTGTATTTCTTGTCCCTGCTCTATATAAAATATCCCAGGCTTAATTTTTATTATTTTATGATGAAAATTAATTTTTAGTAGCCTTTCTGCAAAAAATTTAACGTTAGTGAATTCGGATCACATAGAACTATTAGTTTTTTTGGACTTAACATGTACAGACGCTATCACAAAACACAAACTCCTATATGAAGAGAAAATCTAATCCTCTAATATGCGGGCTTTCATGACGATGAAAGCGAAAATAATGTGTACTTTTTAGAGTACTTTTTTATTACTTTTGTACGTTTTACCAAAACGAGCGAATGACTGTACTAGGCGAAATGGTGTAGGGAATGTTAAAGTCGATGTCGCCCGACTTGTCCTTGCTTGTTTTTTTATGTGCTAAGAAGGGAAAGGAAAAAAGGAAAAAAAATGAAAAGCAGTAAATTGCCATGAATTTTCTGTGTAAATGGAGTATACATTATATAAATTTATGTGGAAAACCAAATTTCCGCGTGGATTAGGAATAAAAATGATAATATGTACGAATAATTATTTAAAAGCAGTTTACAAATTTTCTTAAAATATTATTTGAGTAAAACACATTCTGCTTTGCATGTAAAAGTGTGAAAATCAATATCAAATATTTTTCAATTCAATTTAAATAAAAAAAAACTGAAATAAAGAGCAGCGAATACGAGTGAAATGATTATAAGTGAATAATTGTAAGAAAGAAAACACGTACACATAAAACAAATATTATATTCAACTTGATGAAGTCCGAAATAAACAGAGTATTGAATTTTTTTATTTACATCAAAAAAAAAAAAAACTGTTAACTTGGGTTCCATACCGATATGAAGTAGAGAGAAGAAAAAGAAAGGACTGGATGTGTGAAGCAGGTCCCTCGTGCGTCATGTGAAGTAGTTGGTTGCATAAATTTTTTTTCCAATTTCTTTCAAAAATATCAACTAAAAAATTAATTATGATTTATTAAATTTTATTTGTTACAATTTAAAGGAGCTATGGTAAATACCAAACTTACAATGAAAATTTACAGCTAAAATACATAATAAACATAATATAAATACAAAAATAATTGCTAACAAATTTTCTAAACAAATACTGACAAATAAAAATAAAACAAAAAAAAAGTAAAACTATAGATTAAAATTGTTGTGTACTGAGAGGAATGGCTGTGCGGTAAGTTGATTATATACGGGCAGAGCATAAACTATAACTTAACAGACGGACATGTATACTTAACGGAAGGGCACGCAGACTTAATGGACGAACGCACATACTCTACCAACTGGTATCCTTAGTACTTTCTTTTTCGCTTTACGCATGTTTATTTTTTCTGTAATTTTATGGGCTAGCCGGAGTCAAGATAAGCCCCTACCCACGTTTCTATAGTTGCTATTGGTATTGGTGTCATTACAGTTATTACGGATTTTCCTATTGGCCTGGCTGCCGCCTTTATTGTTGTTGTTGACGTTAGCGACAAGTACTTTAACCTTACTACCGTCGAATTTAAGGTTTTTGTTTTTTTAAAAAAGGCAAGTGATTCAACATACAATCAAACATTGTAAGTATTGCCAAGTGATGAAAACCAGAAAATTATTCTAAAATTTCAATACCCGTTTGTTTAATAAGGGAAGTCAGCTCTTTAAGTAATCCTTCATATGTTTCTAAAAACATGGCTTTTAAATCCAGAAAAGATGACAAAAAGCTGAAACGATTTCTGATACTGTTACGCTTTTGGCATTGGAAGACCGAGTAGCTAACATACATCACTTTTCTTTTTTTCTTCTTCTTTTGAAGTATAATGATAATGAAAGAGCACTCAGTGAGTGATTGCCTCCTTGGCTAGACCACCAGATTTCCCATTGAGTGGAGGACCATAATGGCTTAGTATCCAAACGAGATGCAGTTCTGTTACTGAGGACAAAATAATGCTTTTAAAGATGTTAGTAATATATAGGTTATGTTCCCTCTTTTTTTGAGACTTTTTGGAGAGCGGACTTGCTGTCAGTTATGACAGCTATTCTACGATAACCTGTATAAGTAGCATGCTTTCTAGTTATGCTAGGCTTATGGTTTATCCCTCTCTTCAGAATAGGAAATATCTTGGTTATTCTCCATTCTTGAGATGAGCCAGCTTTAATCATGTTGTATTTTATACCATCACAACGTGCTGCAGTGGGTTTTTTCTTAATAATAACATTTGAAAGTTCATTAAAAAAAATTTGTTATCGGACATACTAATAAAAAGAAAAGCAGTAGCAATAGCGGCATTGTTGGCCGTTATGTAATTTTTAGGCAAATTTAGGTAGGTCATAATGTTGTCAAAATTCCAGAGAATTCCAATGCGCGGTACTTGACGATGTCCTTTAATATCCAAAAAGCCTTGGAGTTACCGGAGTTAAAAATTTTATTAATGATTTCCATTCGCTCTGTAAATTTGGCTTTTTGACGCATTGTAGAACTTTTTCTTGGCTTCAATAAAGAAGTTATATTCTGGGTTAGTGTAACTGATGTATGAAGTTTTCGGAAAAGAGTTTTTAGGTTAGAATTCCACCACCGTTGTACCAAATGTGTTAATTTTGTCTGGAATAGCGTAATAGTTCGAAGCCTATTTGTCTTTGTACCTTTTGAAAGATATACTTTCAATGATCATGACTCGTTCAACACTTTGTTCAATGATTTTTTGCGGACAATTTCAACAGAACCACAAAAAAGACACTTGATACTTTGCTATTTTTATTTACATATCGGAATAGAACCACAGTTCATGCATCGGGTATCTTTCCATTTGCAAAACTTTTAAACATGTCTCAATCTACCGCAATTAAAACATTGTTTAATGGTAGTGAACTAGGCAAATACAACCATTGAAAAGAACGCATTTAGGTATGTTTTGCCCTTTAAATCCAATTTTAACAGAATTAAAAGGATTGAAAATGATCGGATTATCTCTATTCCTGCTTTTTAATCTTTCAACTGATTTGATTGGAATACCTGGGACTGCGGATTTATGAAACTGTTCTTCAGAATGATTGGTACGAACATATCTGATGATGCTGAATTTTGTGGTGAAATTTATTGATATTGACACATCCAAGTTTCTTTTTTGGAAGTCGTTTGACTTAATAAAGTTATTAGCATCATGAGTTGATTTGAAGGAAAGCTTTCCTCTGCCATTACTAACAACCTTTAATAGAACAAGACCAGATAGATCAAAGTTTCTTATTATATTCATAAGAAAAAGGTTTGAGAAGATAGGGTCTTACATTATTTTCGTTTGACTTTGTTTTTAGAGAGACAAAATGTGTGAAACGTAGTGGAAGCTGTAACACTAGTTTGTGAAACCTGCATAGTTGGGTTAGGAGTTGAGTCATTTGTGACCTTTTTTGAATGTTGATTCGTTAGGATATCCTCATTCTTTCCTATTTTTTCATCCACCAATTTTTGAAAGAAGGACTCTACACAGATAACAGTGGTATTGGACTCCATAGAGAGAAGCACACTTGCTGTGAACTAGCAAAGAGCCGGCTTATCTGAGAATTAATCAGTAAGGAAATTTCCCGGGCTTCTCAATAAGCAAATACATACCATAGTGAATAAAGTAACCAATTTTCGAAATCCAGCTGCCGCTTACGTCAACTACCTTAAGGAGCATTTCCACATAGATTATTGGGGGTTTGGATTAATTTTGACAGAATAGAGAAATCATTTTTGGAAGAACTTTTAATTTTGGCTAGTTTTACGATTCGTCAGAGAATTCGGGGAAGGATTTTAGTTCTTAGAATTAAGCACTTCACTTTTTGTGAAATTTCTAGTTTTAAAGGATTTTTAATTTTTAACAGATTTTCTGCACTGAAAAAGCACGCAATCCCGCTTTTATAATCAATTAATTTCAATTTACTTTTCCTTATTTTTTTTTCTTAATAACTACTGTGAAATTCCTAGTTTCTATACATAATTTCGAAAGATGTAAAACAACCGTTTCGGCTCCGAATATTGTTTGCAAAAAAAAACCTTGCGCCCAATTATTCTTCTTCTATCCCGCTTGCTAATTTTTTTTTGCAACCATACCAATATTTCAGGTATGCGACCTTTTCAAGCAAGCAAACTTGGTTCTTTACGATCGCCAATCGTAGTCGTGCCAATTAACAACTCCTTAAAGGATTGCATTTGCAAGAAGTTTTGCAATTTGCTAGCAATTAGATCTTTAGTATACAATCTCAAATCTGATGCGTTTTTTTTCCCTATTATCTAGGTGCCCAGTCTCAAAGATATTTATGGAAATACCATTGCAGATAATAATACGCAATTCAGACCATCACTTCAGGGTAATTGAGAAGAAACACTTAGTCTTTTCATAACAACACTACTGGAATAATTCAATTTATGATCGTCATTTATACTCTTTACTTCGGGAAATAAAATAACAGCTGCGTTTACCTATTGCAACCCCAGACAGCGCATTACTTGCCTTATCATCAAACTGATGCTTAACCATATAAGATGCAATAATTACCTGTACAAAATTAACATAGTGAGCAGCTTTTCTTGTATATGTGAAGTTTTACAACTGACCATCTTTAACTTGTCTTTCCGAACGTCGCCACTTTTATTTGCCTTTCACCCTTCACAATCGCCTATATGTAGTCTTCATAATCGCAGCATTTTTTACATTTGACACTCACGCAATTTGCCGACTTACGCCGCTATCTTCTTTTTTTTAAGTTGGTCATCAGTACATACAAATATTTAAAGCCAAACTATGAATCTACTCCTTCCTATACTCTTTTACTTTCACAACTTTTCAGCCGTTTCATAGGACGTTTCCACACACGATTGTACTAGATCACATCTCACACTACGAAATAGATCGCTAGCTATATGTCTATAACTCTAGAACATAAAGTAAAATTAGAAAATTTATTGAATTTATATATATATATACATTCGCAACCACGCTAGATACCAACTTAACTAAGATTCAAACAAAGAGCTCCATGTTCGCATTGAACCTTTTTTATTCATTCATTGTTAATTTACTGACTTCTACTGAAGAAGAAGCAAAATAATCATGCAAACGTAAGTAAAAAGAGAATTATATGAAATTGTTGGTAAAATGAAGTGAAATAATATAAACCAAATAAATGTAATTTATAAAAAAAGGGGATGAAACCATTTTAACTAAAACAAAATTTTTAATAAAACAAAAGTTTGCAAATGTGATTTACATTGCTTTTCATGTTATGTTTAGAACCTCTCACTCTATAGATTACGAGACCGAGGATGTATTTCTTTTCACTTTTAATATTAGTAATTACATAATTATTAATAGATATAAATATTCGTTGCAGGATTTTATCCTATGATGAAAGGATAAAAAGATTTCAAAAGACTCTGGTCCCTGGCATATTGGATACACTTAAGGAACACGTTGGGAGTGGTCACCAATATTAAAAGAAAAAATTGCAAAATCAAAAATGAATAGTGCAATTGTTAAAAGAAATTAAAGATGATCTTAAGTCGCACTATGGCAGAAACTTCCAGTTAATCAAAGAAAAGAACGATTTAATTTGGTCACGTGAAAGCGAAACTGAAGATATAGATTATGTTAACTCAATTTTCATTTTTATTTGCATTCATTATTTCCATTTTGGACTTGAACAGCATATCTTTTTATTTTTGTTAGGTTTATTTATAGATTACCACATGAATTTATCTACAAAAAATGTATAGTATGTGCATTTTTAACGCCCGCATAAATTTGCGTGGAGGGTTCATGTTGGTATGCTCTTTTATGTAATTCCCTGCTTTAGTTAAAATTTTGTTATAATTGAGAAAAGAAAAGAAATATAAGAAGCGATGAGAAAAAGTCGCTCTGTATAATATGAAAAGGCATATTGCTTTATGCAATTGCTACTCTGTTACTATTCCAATCTCTCACATATACAGGGTAACAGACTTGGGAGATTTCAGTATGACGATAGCAACAAAGTCGTGAGAGCAAAAGGTGCAAATGGAAAAAAGAAGTGCTGATTGGTTTCAACGAGAAGGTTTAGCTAGTTAGACAGCAACGAGCACAGTTCAGTGGATGATTAGTTATGGAAAACCAACTAAGAATTTTTTAAATTTGAGTCGATTTAGAAAAGAAAACTCGAAAGATATTTAACCCGTTAACGTAAATGGCGTGTACAGACATAAATTGCGTGTGCTTGTAGGTTCACCTGCTGTCTATAGCAGCCCTATATTCTTAGTATTATAAAACAAAAAATAAAAGTTGTTTTTAGAAGCATTTGCTGATTTCAAAATGAGCATTAACGTTTTAAATCTCCTTTTTGCTTAACAAAAAAAACTATACTTTTATCACGGCGTTAAAACATTATCGAAAATGGTAAACAAAATTTTAAAGGTGAAATGAGATGTAATTAGTATTATATATTAGTAGTTGTATATTCAATTATAAACATATCAGAACATTTATAAAATATGCTAAAAATGCGTAACACAAAGGAAAGAAAGACTTTCTAGTACAAATCACAAATAAAAAAAGGAAAAGGAAGAGATATTCAAATAGCACAATGTTACAAATTTGGGCAGTAAATCGGTTTCGAAAAGGAGACGGTAGAAAATCAAAAAAATTGATAAATACTTGAAAGTGCTACGAATGGAGGAAAGTTAAAATTAACATTAAAATTAAAAAAAAAAAAAAATTTAAAGGAATGATAAACTAAAAGAAACAAGTTTTAAATTATGGTAAATTGAAGCTTAAAAATGCAAAATTAAAGAGACATTTGAGATCATAATCACGCCGAGATCTGTTTGGCAACTGATCGCGGCGTGTTTGCTTCGTCTTTTTGTAAAGAGTAGTGTTTTTTTGCGCGT
>KK500138.1:63497-103437 GCA_000688715.1 Glossina pallidipes | reverse complement strand
TTGTTTTAGTTGAGTTTCTGTATAAGTGGAATAAATAAATAAATAAAAAAATAAATTAATTATAAGCAGTTCAAAAGCATAATAAATTAGTGCAAGACTGTGACGAACTTACTGTGAAAGAAAAAGTAATCTGCTAAGAAAATGAAAACATACGTTGCACATGCTTTTTAAACGATTAGGCTAAGTTTAAAATAAATATAAAAAAAGACATATCCACTTTTTTCCGGCACTATTGCTAAACATAAAAATGATAACTATGGCAGAAAAAATAAATACCCTATAGAGCGAGGGAAAAAAGAAAAGGTAATGCAAAAGTGGAATAGCAGATAAGATTATCATATTGTGTATTTGTGTATTCAGTGTTGATATAATGAATTTAATCGGATAAAAAAAATGGGTTGGTTTCGGATAGGTAAGGAGTAAAAAGTAAGTACGCTCCCGAACGATTTAGTTTTGACTATTCACTGACTAACAGGTGATAGACAGGGATACAACATCATTAATATATGACTGTAGTTTAATTAGTATAGAATAATTTTATTTTGTGGTAATGGCCGGTGAGCTAGCCAGGAAAAGCCCCACTTAACCCATTACAAGTTTTATAAAAAAAAAAAAAACTTTTATATCAAAACTTAGTTTTGTGTTACAAGTCAACTTTTTAATTTTCACAAAACATATTAAAACGGATTTATTCTTTATATCTTTCATTTCAATACAATTCGATTTGGAAGCGCCGAAGATATGCCGGTTCCTATTTCTTCATTTACTTGCCTCAATTGGGAGACCTCTAATGAAACGTCGACATCTTCGTCAAATTAAGATGCAGGAGCTACAGAAGTTAAACTGTGAATTTCCGGATTTTACACTTTGTACTGCACGCAAATATTGTGAAGGGCCGCACAAACATTTGGGCTCTACCATTAAAATACGCCATAGAACTTGAAGAATGAATAGGCTTATATTAGATTTTTGAAAAATAAATTTAACGCTAATTTTTATATAAAGCTCTACATTTCTCAAAAATGTTCGTTGTCTTGCAATGAATATTGTATGAATAATACGAGCAAAAGAACAATTCCGCTACTTGATTATTTAATAACAACATTTAACAACATTTTATTTATCTTCATTTTTTATTTCTTTAGTAGAATGAATTAGGCCTCCTGGCGATAAGACGATATCGAGTAGAGCGATGAGTGTTTATTTGTTGATCCTTTGCGTTTTGTCAATGATAGCGACAGTATATGATGACGTATGCAAAAATTGACGTTAAAGAATTGATTACAAACTTTTTGAATTGGAGACTTTGGTTATTATTTATCTCTACGGAGGTTCAGAATATATTTGCGGGCATTGAAGTTTAGTATAATCACTATCTACAACTTATGAACATTCACATTGAGTAAGGAGCATGCCTCGGAATAACCAGATGAGTCCTAGAATTACAGAGCTTTCACTATATCTTAGAGTACCGCAAGCATGAAAGGACGTAACACGTTGTTGTTCTACACAGAAAGACGAATATATGGGGGCTAGAGAGAAATACATGCGAGCAAAAATTACCTATTTGCCAACATAGGGATGAAATTATTAGTGTAATAAGGCGCCAGAGGGGAAAAAGGAGAGAGCGTTTTATAAGATCAGATACGATCTTGTGTACAGGAAAACCGCTGACCATAAATTATTTTATGTGCGAGAGAGTATATTCTACTATTGCATCATGATGATGTGAAACGTTTTGGGTTGCAATAAGGTATCGGGTATTATACTCAAGTGGTATTTGTTTTTTAGACTGAGACAGTGCATTGCGTTTCTGCAGAAGAGAAGTAAGCGCGAGAGTTTAACATAAAGTACGCCAAAAAGAAATATTTCATTTGGGACTGTGCAGATATATAATTTTGGGCCGGTTATCTTAAGCAATGCCACGTCTTTTTAATCACCAAAGCATTTTGAATGTTCGATCGTTTTTGTATGGTTCGTAAGTCAAGTATCAGGGAAGTTTATAGGTAACGTCGTATATTAACTCTTATGGTAGACCATCGATGACAGTTTGAGATAGATGAAATTGTAATACGTGGTTGTATAATGTAAGAATTGTTAGAGATGGAACCTTGTAATAAGTGAGTTTGCAAATTTCACTCACGGAGAGGTTTGACGCTTAGAACTAAAGTCTGGAACCAACTTCATGGTGGAGAAAAAAAGGATTGATAGTGATCTTGCATGTAGTCAAACATTTAATTTTCTAGTGAGTGAAACTTTGCTGAAACATTTTCTTTTTGCAATTGAAAATCTGTAGGATTTAATTACAGACCTGGCGAACACGACATTAAGAAGAAATAGTAAGTTCGGAGTGATATTGATGACTTTTTTTTTTTGTCAATTGCGGTCGCAAGGACATCGATTGTGCCTTAATTTGGATATTTTTAGTTTTTTTTTTTTTTTTTGTGCAGAAAGAAATTGATGCCAACGATTAAAACTTACCGATTTGTTAATAATGTCAATTGCATACTGCCCAAAAATAATGGACGCCACATTTAGAAATAAAGAAAGAGTGGTGAAAAATTTGTGAAGTGAGTGGGGCTCATAAGGTATATATTTGAAAATTAAAATATGACATATGTAAAAGTCACATTAATTAGTCAAAAGCAAGTTTTAAACGAATATTAATCATAAAATAAATGTATTCGTGTTTGCCATATTGCTATAAGTGAAACCAATTTTTACGTCCATGATTAAAATTTGCAAAAAAGCCTGTATGAAAATTTGGACTACATGTAATAAACAATAAAATGGAATTATGTAAAAGAGAACATAGAAACGCAAAATATATACAGCTGAGGAATTTGTGAGATAATTATAATTTATGCACTAACACAAAAAAAGAATTGGTTAATTTAGAATAAAAATTAATGTAAGTACTTAAATATTTATTCTATAAATCAATGCACTGAAAGATAGAACCATATAATATTGTAAGAATACATAGAAATTATTAGTGAGACAAAGAAAATTAAAGGATAACAATATATATGAGAAAATAAATGTAAAAAAAATATGTAAATAAAAAGAATTTTTTTTATTTTAATGAGAGGAAGTGAGTTTAGGGGTCCTTGGACCCAACTTCGGGGTCTCCCATAGACGTCGTGAGCCGAAGGAGACCATAGGTAGGGCAGGGTGAAGAATTTTCCGTAAAGTTGATTTCGTCCGTCCGACTTTCGTATAAAGGTAAAGTGCGTACAGTTCTTTTAAGTGTAGTCGTCTGTGAAGAGTCCGTGAGACAAAATTTAAGAACCATCCCACATCTCTTGAACTAGTTAACTCAGTTATAGCACGTACGACAGTCTCTACAGCCTCCTATCTTTTTTTAGCGGCATTGAAAAATGGTCCTAAAAATAGTAATATCCGTAGACAATTATTGGACAGACCTAGATGACCTATAACCATAACACGTTACAAAGTGCACTGGCATCTACGAGTACATCTAAATCAATATATGAATTCCCATTTTCCAAGTTATGTGACTTGATGAAATAGAGAAGGAAAAACTCTTGCATTTTTTGAAATATAATTTCATAAAATTTTGCGAGCACCATATACGTCAGTTGTATAGAGCCAACAAAAAATGAGTGAGGGGATTCCATGTTAAATGACGAAAGCAATTTCGCGTAATCAACGTACATCAGGATATGGCTGAACTTAATCACTAGAAGAAGGTCATTGATGCATAGGATAAATAGCGAGGGGCCTAAGTGGCTCCCTGGCGCGACAGTTGATTTTATCGGATATTTATCAGACGTGATGAAGGTGAAAAGAAATCTCAATCACCTATTATGAAGATAGGAACCTATCAGTGCACGGCATCAGAGAGCCATTATTATTATTATTATTAATTACTTCGAGAAGACGTAGTGCGACCTAGAAGATCTGTTGCACACGCCCATGTCCCTAGCCGTCCAGTGTTAGGATTTTTATGAATCCCGCCATTTTTTTTTGTATCAGAGCACCGTACCGTGTCCAGTGTTGTAAAATGCTGGCCAAACACTTGATGTATGATTCTGCAAATGGTCTCACCTTTACATAGAATATGATGGGACGTTTCGATCGTTCCTGGTATGAGAACCATTAGAAAAATCCTTGAAAATATGGCAAGTAAGCTCTAACATGTTCGTAGCAGTTGATCTTCCTTTTGTCCATGCTGCGTAACAATTCGTTCAAATGACTTAGTTCTCCACTTGGTGCTTGCACCCTCTTTTGCGAATAGGAATAAGAGAGCTACTCTTTTCACACAAAGGGAAATTCCTGTCTTCAGAGAAAAACTATACATCTTTCCGATGATTTGATATGGGTAATTAATTGATACACCGGCACCAGCAGTAGAAAAATACCATCGGAAATAGTCCGGCAAGATTCACGATTTCTAGATTTCCAGAGGAATCAGAGCCATTAAATGACGTCGATGGTGGATAAATGGAGAGCCTTCATTGATGAGATTAAATCTGTGCCTTACAGTAGAGTAGGTAAAACAATCGTGAACTAAGCCAATTTTCATGAAAAAAAGTTTGATATTCCAATTTTTACCCAATTAAATTGTTTTGTTAAATTATGGTAGACAAGTGTTTCGAGGGGAAGTTTGTGTAACCGAAAGGGACACGGAAATAGGTGGCAGTACAAATACAACCTAAAATGCAGAAATTAAAGTTTTCATATTCTGAAGGGGCGAGTCAAGTATACTATGTGAAACATGTGAATGGTGAGCTTTAAGCAACGAAATATTGACTTTGCTAAAATCATATTGGATATTTGAGCAAGTGAAACTTAAATTGTTAGAGAGATTCAATATATCATTACGCTCGCGTTGAAAGGATAGATAATTCGTTGCATTGTATGGATCCTAAGGTAAACTGAAAGGCAGATAGTGGTTTACAGTTACTTTAGGGGATTTAACAATGTTCAGATCTAAGTGTCTTAGATTACAGTTAGTCACATAATAGATAATACATGATAAAAGGCTAAACTTATAGTAATAATATAAAAGCAGGTGGCAATGTAATATACAACATGTAAAGAATAAATATAAAGGAATAAAATGTAACAATAAGGAGATAGATCTTATGATACAAGAAAAAAAATAAGAAAGGCTCGAATCGCGCGTACTCACCACCACTAAAATTCTTGGCGCCTCATACTTTTATTCGAAATGTTTTAGTCAAAATTGATCTTTCACTTTATACTTCACTACAAGGTATCATGTCGTGACGTCCACCATTCGAATTAACACAGTTAGCTTTTTGTACTCTACTATGCAAGCCGTTTTATTTGATACTCATATGGACAGTATTTTTAAGAAAAAATGTATCCAAATGTATCCAATGTCCTGACGTCTATCACAATTAATTTAGAATTAACACACTTACCTTGTCGCCTTCTACGCTGCAAGTCCTTTTATTTGATACCCATATCGCTGGTATTATTAAGAAAAAATTCACCAGGTAGTCGTGTCTGTCACATTTATCGTGGAATGAACGTATTTTCAAGCAAATAATATATCTTCATTTGAGGAAAATACAAAATAGTATTAAAGATTCTGTCTTGTTTACCTTACGATTAATAAGCATTCAAACTTAAAGAAGGGAAAAAAGAAAATTTCATTACTTGTGGCTTTGTGTGAGTACAGCCGATATTTGCACATAAATGGGAAAGTTTTTCGCAATGCATATGTGGAAAATTTCACCTTTCTATCTTTTATAATTTGTGAGTAATAAGCAAAACATCATAAACTTTTATTTAGAAAAACGGAGTTGCTTTCATTTTACAATTTACTATGACTTGCGGTCCGACCAACTTGACCTTTTTCAATACCAGCTTGCGTGCAAAAGTTTTCAATATTTACGCCAAATTTGAAGTTTATATGAAGTTTATTTTTGCGAGCAGGAAAGTGCCCACACGCACACCACATAGACCGACAGACATGGCTTAATCAATTCAGAATTTCATGCCGATAAAGTATATACATATTTTATGGGATCTCTGAAGCTTCCGTTTTGGTGTCGTAAACATTATGAAAAATGAGTAAACCACCCATTCTTCAGTGGTGGGTATAATAACAGCAATTATAGAAAGATTCTAATGCAAAACTTATTATAATGTAAAGGTAATTATGGTCATAATTATAACATAAAGTCCATTAAATATAAAACAATATTCATGGGTTGTAATGTAAAGTGTGTAGAAAGTAAAAATGTCAAAGAATATAATACTAATTCATATGACATTCAAAAGAGTGCAACAAGAAATCAAGTAAAGCAATATGAAACAATAACAAATCAAAACCTAACACAATGATGCATTATTCCTTTTTGCGAGATGGGGCTTCAACTTTGCTCACTTTTTGCAAAGATCTTTAGGAATTGGCAAACCATATGATTTTGTATGTAAATATATAAAATAAAAAGAAAAAAATACACGTCACGGATTGAAAAAGTAGATTACACAATAATGTTTCATTTTTTTATATTATTTTCCACTCAATTTATTTTGTCACTAGTGAATAAAACAGCTTATTTACTTACACGTTAAGTTTCTTGTTGTAGTTTGCTAAGTGTTTGGATTTATGTTGATTTTTTTTTATTTTTGGTTCTAAAAGTTACTTTTTTATTTGCATTTTTCTATAAAATAATACGGTAACGCAGTTTTCCATTGTGTTTCCACTTGAGACTTTTTAATTCTACAATAGGAATAATGCATCGTTGTGTCAGTCCCATTATTCACAGAATGTGCCATATTAATTAATAGGCATAGAAAAAATATTTAACAGTATTCTGGATTCATTCGAGACAGTAAACAAATACCAATATTATTATAAGAGTAGGTAGCTTCATATGAAGATCATTACTTCATCACTTAAGTATGCCCATAGACGAGCGCAGATCCTTTCTTTGAATGAAGCCTGTAGGGGCATGTTAACACAGTAAATAGGCATTAATATGTTTATCTGTACGTCTAGAATAAACTCAGTATTATTGCAACAACAAGTTTTTATCATAGTATACACAATAGTGCCTATAGGAATTTGGTAAAGTTAAATTGGTGTTAAATACGGTAGCATGTAAAAAAAAACAATATATCCATTTGTTAATTATCTCTAGGTTATATTTAATGACAAATGTATACGTAGAACATTTGATATGGACGACCAAAACAATACATGTTGACAGCGAATTGAACCGTGTGATTGCGTCGCCATAAAATCAATAGCATTAATCACATGTCAACAGCACATAACAATTATAGAAAACAAACAGCAATAATCGGGCTATCACTTACCCCATCACAGCAATCGTCCTCATTTATTCTATCTCCAAAACCCGTTAAAACTCATTAATGCGGGAGGTCGATTGCGAGGTGACCAAACGTTATGGGCTCTCGATCGGTAAAGGTATAAGACTTGCCCATCTATGGCTTGTCTGAGACTATGCTTAATAGTAGCCCGAAAACATCTAAACTGACTTACACCAGGTATGACAATAGATTTAGAATTCACAACTCTTAGTTTTGGAATGTAAAATGATGATCGTTAGAGAGAACATGTATTCGAAGTGTCAAAAGATGCAGTCGAGGGCCTAGGGCTTTTAGCGGTTTAAAAAATGACTTTACTGTCCATATCCACACCATTTCTTGTTAATACGACACCACCGCAACAAACTTTTATACGCAACATTAAAACAAAAGAATTTAAAGTGGTCTTCAAAAGACTTTCTGCGAAATGTGCTGCCTTACGCGCATTATGAATATAATTGCTTTTAAAAAAATTGCGAAATTTATTAGTTGTATTGCTAACGTTCAACATATTACACAGAAAGTTAACTGTTGGAAAATAATATATTGCGACAATGTTGCTAAAATAATGAACATTTGAATTCATATAAAGTCCTGAAACAATTACCTACATTTTTTTCTTCATAGGGTGTATCTATAGAGAAATGTCGTCTAGGTGACGTCATGCACAAAAACTTCAAGCAAATAAAAAACTTAATATATTTACAAATTCTCATAATAATGAAAACAGTGGCTAATAATAACGAATTCGCCAGAATACTTTCGTAGTCACACCTTTGTGTGGGTCGTTGAAATACATCTATTAATTAATTTAATCGAATACAAATTATAAAATCTCGATGATCGTGGTTTTCTTTCTCAGCTTATTTACAGAAGATATTACTTAGCGTTCAATTAGTAATCAAAAACATGTTCTTCCTTTGCAAAAAGTTTTCTCCTGTCAACTTTATAACATTCGTTTTTTCTCTTTTTTTTATTTGCATAAGCGAACCAGCTGATACAGATACCAAGGCCACTAATTAATGTGTTCGGACTCTTACTACAATCACATTGCTAGTGGCAGGAACCAGGACCAAAACTGGTACAAACATGGTGTTTAAATATTGAGACTATTTTGGTAATAAAACATTTGATGTGTGCATGTGTGATTTGACATATGTTATGTATGCAATTATTGGGATATCGCAGAGGTTACCAATTCAATTGCAGAAAATAAGATCAATTGTAATATCTCAAAAACGCTAATTCCGCTTTGTACGCCAATAAAAATTCTATGCAGCATATTAAAAACATTGAAGCTTGCGGGTCATCAAATGGGGGATTCCAGCCTAATACTAGAACTTTTAAAAAGAAAGTGTATGCTACACTACCTCACCAGCTAGGAGGTCTGCAAAATATGTGTCCGCTCTGAAATCATTTGTGTATTGAACAAGTTACAATATAACGGGCGGAATGTCCTACTGTCTTATTTATTCATTCGTTAGGGAAAGAACGTTGTCAAAGAAACTGAATGTCGTTACTCCGTGGATATACGTTTTCAAAATAGGCAAATTTAGAACAATTCTTTTTTCTTTTAAAGAAATATATACTGAACGTTTTCAAACACCAAGAGGTGACCTGATAACAGTTCGCTTTATTAGATGTATATACACGGCATGTTGTGTTATATGTATACATATAGTTAATATATAAATTATGTAACTGAATCGCAAAATAAACATTCGGAGTTTACGGTGCATCAACATAGTCGCGATCTCCGACATTAATACGGCCCTCGGCCGCAGTAACAGAAAACCCCAAAATACGTGCATCCAATTTAGTCATCTTATTTTTTTTAAGTTTCTTTTGTTTGCCCTATTAACGAGTGACCATATTATCAATACGAAATGGAATTAACTGGTTTACCTTATTATCACTGTTATCATTAATGGATGGAGTTATGGCTTGAGCTGGTTTACACAAGTCGTCATTATGAGCATTTTGTGCGCGTTGTAAACTTTTGTATCTGCTACGCCGCTCAAGGAATTGTTTGGCAAAGTCTGTATATTCTTTGTTTTCGCCTACAAAGCATAAAATAGCATGTATTTATAAAAAATATAAGAGACGAAATAAAGCTAAAACAGACCTAAGTACATACGTATATAATCCTTAACTTCATAAGGAGACTCCAAGTCCCGTAAAAACGAGGCAAAGGTAGGCACTACAAAAGAAAAAGCTTGGTTGTTTCACATATCATTCATTGTCTACCATGTGCTTACCATCTACTTTAGCATTCATGTTACTTAGACTTTTAGTACACCAATTAAAAAATTCCGTCTCATAGCCATCACAACGATTTACATTGCTGTTGCTGGTATTGTTCTTTGTAATAATCTTCTTTTCTTCAGATTTTTGTGTTCGATTGTATTTGAAAACTTTGGAAGTATTTTGTTGCTGATTTTTTGTGCCCTTCTTTTGTGAATTGTTAATAAATGTCGAGATAGCAACATCATCCAGATCGGGTATCGTTTGACTTTTCTTGATGCTCTTGGTAGCCGTTTGTTGTTGTTGATGTTGTAAATTCGGTGAATTTTTCGATGGCTGTTGCCTTTGTGAGGACTGAGCCACCACAGAGGCAGCTGTTATCATATTATTTGTGGCAGCACCAGTTTTAAATTTCACTGCATCATCCCAAAATCCAGTTGAGCTGCCGCCCCAAATTTTCACTCCATCCCATATATTTGTAATGTTTGTGGCTGCGTGAAGATTAGCTGTAAGAGAATTAACTCCACTCAAGTTAGTTGCGGGTACAATAACTTGTTCCTCCTTGCGCCGTTGCAATTCAGTTTGCTCGTTAGCTAGACGTTTGACTTCTTCGGCTTGAATTTCAACAAAGCTCTTGACTGGAAATGGAGCAGCATTCCATTTTAAAACAGCATCTTGAGCGTCAGTTGCTAGCGCGCGTCTTTCTTGCAGTTCGATTTGGCGCTGTTGATCAGCTCGCCGTTCTCGCCGTTCAGCTTTTTGTATTTCAGCTAAACCAGGTCCCGTTTTTGTAAGAGATGTTTGAATACACCAAGGAGCAACAGACGCATGAATACGTTGTTGCGGCTGCAAATGTTCCTTGGCAGTCTTTTGATTATTCAAAATTTGATTGCAATTCGATATATTTATCGTTGCGCTACCTATAAGTATTTATAGTTACATTTTTTTCTACGCTTATGAAAATATCCTACCATACTACGTGGTCGTCCAACCATAGTCAACGTGCAAATATTTTTTACGTGGGCTCTAATAGATATATTACGCATAATTTTGTAAGTTTTAAAAAAAAAGAAAACTAATTTATCTACATTTCAAATGACAACCACCTAAAGTCGCGATAAAGGGGTTCTCTCTATGGTGTGTTAGGTACTGCAAGAAGAGTCTCTAAGTGATAATGGGTTTGAATTATATGCACGTAACAACATAAATAGTTTTAAAGAAATAAATTGCAAATAATATTTATTATGCTTTTCTGTTCTTCACAAATGGCAAATTTCATTTTATTTGAATTTTGTTGAGTACAAATATAAGTATAAGTGTCTGTAATGACCCGATATTGTCAAACGTTTTTACCAGATCTAAAAATATGAATGCAATCGATAATATATTCATTAAATTGAGAACGTGAGGTATTAAAAATAGGGTTGAGGCCTGTCTTTCTAATATCCTGTATTTGGAATACTAATTTCATTTGCAATTATACGTTTGGATGAGTTATTAATCGCGCGTTAAACATGTTTAAGAAAATGCCTAAGTTATGTCTGTAATTTCTACTTATATTCTGAAGCTTATTAACAGGTAAGGCACGTACATTTTTTTTTTTTAGGTCTAATATCCTTACCGTTAGAGCAACTTGCATTGGGTGCTAGTATAGTTTTGCGACGTTGCGCTTGAATTTGTTGTTGGCGCTCTTTTTCTCCCAAAGTATGGCGCTTCTTTTCTTCTTCAGCCAGCTGCTGTCGCCTCCGTTCTTCATCAACTTGTCGTTTACGTTCTTCTTTGATACGACGCTTTTCTTCATTCTGATCACGACGACGATCCTCTTCGTTCTTCTTCGCGTTATTGCTCAAAGCCAAATTAACTATATCTTCTTTGGGTTTCACTGACTGCGCTTTACTGTTATTATTGTTGCCGGTATGACCATTGCTACTACGTTTATATATGTCAACTGCTTGTAGCGGTACTGCATCAGCGAGAATTTGCAATGAATGACGTTGTTCATCATTAGTGTTGGCATTGATTTCACATATAATGTCGACTTGTTGCGTTCGTTGCCCTATAGGTTCCTTTTGGGTATTTAAATGTTGCTCAAATGGATTACTATTTCGTGAATCTAAAGTTGTGATCAGTGGTTGTTGTTCATTCTGTTCCGCATTCTTTGCGACTTGTTCACTGATTTGTTTCTCAGCTTTGTCAAATTGATTTAATTCCTCCTTTTCTGAAAGTTTATGCTGCTGTTGCTGGTAGTGAAGTTTTTGCTGCTGTTGCAACTGAACGTGTTGTTCTAACAAATTGACGTCCCACATAGATGTGGTTGGCTTTGTCAAGTGCATAATTGGTCCTGTTTGTGTTCTAGCCATAATTATGTTGGGCATACCTATCAAGGAGCCACCATTCCAATGGTTATTTAGTTGTGTATTGGTCTGAAGAGAGTTTATTACTTGTCTAGAGTCCGGATGATTATTTACATTTGACGGTAACTGGCTCATCCACATTTGCATCATATTACTTTGGGTAGCTGTTACAGCTTGTGGTTCAGTCCCAAATATTTGTTGTTCCGTTAAGTAATCGTGTGCATTGCCAGAACTTCCGCCCCTTAGGAACATTCGCAAATTTAATTCATTTAGCAAACCATTACTTCCCAAATCATCATTAGTAGTGCATTGCAATTTAGATGTGTCATTAAACGACGAATTAGAAAATTGAGTGTTCGACGTAGTCTGCTGTGCCGGAATCATAAACTCATCAGAATCCACGAAATTTGAAGTATTTTGGGGTGTTTGTTGTGACTGTCCTGTGAAAAGATGTTCTTTTTTTGAACGCTTATCCAAAGGATCATAGAAGTGAGTATCCTCCATGGGATTTAAGGCTCCGGTAGAACAAAAATTCGGGGAATATTCGGATGGCATTAATATTTGCACTTTCTGCCTTATGAACGCTTCGCGTTCAGACGGAGTTAAGCGTTGAAAACATTTATTCTTGGACAGCTCATTAGTAACTTCAATTTCGTGGTTCCGGATAAAACGTTCTTGTAGTGTTTGAAAGTGAACATTTAAAATCTGAGACATATCAACTGTATTAATTAGGCTTTTAAGAGCACTCGTTGTAGACTCCGCCGGTAAAGAAACGTTGGTCTTAATTTCTTCAGTTTGGTGATCACCAAAAATCTTAAAGTTGGCTTGTGTTAAAGGTGCTGGCAAAGAAGTGCTTATAGGATTTAAGTCAATTGGGATTAAATAGCTGTTTGTAAAAGGCATCTGACCATTGCATATCTTTATTAGCTCTCCCAAAGGACGAAAGCGCATATCGCAGACACGCCGAACAAAGAGGTTTTCATTAAAATATCCAGCTCTATACCATTCTGTCATTTCTAAAGCAGAAAACGGACCTTGTACTTTAGATTGTGGATCTCGATAAAACCACAATTCTGAAGCAGCATTCGACGCTAAAGGATGTGGAGGTAGCTGCAGTGATAAATCCGCATCACTCATTTGTTGGCGCTGATGGTGTTGATGATGCACCGGGCCTCCAACCATTCCTATTTTGCATAATGGTGAAGTTTTAGGGGTCAATGAAACCGGTGAAATAAGTGGTGCACCAGAGTCCTGAATACTGGGTGCATAGGTATTCTGTACATTGATATTTTTAGATATGGTCGAATCAGATGAAGGGGTTTTGGTAATATTCCCATTTAGTTGATTTTTGGTATCATCATCATCCATAATTAGTTTTTCAATCATATCATCGGCTGCTTTCATCATTCTGTCTGAATAATCGCCACTGTTTCTAGCAGTAAAGCCAGATGCCGGTGTTAATATAATAATTTCCGACTCCAAGTATGTATTGCTTCCATCGGTGCTTTCTGTTTCATTTTTTGATTTACCAGTTGTAGTCGAAGGCCTAACGTCTACATTTGAATTTTCGACAAAAACATCAAAGTCATCAGACATTGTGGAACTAACAGTTTGTTCCTCCGGAAGAGTATCTGGTTGTTTCATAGAAACGGCTTGGTCAGTCAGTTCACTGAACTCATTTATCAAACTAATAGATGCATCTGTAGAATCTCTGCAGTTTTCAATATCGCTTTGAGAATTTTGTGAATGTAAATTGTCACAATCATCAGAGATTTTTCCGGCTTCTATCTCTTTACATGAAGCAATATCGTCATCTACTGCATGCTTGTCCATATTGTGGTTACTCTCCTCTGCTATAACTGGTTCGTCTATCGATCCATGAAAAGCTCCCGTGGAGTCAAAAGTGCCACCTACATCAGATGGATTTTCCATAGCCCATTCTGGCAAATTTTGATCTTCTCCCATTCTACCAACAATACCGGTATTATTTTCAGACCATTCGTTTCCACTTCGTGTCACTTGCGTAACTCCCGACGATAGCGAGCGACCAGTACTGACAGAATGACCGCAAACCGAATAATTTGAACTATGTAAAGGTTTTGGCGCATTGTTGCTATTATTATAGACATGTCCACGATCGGCAGCTGAAGTTGATATAGTCGAAAAAGAACGTTGTACTAAAATACAACTATTACTCCCGCTACTCCCATTTCCCGCACTACCATTATTGTTCACCAGTGATAAGTCGTCATCTCTCCAACTAGTTGATCGACCTAACCAAGAGATGCAAAAGGGCTTGTTAAATTTTATAAGTTAAAAAAATTTTATTTACCCCAACGATGAGCACTAGAATTGTTAATACGCCAACCGTCTCCAGCAGTAGTATTTATGGACACTTCTGCCACTATATCTTCATTACGGCTGCGACGCCAGTTTTCCGTATTCCTAGAGTGACTTGAAAATTCCCTGCGAGGACTCGAATTTGGTGTGCCATTCCACTCAGAAGTTAGATTAATGATTCCAACACCACCAGTGTTTGCGGAATCAACACTTCCACCGTTGCGTTCCGACCAGTTACGTTCAAGCTATGTAATAATAATAGTAATTAAAACTTCAATGGTAATGGTAACAGTAATTTAATTTTTTTTTTATAGTCTACATTCCATATTGAAGCAGTTTTCTAATTTCTACGGGTATTACAGCTTTGTTTGTTTGTATGCACTTCAGCTTGTAGTTTGAAGGTACACTCATAAGCGAACCCGCGAAGCCATGGACTTGCCTGCAGGCTGTGTTAATTACCTACTTACTTGTTTATAAGTGTGGGGTTTTCATTGCGTTTTATTGACCAATGTGTATATTAGTGTTACATAAATAATTGATTTAGATTCACTTACGTCTAGGGCTTTTATATCTTTATGTGCAACTATAATCATAGTGCTATGCGCTCTTGATATTGAGAAAGACGTTTAACATGTTGTGGGTGTGTATTATTTATAGTATTGCACCTAGATTCAATCCTTGAGGAACTCCATTGGCGATTTCTATGCCCTAAATAAGTATATTTAATGTTTTTTCTTTAAAAGAACGCATTTCCAAACAATTCTTGAATCACTGCCAGCACTCTGCTTTGCCTTCAGTCCCAGTCATTTGCAAGGTTTCAATTAACTCAACAATTGAGAAGCTGAAGTCTATGTAAAGCACAATTCATTGTAACTCTACCCTATCTCACTTGTGCACAAGGTATATTTGATTTATGCGGACATATGTAATATAGAAGAATTTAACGCAGTCTCAATCTTTCTAACACCGACCGATTTAGAATCGTTTTCTGAACCGATTTAAACTTGTCTTTCTGTCCGATTTCTGTCCACATATTTTTGTGTTGAGCAGAAAATTGCAACTTTGGAGATATATTGACAAGATTTGATTAGTGATATGCATCGGCGCAAAGGGAAAGATTTCTCGACGAAAATTGCTGAATACTAGTATTTCGGCTGGCTTGGTTGACATAAAAAATTTGGATCGAATAGACATATATTTTGAGGCCCGCTCCTAATAAATGTTGGTACAAGAAGTAAGCTTTCATATGAAAAAAAAGTTCTAACGTTTAATATTTTATGATGAGAATCTGTGCGCAATAGTGGTTTGACTTAAAAATCAACTGTGATAAATTAGAATACAGTATAGATAAATTTTTTGAATACCACATCATGCAAGGGTTCCCATGAAAAGCAAGCCTTTGTCTGCCGTATAGAGTTTACTTTAATACTTTATGGCGTAAATAAATGAAAAATAATAAGACCTTTGGCAAAAATATTAATTTTTTTTTGAATTTGGATCACGTCAGCTTTCTTTTTGGAGCTCCTTCTATAAAAGGATTCCCATTAAATGGAACGAATTTGCTATTTTATTACAGAGAATGCAGAATTGTACTAGCGAACGAGTTTATCGTTTATTTCGTTTACAAAAGTTCCAAGCGATTTATGAATATTCTTGGTACCTAAACAGGTTTCCTTTATTCATCTTATATTTATTAGTCCAAACTACTTCTTCCAATATGCAGTATAAATAAAATTAATATTGGCCTGTGATTGTTGTAGTCGCTTCTAGCACGACTTTTGGACAGTGCGAGGAAGCATTTTGCTGTTTTACAAAAACTTTACCAACTCTGTCTGTTTACAAGTGAACTGCCTTGTTTTTCTTTTGTTTACAATAACATTTTACTTAGTTACATATATCTCTACCTTCTTCTTAGCATGTATTACTTTATTATTTCTTTTACTTAGCCACATACGTTGATAAATTCTATTCTAGTGATTATGTACCTACGTTAAACCTTTGGTTATTCGTATAGGTATTCATTGCTTTATCAATGCATTGTTAATATACGTATGCTTACCAATCGTTTGCGTATAAACTTATGCTTATACACATGTGCTTTATTTAGTTATTATATTTATTTAAGTGTGATGCAACACTCAATGAGTTGCTGATAAACGTACGCTTATTCTTGTGCTTAAAAACATCAGTTCAATTTCTTTTGACCATGTATATATAAACATATTGCTTGGCTAATTGTGATGCCTATATATATGTTTTGTTTATGTATATATATATATATATATGTATATATTTCTCTTGATTAAACGCAGTGCGTGGTTAACTTCCATTCTTAGATACATACGCATGCTTATAAACACATATATTACTTTCGATAAATATACATATTCTCTTCAATTTCTATCGTTTGTAATGTCTTATGCTTATCATTTATACCTGAATTGTGCTATAACTTACAGATAAGTCTACTTCCTATATGTATTACTTTGATTTATATATGCACAACACATAATTAGAATTCCCGCTGGAATATACTCACTTGTGCCTTTATATTATACACATAGGTTTACTAAATTCATATGCGTAGCGTTAATAATAGGCATGAATATAGATTAACGCTTACTATCGTATTTGCTATTTTTATAACATATGTGTAAATGTATTCCATACACATTGATCTTGCTCAAACCGAGCTTTCATTTATACACATACGCTTTGCATAAACTCAATAAAATTGCTCATATGTATAAAATAATACACATAGCCTCATTATTCTTATTATGCATTCAAACCAATACACTCATTGTAGTACGTGCGCAGAATAATTTTTTTACGAGATAATAACATAACTAAGCAATTTTGGAACGGTATAACGGTGATAACAGTATCTATAAAAGTGCGATGCACAACTCAAACTGTTTTGCAGTTGTATCACGGCAGCCAAAAAGGCAAGTTCATAATTAACAAAAAAATATATTTTTTTTACTTTCACTGTTTGACTACACTGATAAGTAATAGCTGGATTAGCTTAGATCCTTAAATGAGCATTTGGAAAAATAGGCGTAGTAGAGTTGATCGAACAGATATGTAGGGATTAACAGTCGGTTTTATCGGTTCATAGGATTGGCTGTCTGTACGAAAAGCATTGACTCGCAGAATCGTAGGCACAATAAAACCCTGAGACGCGAAGTCTAACGAAGTTCACCAAGAAAACGTAAAAAGTAAAATAAGTAACGCCATTCGATATAAAACAAAGCGATTTGAACAGTCACCACATCACTGTGGTGGTTCTTCGTCATCGCTACCTAAATTCACACGCGTAATTCCATAAATTGTAAACCAATACTTCCGAGAACATACATAAAAAAGATTATTAAAATCACGAAGGTCCAAGTACTTTTATTTCGTTTATAAATTTCTTGGAAAGGGACCCTCTGGAAAACCTTGAGCTATAGCCCGGCTAAGAAGAACCGTTACAAGCTGATAACGTGAGCGCATTTGGAATTATCATAGCAGGTATGCTCATATTTGTTAATTTGATGATGGCTGGTGTTAGAATTTCGATATTATTTTAAATATTTATTTGTTAGATATCAATTATACCGCAATTCTTTTACATACTTTTAAGCGTCTTAAAAGTCTCCGTTTCATTACGGGATGCCAGGTAAAAGGGATGTTTTATTGTTAGTGTATAATTGATGGTTGTTATGATTACATTCTTGGCAGCCTTCTTTTCTTGATCTATCACATTTACTAGTAGTTTTATAGTATCGATTTACTGGAGTAGTATGTATTTTGTAAATGATATTACTTCGTCAATTTGGTTGATTTTCAGTATGGAAGTACGAATTCGTTCTCAGAACTTAAACATGCCATATTTATATGTTTACTTATAATAAGAAGGTGTGCAACATATATGTTTGTTCCTCTATTTATATTAGTTCTTTTGTAGCTATTTATCATTCTTTTTAAACCATGATCACATAATAGGTTAAGGTAATTCCCGGTAATAAGCATAATAACAAATATAATAATAATAAACAGAAAAATGAAGGTCAATAATAATTAATGAAAATAATAATAATACATTATAATAATAATAACAATAATAATTAATAAAAGTAAAAGATAATAATAGTAATTGATAATGTAACAATAATAATAGTCATTAAAAGTAATGGCAATAATAATTAATAATAATAAGTAAGAAAGTTATATTCCGCGGGGGCCGAATCCCACCACACCCACCGCTATGCTTCTTGCATTCCAAGTCCTTTTATTTGATACCCATATCGCTGTCATTATTAAGAAAAAATTAATTGCGGTATCTACCGAAATTCATCCTAAAATTAACGCATTTTCAGGCAGATAATATATTTTCATGCATTAAAGCTCAAAAAAGTAAAAAAAAATTTAATTACTCGCAATTTTGCGTGGCCATGGCCGATTGATTCCATTTTTGGGCCTAAAAAGTAGGCTGTTTTGTAACATGTATGTGGAAATTTCAGCCTTTTAAATTTAATAATGTCCGAGTCACGAGCAAAAATCCAAAAATATTTGTGAAAGTTCAGTTTATGTTCCATTGCGTGCTTCTGTTTCGACCAATTTGTCCCATTTTGAACACCAATCTGCGTATGGACATTTCCAATGTTTCTATCAAATTCACATCTTCATTTTTGCGTCCAGGAGATTGCCAATAACACACAGACGAACAGACATGGGTAAGTCAACTTAGAATTTCCCGCTGATCATTAATATATATATATATATATATATATATATATATATATATACACTTTATAGGGTCTCTGAAGGTTCCTATTAGGGGTTACATACATTATGAAAAATACAAAGTGAGTATACTCCCATCTTACAGTGGTGGATATAATAATTGATAATAAGGCATAATAATAATAAATAATACAAATAATAATAATACATAATAATAATAGTAATAATAATAATATTCAAATTAATAAAAATGATAATAGTAATAATTGAAAATAAAAGCAACAATAATTAATAATAATTAATAAAAATAAATATATATATACATATAACAATAATTATTTTTATTAATTATTAAATAATTACTTTTTATTAATAATTATTATTAACTATTAATAATTATAAATATAATTAATTATTAATAATTATTATTAATAATTAAAATAATACTTAATAATAATTATTAGATAATTACTTTTAAATCATTAAATAATTATTTTTAAATTATTAAATAATTATTATTAAATATACGACGAAATAGGACGAAAATGGATGTTCATGAGAAGTCTCGTACGAGCGTCGTAACGATGTCGAACCACGTGCGACATGATTGCTTCACTAAGGCAATGAACTCGATACATCAACAGACAGAACCCTAAGGATACACCAAATTAACACAATGCCTTCGTTTGGAGACACCAGAAATTAATTGGCACACGAACAAGAACAAACTGGAAGCAACATAGGCATAAGAAACTATGGGGAGGGTAATAACCACACACAATACCGAACCTAATAATGATCTTGAAATACAAGAGGGAATGTCGGACGAAACCTAAAAAATAAAAGTTACGTTGAAATAGCCATGAAGGAATTGAAGAAAATCGATGGCGGGACACATAAATATATAAATTGTATCCTGCCCAAAAAGTTACCAGAATAATAATCGTAATAAACACACGCCGTGTGTTACATCCCCTACAAACACCCAAAATGAAATAAGCTCTACGGTATACGCTGCTGCAACCATACAAGAGAGCAGCGAGCGAGAAACAATAAGAAGAGCAGGAGACCACCCCGGGAAAAACGGCTACAAAGTAGAGTGGATCAGGTAAGTATGGAGCGTGGAAGACTCACAACTTACGCTACAGAAGAACGGCCAAAGAAAAATCTTCTTAATATAGCTGGAATGCTTAGAGTTCACACAACCGACCAGTTTACTGAAGATAAAATGTTCCTAAAGACGAAAAACGTCAAAAACGTATGGTGTACGCAAAAGAACTAAGAAGATATGAGGAAAGCGCGAAGAAAAAACAACAAAATAATGAAGCTATCGCAAGCAGTCAGTACGGGTCGAAGAGAGGCCAAAAGACGCTCAAGCTATACCAGAAATTATGTTTAATAGAATCACAAGAACACATTTCGAAGAAGGTGTGAACAGCACCCTAAATTGGCGCCAACCGATCCAAACAAAATCCATAACATATGACTGAAGAAGCTTACTGCAACACGTGAAGAACTTGCCAAGTGTTACATCTCTTTGCTACATACACCGCAAAGCGCTACCTCGGAATTGCAGCAAACACTTACTTATCTCCAAAAAAAAATAAGATCCCATGACCTATTAACCTATCAGCCGCGCAATTTCGGCCACTAAACCACACAATAGCGCAGACACGCTGACACGATATCGTCCGGCAAAAACTACAAATACACAGCACTTAGCAAAGCTATATGAAGATTTCTACAAAACATTACCAAAATTCCCAGTTAATACCATAGTTCACACAATAACATCAACATAAATGAAATAGAGAATTTTTGGAAACTAATATGGGACAAAGGAGCGGCCAACAACCCTAATCCCAGCAATCCTAATCCATTGTGGATATACGCAAACTTCACAACTAGAAACAACCAGGACGTGATAAAAAACACGAGGACTAATATAAATATCTCATTACATTACACAATCAAACAATGGAAATATCTAATAACCTCGTAAAGAAACAGTCATTTCTTATTGACCCAAACACTGATTAGCTGCCAAGACAACCTCAAACCCGCATAGATCCATATCATATATTCATATCGTATGTATTCTTATATATATATATTCATATCGTATGTATTCTTATATATATATTCATATCGTATATATTCTCGCACATATCCATATTGCATATATTCCTGTATATATATTTATATTGTAAAGTAAGATTTGTTATATTCGGACGTTTTATTTTCTCTGGTACTTGTACAATCACCCATGGTGTCATGACACTCTTGCACCTGCACTTACATTATCTCATATTTATACACCAGTATTTTGGTTCAGTCTAAAAAACATCTTTAGCTTTGTAAGCTTTACACCTTATCACACATACAGACTAGTCTCTAAACCACACTCTGCAAAAAAGCATTCACCGAACTATTAAGTTACTTTCTGATATACTCTCTAAACATTAGCATGTCAGGGATATATTACACACACACCTCAAAGTGAAAGCTGGTTTGTCAACGTGATGATGTGGCAGGTAGTAGCTGTAAAAGTAGAGAGCAAACTGTGATCGTTTTTTCAGTTGGTCACCAGCAGTCAAAACGAGACGTACTTTATAAACCCGTATACTCTTAAATAGCCTGTCCCTTGCCTTGTCCATCCGGAATGGGGTCCGAAAGGACATCCTAACTGTAATGATTAGTAATCTGTGCCCTGTCCGTTCGGCACGGAATCCTTAAGGTAGCTCGATACGCTTGTATCTTTACTTTATAGACTCCCCGAAAGTACACCCTAGAAAACCCTAGTCCCTCTTGGCTGCCTACTGAGCCCAGGAATTTATAAGTTATAGATCAACCATGATAACTTATTCGGAAAATACGAAAAAATCAAGATCAGCTACACGCGAACCCCGTGTAGTTCTAGTTTCGTTTTTTCACTATCGTAGGTACCACCAGCACATGTTGATTTTTCTTTTTTTGCTGCGTAACTAGGGAAACTGTGTTCGTGAGTCTTCGTAAATAATACCAACAGCCTACATATATTCTTATCGAATTCCATCAAACATATAAAACTGTAAGCCGTAATCAAAATACGAAGGTTATTTTAATTTTTATAACAAATTTCTTGAAAGAAACCAACTCAAATTACATAATACAAGAAATGTGTGCCGGAATAACCTATTTAAAACGAAATGTGTAAAAATCAATATTACAATCGCAATTCACAGTATAATCGCATAACATAATATACAAAATATTCACATTATATATTGTCATTAAAATTTGCAAATACTGCGAAAGCAATAACATATTCGCAGAACAAAAATATTGTCGGCAAGGCACGAACGGTTGCAAGAACCAATTCAGTCCTTAAAATCAGATGGAAAATATTGTTGAGACATTATGTTGAGAACTATAGAGGCGTTGCTAAGTTGGGTGTGTTACTTAAATTGTTTTTGCTATTAAATCTTATATTTCCCCATTCCAGCATAGTTTTCGGAAAAGAAGACCAACTGTTACGAATCTCTTAGAGTTTACTTGCCGTATTTTTAAGGCTTTTTCTACTGGCTCTCGCTCGGATGTTGTATACACTGATTTTAGCAAAGCGTTTGATTTAGTTAACCATAGCTTATTGATCTTCAAACTCCACGTTTCCTTTTGTACCTATTGGAATGAATAAGCTTGTATTTGCATAACACGTCATTCAAGGTTCTGTTTAACTTCATCACCCCGGATGAATTTTCCCTGACTTCTGCCGTCCCTCAAGGCGGCCACTTAGGACCCTTTGTATTTAATTTATACATTAATGATCTCACCTCGGTGATTAAATCCAACCATATATCTTAAATTGTTTGCTCCTTTTTCCTTGGAATTGGAATCGTATCAGCTTGAAAAACTGACTTAATTAATTTGGTTACATGGTGCTCGTTAAATTTTATAAAATTAAATGTAAGGAAATGCAAGAAGCTTACGTTTTTAAGGAAGTCATTTAGCACTGAGTATTTCATTGACTAACACAGGTTGGAAAGCGTTGGTGCATTCATCGATTTAGGGGTTCTATTCGACCAAAGATTTCGTTTTAATTTGCACATTGAGCTCTCTTTAAGTAAAGCTAGATTCGCGCTTGCTTTTATTAAGAGTTGGTGCAAAGAGCTGAAGGATCCTTACATTACAAAAAAGCTACGAATGTGCAATACTTGAGTGTGCTTCGGTTGTGTGGTCGCCCTTCTACAGGTATTATGTAGATTTAATTGAAGCACTTCAAAAGCAGAAATTTGGGTTGGGACCAGCTTGTCTCTTTTCCTTCTTATGAAAATAGGTTGTTTCTATTATGCGGAGCATTACTTGAGAAACGTGGATTTATCCTTGATGTGTCCTTCTTAATAAAGGTACAATCGATTCGTCCACATAACTTCTTGAGATAAGCTTCAATGTTCCTAACCATTTCTTTAAGCATTTTATGTTCATTAAGCTGAGTTAATGTAAATATAATTATGTTTAACCCGTTTAGACTTGTTTTCAGAAACTTAAATGATGTCTATCACTTAGTCTCAATATCGGATTTTTGTCTATGTCGTATAACTTTTAATCTTAATATCTCACTATGAAAATCTCTCGAAAATTGGTTTTGTTTACTGTGTCGGTTGCCAAGCGTTTGCTTGTTTACGATGGCTTAAGAGTTCACTTGCAATTTGGTTCTGCACTGGTTGTTGGTGTGCCTCTCTACTAGCTGTGTACATATTTAATTATTATTATAATTATTATTATTATTATTATTATTATTATTATTATTATTATTATTATTATTTTCTTTACTTCTTCTTATATACCTTATATTAATTTTTAATATTAATTAGTATAAGATATACTTCTAATAGTCAACTGAATTCGACTGTTAATTTGTTTTAGTTGAGTTTCATGTATAAGTAAATAAAAAAAATTACATATACCAAAAAGCAATTGATTCTGACCCACATTCTGGGTTGCTAGGAGCACTAAAAGACATATACAAAATGGTCCCAAAAATTATATATTGCATTGGGAGTCTGATAACATTCTGCGAAATTATTCTGGCTATACGAGATGGAAATACCTAATTAAAATGCGCTGTGGCGACTTATTATTCTATATCGCACTAAACCCTCTCTAACTACTTCTCCAACAGCCATGGTTACATATAAGGAACAACCGTTTCCATTCAAATGTTGCACTATTTCTACGTAGGTGATCTGAAACCCCTCGCAAGGACAAAATCAAATCTTGACAATCTACTGAAAATAGCGCAAATTTTTGCGAAGGATATAAAAATGAGTTTTTTTTTTGCTATATAAAAGACAGCCACCTAAGCGATGAGACCTATATATCTAGCAACATTATGAGTTTTTAATACAAGTCCTTTTTTTTATAGAAAATTGGTGATGCGGACCACGTGATGATTATTATTGATTTATTGGTGATTCAATGATGTTGGTCTCCCTTCATTAGTAGTTACTTAAGTTGTAATTGTCCATTTAGTCCAGAAGATTGATATCAAACTAAGGTTGCACAGGTTTATTGATTTATGGATTGATTAAATTTGTAAAAATATTATTAGACAAGACAAAAAGTTTAATAACAACTATGACAAGTTAAAAGGTAAAGTCAGCAGTTTTAATAGAGGCAGTTAGCTGCTTAAGATGAGTTTAGTTGCGAGCACAAAAGATTTCATATAGATTATTATGGATACCGCAAATCTCAAGTG
Source organism: Glossina pallidipes (assembly GCA_000688715.1). Taxonomy (NCBI): domain Eukaryota; kingdom Metazoa; phylum Arthropoda; class Insecta; order Diptera; family Glossinidae; genus Glossina; species Glossina pallidipes. Next base: position 78,696 of record KK500138.1, on the reverse strand, counting down.
AATATCTAGTGTTGTTCCACTGCACATATAAATAGCATGCTCAGCTGATTCTTCTGTGCGACACTCATCGCATATCAGATGGCGCCCGCCAGACTATTTTTACCACCACTTTGCCATATGTACGATTTCACATGCGTCTGTTGACCACCTTAATCTCCCCTGTGGTAAAGCTGGCATCAGAAGGAGATCTAAAGGTTATGATAGGATAAATTTTCGAAAGCTTCAATTTTGCCGGCAGATGGACCTGTTCAAATCGATTCACAATTTTATGCTGATCAAAAATTAATACACTTTCTTGGGTCTCTGAAGTTTCCTTCTGGGCATTACAATCGTTTTGAGTACACCCATCATCCTTCAGTGATGGGTATGAAAACAAAATGTACCCAATGTATCCCCTTCGACCCATTTTGCCTATTTTCAGTACCAACCTGCGTGCACGAACTTCCAATGTTTCTGCCAAATTTAAAGTCCATAGCTTCAATTTTGCCGGCAGATGGACCTATTCATATCGATTCACAATTTTATGTTGATCAAAAACTAATACACTTTCTTGCGTCTCTAAAGTTTCCTTCTGCGCATTACAATCGTGAAAACAAAATGTACGTAGGGGTAAATATACGTCTTCGAAAAGCTTTATCACAGTAGAAAGTGGACAAATAACTCCACTTCTAAGAAATGAATATTACAAATACCTGGGTATTAAGCAGCACATTACATAGTTTAGCAACAACGCGTGTGCGACAATTGTGTGTTTTTTTATGTGCGGCAAGTTTTTGCATTATTTCTATAATTGAATCCGTTTTTTTGATAAATTGTGACGATCACAAGAAAGTATCAACTAACACTTTACATTTCTTAATATTAATTGTAATATTTGTGTGTTAAAAGTGTTGACAGCATTTTGGATTTTGCGAATAGCACTGAAGGCTCTCCCGTTTTTGTTTGAAAGTTTGTGGTCTCCGCAGGTTTTTTCAGTGTTGTTTTTTGGTTGGCTTTATAAATATTGCTGTTAAAGTTTTCATATATATTTGTTGTTGTAAATCATACTGTGTAATTGTATATTTTGAATCGCTAATGCATTGTGATATCATTTGATTTTCTGCTACTCGCACTAGGTAATCTTTTGGCCATTCTACTCTGTGGTTTTTTTTCCTATGGTTTGCTAAACCTATTGTTGCTTTCGCTGCTACAGTGTTTTAATAGTGGACAATTTATGCGCAGTTTTAAGTTACCATTGCAAATACTTAATACATTTTTTTTTCTTTTTGCCAACGCGGAATGTTTGTTCACACCACGTCGTGCCAAAGGTGGACCTGAATCCGCTCACTTCTTTACCTGCTGGCTTTGTGAGCCATACTGCCACAACAAATGTACTGGTATAACTGGCCGACCGCCAAACACAATATCAGATTCAACGAATGTTTTACATTAGTCCCGCCCCGACTGCAGAAAGCGTGATATTGACTTTCATAACCTTTTCATAGGGGCAAAAAAGGGTTTCTATGATTTAGATAAAGAACTGAAAGCATTGACTGGTAAATTTCATAAAATTGAAACAATGTGCGATGAGTGTTGCTACCTCCTACCTAGCTTCTGCTCAAACTTGCACAAGACCAATTTGCAGCGTAGCATGCGGTACTTCACCCTTATCTTCGCATAAATCTCCTATATCTGTCTATGTTGCTTGCCGCCATTCCTCGCCATAAACGATAGAACTTGTGGATCTGCCATTGGCAAATCCGATTAAGGAGCTCTATCCTCGTCTCCAAAGAACATTAGCATTTTCTCCATCGGGAACTTTGCTGCTAATACAAATAAGCAGAGAAGCCTTCTTCGTGTCAGCTATGGTGGGGCTGCAAGGCTATCCCTCTTAGTAGTGCCGTTCAGTCTACATCTCCACAAAATATTAACACAAACATTGAATCCTCTTCCCCCCGTGTTCGGGTGTATCTGCTGGGTACCATGCTGAACAAGTCACACAAGTACAGTCACTCCCTCTATTTTCTCCACAAACTCAACTTCTCTATCCGGCAAGACTGGCTCCTGACATCTCTGAGGATAACATAAAAAGTTGTCTTACCGCAAAAGCCCCATCAGTCAATTTAAAGCGTGTTGACATTTTTAAATTGGCCCCATCTCAACAGAGAACTATCTCGTCCATTAAGGTGTTAGTTCCGATTGAAAACATTGAAGATTTGTTAAATAAATCATTGTGACCATTTGGATCCTTAATAGACGCATTTATTCCTCGTGATCGACCCCGTAATACTAATTTGGTAGTTCTTCCAGCTTCAAAAAACTAAATGTTTTTTCAGCTCTAGTAACTACAATTTACTAAAATGTTAGGGGCCTAAACTCAAAAATTCGCTCTACTTACGAGTTTTCCTGTTTGCGCCATCCTTTCACTGAAATTTGATTAAAGCCTGATTTACATACGTCGGGACTTTTTCACAATTCTTTCCAAATTTTCAGGGAAATTAAATAGATCACACTAGTGGGGGTGTTTTATTTGCCATATTTGGCAATTATTAGACCGTCATCTACTCCAATACAACCGTATTCCTAATTACAATGGCAATCAGCTGCAAATTTTCCGTAGACAGCTGTAAATCACCCTCTCCCTTTTAGTTTACATGAGGATCCGTATCGTCCAGCAATTTGCATTTCCTTCCATTACAGGCACAATGGCCCTCGAATCACTCTAACGTGTCCAATCCAACTTCCTCAAATAAACAATACGATTTTAACAAAATCATTATTTTACTGCTGAAGTCTCATTTTTCACACATTATGCTCGATTTTTCTGCTGGGAGTATTGAAACCATATTGTCATCGTTCTATAATGTATGAAATCTAGCTATTTCTGCTTCCGTTCCAATCAGACAACCTCGCTTTCGAAGTAATTGCCCGTCATGGTTTAACAAAGGAATTAAATACTACAAAAATAGGAAAAATACACTTTTCAAAAAATTTATGAGAAGTGGTTCTATTGACAACTATTTTGCCTAATCTGCTGCAAGCCACAGATTCCGGCGAAATTTTTCAACTGCTGATTCTGATTTATCTGTTAATTATTCATATTAGATCACAGACTCGATTTCGATTCCTAATTTGGTCACTTCAGTTCATGACGTTTTACATGGTTTGAGGTCTCTAAACTACCGTTGTGCGTCTTGGCCTGATAGCATTCCATAATGTACACTCAAATTATATGTTGACCTGCTATGTGGTGTTATTCCAAAGATTTCTTGATCAGTCTTTGAAATCAGGTGTTTCCCCTTTGTGTTGGAAGAGTACTTTCCTTATTCCACTTCACAAATGTGGAAAGAGACATCACGTTGAGAACCATAGAGACATTGCCAAGTTGAGTGTCTTACCTAAATTGTTACCGAATTCCTACCGAATTGTTACTCAGCATTTAGCTTTTGCTATCAAATCTTATATTTCTCTTTATGAAAGGAAGATCAACTGTTGCGAATCTCTTAGAATCTACTTGCCATGCTTTCAAGGCTTTTTATAGTGGCTCTTGCAACGATGTTGTACACATTGATTTTAGCAAAGCGTATGATTTAGTTAACCGTAACTTATTGATCTTCAAACTCCTTGCTTTCCTTTTGTACCTATTGGAATGGATAAGCCCGTATCTGCATAGCAGAGTTCTGTTTAACTTCATCACCTCGGATAAATTTTCCGTGACGGCCACTTAGGACCCTTTGTATTTAATTTATACATTAATGATCTCACCTCGGTGATTAAATCCAACCTGATCTTAATGTACACTGACGATGTTAAACTGTTTGCCTCCTTCTCCTTGGAATCGCATACGTATTATCTTTAAATTGACTTAAATAAAGTGCTCGTTCTCGTTAAACTTTATGAAAGACAAATAAAAATGCAAGACGGTACGGTGCTGCGATCTAAAAAAGCGGGATTCATAAAAATTCTAAAATTGGACGGCTAGGAGCATGGGCATGTCTAGGTCCCAATACGTCTTCTCGACGTAATTAACAATAATAATAATGGCTCTCATACTGATGCCGTGGACAAAGATTTCGGTAAAACTTTAATTTTTTTTAGTCATCGATTATTAGTCTATAAACTCCAGGCCCATGATTTTCCTTTAGATTTATTGAAATGGATAGGCTCCTTTCTTCATAATAGATCATTGAGATTTCTTTTCAACTCCATCACATCTGATAAATGTCCGATAAAATCAAGTGTCGCGCAAGGAAGCCACTTAGGCTCCTCGATATTTATCCAATACATCAATGACCTTCTTGTAGTGATTAAGTTCAGCCCTATCCTGATGTACGTTGATTACGCGAAATTGTTTCGTCATTTAACATGGAATCCCCTCTTTCATTTTTTGTTGGATCTATACAACTGATGTATATGGTGCTCGCAAAATTTTATGAAATTATATTTCAAAACTTGGTTTTTTCTGCACATTGACCTATTTATAAATAAAGCTAGTTCTTTACTTGGCTTTATTAAACGGTGACCTCTACAGAACTCAACGATCCATATGTTACAAAGAGGCTATTCATTAGCTTAATGAGACCAATGCTTGAATATGCCTTAGTTGTATGGTCTTCTTCCTACAAGTGTCACGTTGATTCAACAGAGTCAGTTCAAAAACAATTTCTGCTTTTTTACCCTGAGGAATTTAGGTTGAGACCCGTTCCGGCAGTTGCCGCTTATGAAAATAGGCTGCTTTTGCTGGTCTTACCCATATTAAAGAAACGTAGATTTATTTTTAGTGTTTCCTTCTTAAGTAATGGTGCTATTGACCCACCGGCACTATTAGGGGAGCTAAACTGCAATGTCCCTGGTTGTTATTCTAGAAACTTTATGTTCATAAAGCTCAGTCAATTTACATACAACTATGAAGTTTTCAGCCCATTTAGGCATCTTTGCAAAAATCTAAATAATATATTTAATTAATCTCAATATCCGTCTATTTAAACTCAATCAAAGCTATTCTCTATAATAAGGGCGTCTACCTACATCGTATGTAAAGTAACTGTGAATCGTTGAAGCTTCGTATGATTCGTAAATAGAACTAAATACGTTCACTATAATCGGTTGCCTCTATTCTAGATGTGCACATGCCTTTTTTTTCTTTTTGTCTTGTTTGTTTATACATGAATTTTGTTTTTATATTACTTTATTTTTTTTTTATCTTCTTTTTAATATTTTAGAAGATCACTTATAAGTAGATAAGATTAAATAACTATATAAGATTTAATTTGAACAATCAATTTAATTCGACTGTATGTTATATATTGATATAAATCAATATTAATCAATAACCCCCCCGATAAATATGTTACAAATAAATCAGATATGATAGTTGTAAACAAACAGGGCAAAACCGTCAGGATAACAAATTACGCAGTCCCGTATGAGAATAATATTCAAGAAACCGTAAGTACAAAGAAAAAAATGTCACTAACTCGTTAAACAGCTCAAAAATACTCAAAATCTAGAAATATTAAATATAATCCCATTAGCAATCAATTCCATGTGTACAATACCTATAGAAACTATGAATTTAATACATAAAGTAAATCTTCCCAGGAAAATTATAACTGAAATACAAAAGGCAGCCCTTATCAAAGCAGCGACCACCATGACGGAGACACTAGGAGAACGGATGCAAAACCTGAACTATGTCCTAACAGAGCGTAACCTTTATTCAATGACCTGGTACGTGAATTCCAACAAAACCTGAGAATGTAAAATTCGTAATAATAATAATAATATTTCAGAATGTCAGATGAAACAAGGGGGAGATAATAAAAGCAGGCAGGTTATTAAGAACCAACCAAGGAATAAATGCAACTCACATAAAATAGAGTGCAGCAAATTAAAAACGCTGCTTGAGGCATATTGAGCCAAGTAAAAATGACGACACCAAATCAGTGTTCCCAGGTTCAAATCTCAAATGCAGTAGACTTTACTTTGGCTGTACATGTAGTGAGTTATCAGTCGGTAAAGGCATAATACTTACTAATTGGGCTTAGACCAATTAGGCTGCAACCACGACGACCTTATCTTGTGTTACAGGAGTAAGGGCGACCCTCCAAACGATTGGTGTAAAAAATCAGATGGGGCTTGCCCTTCATTGGTAAACAATGAGCTAGTCGAAGGAGTGATAAAGCTGAACTTGATTTCACGAGGACACTGATTCTAAAATCCTGAAAATATCAAAAGAGTAGTGATGATAGATTGCAAAGAAGCAGAACATGTGGAGGTTCAAGCGACCATCGCAAAGTCTACGGTAAAGGGTTATGAAGTGCAAACACCTAAAAATATTTATCCAAGGATGTAAATAACTACTATCACCGTCAAGTGTGAGTGCGATGGGATTATCAGGTAAGTTGCGGAATCACGATCCTATTTTGAAGAATAATTTAATAAGTATTAAAAATTACCAAGTCGAAAATGATAACAGAATCTATTGTAGCAGTATCGTTGGGACAGACACTGTAGATGCCGTTGTGTGCTACCAGTATAGAGGGTTCAACCATGTCACCAAAGACTGCAAGAAAGACCATGCGTGTTGGAAGTAGGATGATGTTTATGTATCAGTTGGGTGCAATCAAGAATCTCCTGCCCAATACATAAGAACAAAGAAGAATTCACAATGAGTGTTGATACTAAACATTCGATATGGAATAAAACTTGTTCTGTGTTCTTAAATAAATTGTATTTACTTTACGAAACTATTACATAGTAGATAACTGACCGCAACTGTTACGTGAACATTGGTAATACTCGAGCAGTCTTACGGATCGTCACTGAAGCTCACAACCATTTCAAGCTATGTCATCTGAATAACAATCCAGAAATTGATAACATGGGCTACCTACTGGCCATTGCTTCAAGTCATTTGTATTACTAAAACCTGCTTCAGTCAAGTTTTTCAATTTAAATCGGATATTGACAAGTGTTACGAAATTAAAAAGTATAATTTAATACATGGCAGGATTCGTAACTTGAGAGGTGGGACAATCGCAATGTAGATTAAATAAGATTTAAAGAGCAAAATATTTTTAAAATCTAATTTAGTGGCAGTGTGGTGCAATATTGGACAGATTATCCACCTCATATGAAAATGTAATCCTGACTGTAATGTTCACATACTTTCGAATGATTTATAATATGTACCAAACGTTTTCTTGATGTAATATCAACTTCTAGATTAATTTTGGCCGATGTCTGGTCCAAACAGTTGACCTCAACAGACTGCCCTATCTCATTGCTTCCTTGCCCCCCGTTTACTATGTTCTCCATGAGATGTCGCTCTTAACACACAATATAGAATTAATTAGTGACATGTCGACATCCTTTAGCTTAAAGTTCTAAATTTAAGGTCCGCTAACTTACGAGTGCTTGCCCAGGCTTCTTGAACAATGTGCTGAAGTACTGCACAGTATTTTGCTGGTATTAACAATAAACTTCCGTCTATAAACAAAACGCGCTTTGTTAAAAACTCAAAGCCACCGTAATTGACTATTTATATTCTCATGTTATATATGTACTTCTATTATGTTAGAGATTGCGACATGGCTTAAAAAACCTGAAAATGCAAGACGAAGGCAGTAAGTTGGAGAGTTTCGCGTGAATGTAAGAACAAAGTACATAGTATCACACGTTATGTGAAGAGACTCTATTTTATTAAAAAACTGAATACCCAGCTATACTCCAAATTACTGTGTTTACAAAAAAAAGTAGAATAGTAGTACTAGTCAATCCTGAAACGTTCAGCGAATATCTCCTAGAGTCCAACAGTGTTACTGGTAATAGTTCCTGCGTAATTAATTATTATATAATGCAAACATTTGCTTAGTCCTAACCAGTCGTAACAATCTTAGTTATGAGTGATTTCTTTATGGCCTTTGATACGAAGAACGGTAATCCGTAACTTATTGTTGAAAAAGTTAAATTTTATTTTGGTGACAGCACCCCGTGGATGAGGCTTTTAAAGGCTCATTTAGATAAACGTTTTCCGCATGTTAAAGTAAGTAGACCTTGCTCTGGTGTTCCGCAATGCTTTATCTTAGCATTAGTTTTGTTTACTACGTCCATAAATTACTTGGTTACATTACAGATGTCTTGGCTTAACGGATCAACGAAGATCTAGATCGCATTACCCATTAGGCTGGCAAGAATAATTTAAAGTTAAATTAACACAAAATCCATCCCAAAGCCGTAGTAATAACGTTTACCAAGTCTTTTACTGGCTAGTGCAAGTGGAGGTTGTCAATGTTGTTGCTATTGTTGGATTTAAAGTTAACCTAGACCGACAGAGATGATTCAAGATCAAATGTCTCATTTCATTTCATACTACATAGTATATTGTATAAATCGCATCAGGGTACTATTGATGTTGATTGTAGCCAGAACGTTTTTATTATTGTTACTTTATGATTTTGTTATTATTAAGTGGCTTCGATTGTTTTAGTGCCGTTGATAGCCATTATTATAGTAACAATTGGTGAAGCTGGATTAATAACGTATGTTTTCTTGATTTCGTAGAAGAATAACTTAGCAACATAGTTTTATACAATTGTTCCCACATATTGTACTGCAAGAGATACCTAGTCTTGCTAGTACAATAACAACACACTTTGTTACTTATCGTTCTATTTAATTCTAATTTTCTAATTTTAATTTTATTTAGTATTTAATAAATTTACGCAGAAACTTATAATAGTACCCTAAGACAGTTATTTCTAAACGAAATTTGGTGAATGCAAAACCTTAGATAATTCAGATTATCTAAGCAGACAGAAGGATACAAAATAGTGCGTCGGAAACTGGCGGAGATACGTGGCTATCAATAGCAAATTTCATTTTGCAAGCATCAACCTGCAAGATATTCATACGTTTTGGAATAGACAATAGCCACCCGAGCAATAAATGTCAACAAACCAGACAAGAATTGGCAAAATAAGGCTATCGTTATAATGGATAACAGCATACTCGAAATTTCGGAATTCATACGTTTGGTACAAAAGATGGAGGACATATACAACGATAAAAAGGTGACTGTAACTTCCATCGTAATGTCACGCATGAAGGTAATGCCAAAAACTTTAGAAAAAAGCCTAATACGACGCTTTGAAAAGGATGGGGCATTTTGCAGCCAAAATGGCTAGCAGATTGCTGCAACAACTGTGAGTTCAATTATCACTACACAAAGGAATTATTAAACAATTAAAATAACAATAATAATTCCAACGACGGCTGAGCCTAACCTCAGTGTAAATACGCACAACAGTGGATGAATTCTTAGCTCTAGCTTAGGAATGTAAAAATTCAATAATAGTAACACCAATAAAAATATTAGTAAAAATAATACCTTCAATGCAGCTGTTCGCAAATCTTCGTCAAACATAACCGCGGGTCGCTGGAAAATTGGATGATAAACCGATTTACCTCGAATGCGTCCTCTTTCCGCTAAGCAACCCCTTGCTGCGCTTCTTGCTGATGTGCTAAAACTTACGGGGGAACGTTGGAGCCAAGCTGGCCTTTGCTATAATTTATAGACCAATAAGAAATAATAAGAAAAAAAATAAGAAGAAATTCTTTTATAAAAATGATTAACTACATTTTTTGGCTTTGTTTTTATAAATATTTGCGGTGCTTACCGAAGGCAAAGAAGGACCTTGTGCAACCATTTCTTCTTCGCTACTGGGCGTCAAAGCAAGTGGGTACTGAACCTTCTCGACATATAAATTCTTATACGAAGGCAATATTTCTGGCATACTGCAAGTTTTTTCAAAGAGCGAAAGCATTTCCTCTCTTCCATAACGAAACTCAGGGAATAAATTGCGTGGAATCGGAGCGTTTGTTAGTAAATTTATTTGACTTTGATTGGTGTTATTGTTTATATTCGACAAGGAAGAACCAGTGTTCGGTGAAGCGGTACTGTTGGTAGATGACGTTACGGTCGTGACGCAGCTACTCATAGTTGCTGATGTAGTATTTTGTCCGACGTTACTGGAAATAGACGTTATGTCAGCCGACATATTGCGCAACCATTCAGGTCCGAATTTCATAGAATCTGTCATTTTTACGTTTCTTCACTAAAATCCCACTGAGCTCTGTGAAAAGTTTGAATTAACTGTAAAATAAAAACTAACTATTGTCGTGTGTTAAACTAAAAAGGATACCAGCACGCGATACAATTAACAAAGAAATTATAATTATCATGTATTCGCTGGAGTATAGTGCGTACAAGACTAGCTCCAAGGCAATATAGTTTTGCAATATAGTTTTTGTGATGCGTAAAAGCTATTATTTTATGCTAAGTATTGAGAATTTACTCGCGTTGGAACCCCTTAGATTCGTTTTAAATATTATACTAAAGAGTATTAACGATGACGGCAGCTAAACGTCTCCTACCTCATCCCAAATAAAGGCAAAAACACTTTACTATATTGCTTAGCACCGGCCGTTCGCATTTTAAATTATTGAAGTATTTCATGAAACAAGCAGAAACTTTTAGTACAATATTCAAAATAATCCGTCTTACAAAATCGGGAAAATAAATACCTCCCTGTTGATGGTGGACCTTTAAGATTGGCTTATACGATGTTGATAACAAAAAAAGAACTTGTTTAGAATTTGCTTTCTACCTCGATAAACATTTCAATTATTGAGGCTGCGTTGTGAATGAATTATATTATTATATCAATTTACTTGTGCGATCTTGACTCAATTTGAGCACTTCAGCTACAACATATATACCACTATTTTACATTTTTCCGTTTTGCAATTTTATCAAAATGCTACTTTTATATATTGGTTTGAGAAAAAGAATATCAATTATTTGCCAAGACGAATATAACTTTTTTAATAACATCACTACATTTTTGCATTAAATTACATTAAAGCAAATTTAAGGAGTTTGGCTTAGGTTACTGCTTGGCTCGTGTTCTTTGTCGTGGTCGTAGTTGTTCGTGCTATAATCTTGTGGCTTTCTTCTGGTAATCCAGCAACCATTATTGCAAATTTTTCTTACAAAAGTAAAATAAAGTAAAAAAGCAATTGTAATTGCTATCCCAGTAATTAAGAATTTCAAAGTCATATAAAAATCTAACTAGCAAAATGTGCTATCCAGGTCTTATGACGACTATGAAAAGCATGCTTTTCAACAGGTAAAGAAGCTTACAATTTCATTTAGTGGTTGCTATGGTACCACCACCAACTACAATTTACATAAGAGGCAAAATACAATGAACATAAATGATAAACCGTCAAATGTATTAGAAACTCGAGTTTTAGCCTTCAGCTTTGCATCCAATTTACTCAACTTACAATTTTTATCTCTTCTAGGCCAAAGAAATAAATTACCAAACAAACAACAAAACAAAGTAACATTATAGTCGTACTTTTTCTTTAGTCACACGAGTTCTTTTTATACACCGACAAGTTAAGAAAAATACAAATTTGAATATTCCGCTCATAATAATTCAAATGTTTAATTAATTGTCGTTATTCCTTTAAATCACTGGAATATTTTGATAAGTTCAGCTAGAACGGAGTATCAAAGATGGAAAGATGGAAAGCTAATATGACTTCCTTCTTTCAATACTATTTTCCTTTTAAGCACAATATTATAGAAGTCTTCTATTTTTTTTGACTATATTATTGTATATTGGCAAAATACCTAAAAGGAAGAAATTTATAACGAATATACAAATTTTTTGTTTTGCATCTGGAGTCTTTTAAACACGTACTCCTTTTTTGTTTCTTCTTTTTTATTTTAGAACTTAGAAAAATAAAAATGATGGTAGATAGATTAAAAGACGTGAGGGAATGGATACAAAAGAACTATATGTGTGATAAAGTATAAAAAATTAGTAAATAAAAACGTGCTTGATTTCAAAAAAATTCAACGCATATTGGTTACGACTGTTTTTTCTTTTCACTTCCCACGTCGTTTGAATTATTTTATTGCAAGCGTGCGTAGTACTTTTTACAGCATTTCCAACGTAAATAAATGAAAAATAATGCATCTTTTATGCGTGAACACGCCAATTGACTCACAGACTACTTGTACATAATATACAAGACGCACAAATTTATTTTTACAATAAAAGTGAAGAATATTTTGAAATTTTTAAGTTCTTAATCTTTTTTCAAACAATGTCTGGAAACTACATATATAACGGCACATATGCAATGTTTCGCCCAAATATGTAATAAGAAGTTAAACAAAGATTAATCCAACAGAATAGCCTGAATGGATCCTTCCATTATATCATTCACCCATGAATTTCAATGCATTTACATTCCGCGAAAAAACGAATGAAATTAAATACCTTCTATGTTAAGTCATGGAACGCAAAGTAATGAACTCCATTTTTATAAACGATTGCATAATGTTAGTTTATGAATATGATGGATTAAAAAATATATTTAGTAGTCTGAAATTGGCCAGCGTATTTTGTAGCCTTATCCGACGTTTTATCGAAACAAAACAATTCCTCAATGCAGAGGCGCAAGACTAAAGTCTTAAAACACTAGCATCTAAGGCTACCGGTTCCAAAAAGAAATTAATAATGTGACTTCTTTGAGAATTATAATTCGAAAATGATCGGGATTTTGAATTGCCTTCGCTGATTTGTTATAAAGATAGTCTTTTTCTTTGGAACTGACAAGCACGTTATACGACAGCGATTATAATAACAGAAGTAACATCAAAAAGGTTATAATTTCACACTAAGTTATCAAATAAAAATATAAACAAATTCTATACTAACCTTAATGCGATGCAAATACAAAATAAGTGACATGAAACTTTCTAATCTTTTGTAGAATATTTCTGACAATATATGTGATTCATGTCTAAATTAAACATGCCCATTACAGAAACCAAACATTTTTCTGAATAGCAGTAATTTTAAAAATCGATTAAGAATATTAGCTATTTGTAAACGCAGCTCTCCATAAATTTGGGAAATGCATCATTTAACAAAAATATATATTCACCCTGACAATATAGAAATTTATCACAATGACAATAATTTTGTCAAAATAAAAAATTGAACATCAATGAAATATAAATAATAAAAAAAATTAACGAAGACTAAATGAGTAAAACACAGCTCAAAATAATGGATATTAGGCGATTTTGTCCACTTAACTAAAAGCACAGCAGCGTCTACTGTTTATTGCCACAAAAATTAGTCGTAACACGCTCAAATGAAAAAATTTGACCCTATCTGAGAACAAAACATTCGAAATTGTGGAGAAATCTATCTGCGAAAACATTGAGTGTCTGAAGCTAGTCAACACATTAAGTATTAAGGAACCTTCTTAGCACCCTCCCCCTTGAACTTTTTCATTTGACGTGTTAAAATTGCAAAATCCCAAGCAACTTCAAAGCAGCAGGTGTAACATTCAAAAGTGCAAATCAGAAGTGAGCTCATACCCTAAAAATGAAGTGCAATGTTATCTAAACGTTGTCCATTATCCTATGATCAGAGCAGTTTTGCACATCCTGCAACTAGATGATTTTTATACATACACGTATGTATTTTGATATATGACGCACATGCATAAATTAATATATAAGAGAAGATAGATTATAAAATTCACAACCGCAATGTAACGTATTAGAACTTATATATATTGAATTAGTTTATTATATTTTAGAAAACACACTTTTACTTAATTTTCTTACATTTTTTCGACAGCAAAAAGTCTAAAATTTACTGTATTAGAAAACGAAATGGAACTTTTTTATTCACGACTCTATGGCTAGTTCCGATTAGAACAATGTGCGAGAGACAGAGAAGCTATGCCTTTTTTTATTAAATTTAAGCAAGTGTGTTATGAGACGTATAAAACGGGGGAAGTTCTCAATTACGAGTTGCTTCATTTTACATTGTTTCGTGTAATTTAAGCACATCTGGAATAGAACCAAATTCATGATGTAGTTTTAACTACGGTTATAAGATAAACTGCACGCGTTAACAGATGTATATTACAATGAAAAAATTTTAGTAATAATTAATTTCTCCCGTATAAAATTGCAATTTTGGTTAATACTAACAACATCTATGTTTTCTTTCCCGTTCATCTGAACATTCTTTATAGGCAAAATAATTCACAACATATAACCCGACGCGATCATCTGTTATTGTTCATCTGTTAAATTGAATGAAATATATGAAGCTAATAATATATGAATCTGGTCACAATTAACAAAAAACAAATCTTTGTGTTATATATATACATATAGATTCTAAAGATTTGTTTAAACTATAAATTTTATATACATAATAAGACAGAGCATTAAGGTTCCTTTCCATTTTTAGCAAAATCCCATTTTGTATTTTTTAATGCTTCAACTGTTTATGACGAGACAAACAAAGTCGCAGTTGAATCAACGATTCAACTGTAATTTTTTGTCTTGAAAATCAGAAAGTCGGCCACGCTCACGCGAGTATCGGAATTTCATTGATTTGACTTCACATTGTTTTTGTTTTCTTTCTATAATGTCATAAATTTATCTCCATATGGAAAAGTATGTACTCATACATGAAATAAAGTATGTTTGTTAATAACGAATAAAAATTTTCATTTTCTATTAACGCAACATATAACGCTTAATTTTGTGTCATACATCGTCATTACTCCAAAAGTAAATTTTATTTTTTTATGATGAATTTACTACGCAGCCATTAACAGTTAAATGGTTAAGTAACTTTCATTTCGGGCGAAAGTCTGGGAATCCGCCTTCTTAAGGACATTGATAAAACAAAAAATTAATAAATAAAGAATGCATAAATTAATATAGAACGCATATTGCAATGAAAGCTTATTGTCATCGTTCTACAATACATTAAATCCTTCCTTCCTTCAGTTCATTAAATCCTCTCTGTTTGCTAATCCTAAATACTTCTTTAAATTTGTTAATTCAAAAAGAAAAATTTCTGCACATCCCTCGTTTGTCTCTTTTAATGGCTCTGACTCCTCGGATGATTTTGGAATCTCAAATCTGTTTGCGGAGTACTTCCGACGAAACTTTTCGTCTGCTTGTTTTGATTCATCACCAAATTATCCTTATCCTATAACTAACTCGGTTTCAATACCCAATTTGGTTATTTCTGATGACGACGTTTTTAATGGGTTGACTTCTCTGAAATACAGTTGCGTGCCTGGGCGTGATGGAATT